>CM021103.1:488874303-489474303 GCA_007115665.2 Sequoiadendron giganteum
GAGAGAGAGAGAGAGAGAGAGAGAGAGAGAGAGAGAGAGAGAGAGAGAGAGAGAGAGAGAGAGAGAGAGAGAGAGAGAGAGAGAGAGAGAGATTTCTCTAGTTAGGGTGGCAAGGAGAGACTTGAGAAATGGAGAGGTGGTGGGAGAGGGAGAGAGAGAGACTTGAGAGATAAGGAGAGAGAGAGAGAGAGACAGAGTTCTCTAGTTAGGGTGGGAGGGAGAGACCTAAGAAATGGAGAGGGGGTGGGAGAGAGAAACTTGGGAGAGAGAGAGAGGGAGTGAGAGAGAGAGAGAGAGATAGATTTCTCTAGTTAGGGTGGGAGGGAGATAATTTGAGAGGGGGGGGAGGGGGTGGGAGGGAGATACCTTAGATGGAGAGAGAGAGACTTGAAAGAGAGGGAGAGAGGGAGAGAGGGAGAGAGGGAGAGGGTGAGAAAGAGAGAAAGAGTAATCTAGTTATGATAGGAGGGAGATACTTGAGAGAGGGAAAATTGAGAGAGAGAGAGAGAGTGTGTGTGTGTGTGTGTTCTCTAGTTAAGGTGGGAGGGAGAGACCTTAGAGAGGGAGAGGGGATGTAGGATAGAGAGACTTGAGAGATAGAGAGAGTGAGAGATATACCTAAGAGAGAGAGAGAGGGAGTGAGAGATATACCTATTATCACAAGGATTTTCACCCGCATGCAAGGCTGGAAAGCTCTGCAATCCCATGTAACATTAGACTAATTTCAGGTTATGAGTATGCTATTGTGAAACTAGACCTCCGGATTATAGGTCGACTTCCTTTTTTATTTTCTAATGACTAGCTTTGACTTGGATGGAAAAGGGAAGAAGGCTTGACTTGAATGCATAAACTTAAAACATAAAACTTAAACTGTGGGTGATGCACCCAAATGATGAAAGAACATGTAATTGAATTCACAATGATATCTCCTACAATCCGTCTTCATAACTCTAACTGAATAGCTTAACCACAAAAGTGTTTCATAAAAGGTCCTATGACTCAATACTTTATGAAGGAAATAAAAATTTCATGACTTAAAGATAAAGATAAAACTATGGCACAATTTATGACTTTTGATTAAACCAGACTCTGTATACAAGCATCCATTAATGAGATCTAAACTTAAAGGTTTTTAACTCAAAACACATTAAATTCACATCAAATCACTAACAGAAGAAAAACACCTGAATATGAGAAGGTAGACAATTGATTTCACGAAAATAACGAAGGAAAAACTCTACAAAATGAAAAACTAAGGTAACCTGTAAAGCTATAAAACTGTATTAATGTAAGAAGTTGAGTTACAAATCTTTGTCTCTTTGCAAAAGGTATGCCAGAAGAGATGAAAAATAAGAACTAGAGGAAAAAGAATAAATTTTTCTAATATATACAAAAAAGGCATGCATAAAGCATCCAAGAGGTGAAAGTGAAAGTGAACTGGAAGTGAGAAAAGCAAGCATCTCACAAGCAAAACCAAAACTGTCCAAAAAAGGGACCCACCAATGCTGCAAACTCAGCTTAAATAGCTCGAAACTCTATCTAATACTATATGTAACTGAAGTGTGACTCAAGAATGGTTTATGAGTTGACTAAAAGTCAACAAACTACATGGAGGTGGCACTCAAAGTGAACTGGAAGAAAAAATATCATCTCACAAGCAAAGATCAAAATCCTCAGAAAAAAGGCTCATAGCTGAAGAAAATTGTACTTCCACCATCTCAAAATGGTTAACCATGTAGTTTGACCATAAAGAACTCTAAAAAGTGCTCCTCCAACTGAAGATGTAACTCAAAAAGTGCCCCTTTGCATGGAATTCTGAAATACATGCAAATCCTCAACTCCACATGCATGTGAGCGAATTTGTTTTTACTATTTTCCCCCTTTTGTCAATAGTTGTTTCAAAAATCATTAAAAAGTAATTGATAATATTGCATTTAATAATTTTCAAACACAACTTTACAATAAAACGTAAAGGGGGAAAATAAATACATGATTATTTGCAAAAAATAATATCTTCCTTTCGAAATTCCTTTCCATGCATCAATACTTAGCATCACACTCCACCACCTTTTCATGTCATAAAATAAATGCAAAATCCATGCATTATTCATCTTCTACCATTACTCAACATCTATCAATATCTATCACATTATTCAAGTATATTTGAATAAATTATGCAATTAAGCATATAGTGCATCGGCCACTTCTTGGCAATTTTTAGGCATGTTTGACTTTACAATGTATCTAGCAATGCTTAAGGTATATGTGGTAATATTCACACACTATACCTAGCACCTCCACCCAACCATATCATTGCATATATCATAAAGTCAAGGCCACAGGCATTTTGAATGAAATAATTTATTTTAAAACACAAGTCAAAAATACCTATCATTCGAATTAGGGCTTTTTGAGTAAAAGAAAGCTTGAACCCTAATCATTTCAATATGCATTCAATTTGCATTATACAACCCAGTCACGTCACCATAGAGTAGGGTTTGAGCTGGGAACTGTGAATTTTATGATGCCTTTGATGATTTTTGAAGATTTCTATAGGAAATATGCTCTGTAAGTCATCTTTTCTCACCATTCTCGACATTGCTCTACATTTCAAGCATTTTTGGTTGTTCTTGGCCGTGCTACCTTTGTTTTTTTTATCTGCTTTTCATATGATTTTATTTTTTGTTGAGCCTTTTCTTGTTTGAGGCCGCCACTGGAGGATTTGCAAAGCTTTTATCGCGAGGTTTGAAAGCATTGTTTCACAACAAATAGAAGGTAAGATCTTCTCCATGTAATCTATATTTTCCTTATTATTTACTATATTGAGCTCTATTTGAGCCTTATAGTGAATAAAGTAAACGAATCACTTATCCTTTCTGACGGCCTGCACCTCCTTCATCTGGGTACTATTTTTTTTTGTCGAATGTTATTCTATTTCCTTGTTTTGATGAAGAAATAAATGACTCAGGCCGCGACTTCATATGTACTTCAGAACATCTCATAGAAACCCTTTTGTTCTAGCTCGAGCTTTCTTAAACTGTATATATCATTTCTTACAGTATATTCACCCTCTCAGGCCAAGGGTTTTTGTTCTTTGCTCATTCTCTTTTCACTCTATATTCTTATAAAGTCACTTCCATGCTATTTATACTCATGGTTGCGGCCATATCATGTTTCTTTCATTGTTGTTCAATGGACCTGGCTTGAATACATTCTGTATCTTTTTCTGGATGTTCTTTATTACCATTATAAAAAACCCCTTTGCAGCTTTCAAGTAATCTTTGAGATATTATTTTGCTTGCAAAAGTCAACATTGTGATCAATGTTTCTTAACGTTATTGTGTCATCACCCACCACAAGCATAGAAAGATTAAAACAAGTTTAAATATCATACAAAATAAGCATCCTTCACTTCTTTAAGTATAAAAAACTATTGCTAAGGTCACTATCCTTTAATCTTCAAATACTGAGTTGTAAATCACTTTTATTGAGTCACAAAGATATGAATATCATGTATTGTTCTATAGAAACTCTATGAATACCTTAGCACTATCATCCATAGGGTATTAAATTGATCGAATCATGACTGTTATCTTTGCCTTATACCCCTATTCACTCTTGAAACTGGTCCATATTCTTTGATATTCAAGATTGTCTTCATGGCCGGATTGATCTTGTATGACTTTTATGCATTATTACAGTCTTGTTCTTTTCTTTTGGTTTATCATTGGGTTTGGAAAAATTGGAATAATGCAGAGTGCAAAATCAAAAGACTAATGCTTGAATTGTATTTTACTTGAAAGGCATTGTTTAATCCTTATTTTAGCATAAGCATTGGTTACTTTCTAGTTGATACTGAGAATTATCTTCTCAAGATACCTCTATGAATATACATCTCTTTGTTTCATTTAATGAAGAAATAAACTGAACTCTTGTACTGAAACTGCACTCTGTTCTAAAACTGATATATTCTCATACTTTTCCTGATATTTTTTGCTCTGTATATATTCAGTGGGATTGAATTTCTTTGAGAAATGATGCTTAATGTGTTGTTTTTCTTCTATACTTTCATTTGCATTAGATAACCAACACTGGTAAATGCCTTGCTTCCATTACTTGAATTGTTTGACTGTAAGGCATGCTTGTCATCTACATGATGCATCTTCTCTCACTATTGTAATGTTCACCTGTAGCTTGACAATGTGCACTTGTAGATTCTCTGAAAGCCTTGGGTTCCATACCCTTGATTCTTTTGATTATGGTAGTTGATGCCTATATGTAATAAAGCTTTCATTGCAATCATATAGAGTACCCTGCTAGTAGCTATGTAGATTGTTCTCTTGATTTTGATGATGCTCCATTGTATTGTTCCCTTTTCTGTCTTTTGTAAGACTATGTATATGCTTTTAAATTATGAGAAATAGTTTAATGTTTGAGTACTCTATTTTCCCTTCAGTGTAAATTGGCTCCATATTTCATGTGAATGTAATGTGAATAAAATAGAGCTGAAACTAAGCTAATGCATACAATTGATTATGCTCCTTCAAACATGTTTTGATTGTTCCTTTTGAATGATGAGAAAAAGGATGATTTTCTCGATCTGTTTTCATCATGTTTAATTGAAGGTTGCTTTATGAATATTTATAACTCTCATGTGTAAATAAGATAGTGTCCTCTTGATATGTTGGGCTCAACCCTTATGGGATCCCATTTTTCTCCACATATCTTTAAGTCTTCAATTATGAATCAGCAGCATGACTTGTCCTATACCTGCACAGGAAACAAACAATGTTAGATCAAAACAATAATTGCAGAAGCTCTCATGATCCTTCCTCTTTTGTGCTCTTTTAACTTGATGATGTGATGAATGCTTGATAGGGTGTGAGTTATATTTTTGTTTATAATGTATACATGAGGAAAATATTGATTTTTCATTTCTCTAACAGCACATTTTAATAATTTTGCAGGTGCCTTTGGAAATGGAGCAAGAGTTGTACCAATTGGAGTTGTATGTGTGAAGACACCACATAGTTGAAATGATGATTCGTCATTCCAATCAATGGCGAATCACTCCTTTCCTTATGTTTATATTATCTTCAGTTGTATAGAGTACATTCTCCTTTTTCACATTCACCATATGCTTACAGTATTCCTCAGTTACTCCCATGACTTGTGTGGGACTTCATGTTTTTACAACATTTCTTATGCAAACGTATAATATTCTTTAAAATGTATTTGCATAATAAAACTGAAATTCACTTGTAATAAATCTTTTTTCAAAATAATGGATACTTAACTGATAAAATATGTACCTGGTGTAACTTTAAGTGAATTTACAATTTTAGCTCTACCTATTTTGAGTTGTAGCGAAAAATGGGTAACAATACCTAAGAGAGAGAGGGATTAGGAGGGATGGAAGGAGGGATAGACCTTAGAGAGAGGGGTAGAGAGAGGGAGTGGGAGAGAGGGGGTTGGACTTAAATCCTAAGCTATAAACCATAAAGCCTAAAGCAGAGAGAGATAAATAGATAGAGAGAGAGAGAGAGAGAGAGATGGGGGAGGGAGAGAGTGTGTGAGAGAGAGAAACAAAAAGGGAAGGAGGAAGGATGGGAGATTGAGAGAGAGGGAGAAGTAGAGATGGAGAGAGATAGAGAGAATGTAGGGAAGGAGAGATAGAGAGGGAGCAGGAGGGAGGGAGAAGTAGAGAGAGAGGGAGAGGTAGGGAGGGAGAGAGGTGAGATATAGAGAGAGGAGGGAGGGAAATAGATAGAGAGAGATAAGTATAAATGGGAGGAGGGAGGGAGAGAGGGAGAGAGAAGTGTGATAAAGAGAATGAGAGAAAGGGGGGAAAGAGGAAGGTGGAGCTATTGAGAGAGAGAGAGGAGGGAGGGTAAGCGATAGGTTAGATAGAGAGAAGTAGAGAGGGAAGGTGGTTGGGATGAAGGAAGAGAGAGAGCAGCGAAAGAGAGAGGTAGAGAGGGATAGGATAGATAGAGTGAAGTAGAGAGGGAAGGTGGGAGGGAGGAAGGAAGAGAGAGAGAGAGAGAGAGAGAGAGAGAGAATTAGAGAGGGAAGGAGGAAAGGAGGGAGGGATGGAGGGAGAGAGAGATTTTAGATGGATAGAAGTATAGAGGGAAGGAGAGAGTGCATGAGAGAGAGGTCTATAGCATAAGGGATAAAAAATGAGTGAGCTAAAGAGAGAAAGATGATATAGCTTGTTGATTACTAAAATTTGATTAAGTGTGAAATTTTTGAGATCTTCCAAAAACTAGAATTTTCATTATAACTCCTAGAGATCTGAAACCACTCTCAAACATCTTGAAACTATATACATGAAATATAACTTAAAGTATAAGAAAGTAAGCATCCATATGTAAATTTCAAATTATACTTAAATTTTTATTTCATGTATATAGTTTCCCTAAAAGATAACAAGAAGAAAGAGAAGAAAAGAGAAGAAAAAAATTCAATGTAGACCAAAACGTGAGTCCGTTATAATGTGCTCATGTTATGGTAATGCTTTTTTGAATTCAAAAAACGTGCATTTTTTGAATTCAAAAATGCACATTTTTTTAAATTCAAACCATAACGCACTCATGTTTTGGATTGGTAATGACCAATTCTAGGCTCGGTCATTACCAAACCATAACGTGAGCACGTTTTAGTAAAACGCACTCACGTTTTCACTATTTTGGGATTAAAAAATGAATTGGCCACTTTTTGGCCACCCATCTTTCTGCACCTACCCCTTGTAATTATGTATCAAAAGATAAATCTAAGGGATACTATCCTTTTGGGGATAGAGAAGATCAAATTAGAGATGAAAAAATTGAACCTGGTATACCCCATTAAGCTATGTATATGAGAGTGAATTTGATGGATACTCTCTTCATGACTACTTGAATAGTAATTCAATGTAAATGAAAGGAATTTGAAAACCTTATGAATAAATAAAAAATTATTTTCTATATCAAAACTTGTGAGAAAAATATAATTTCTTATGTGTGAATGTTTTCTCTTTTGAAATGTTGTCAATATATTAAGTGAACCATGATAGGATCTAATATAGATGAACCTTCAGGTATAATTTTTTCTTGAAAATATGGTGATAATAAGGATGAATCTTGAAGAAAATTAGGAAGATGGACAAGTTCCAGATAACACTGAAACAAAGTTGGATCGTGTCTTGACCATCATGGATGAAACTAGGGAAAGGTTCGAAAATCTTGAGCAAGAAGTGAAAAGGAAAGAAAAAGAAGATCAGGAAGTTCCATTAGGTGAAGAGGAAGAAATACCTAATGAAGATGAGGGAGAAAATTCTCATGACCATAATCAAATAAATAAACATAGGGAAGAAGAATCTCCATCGAAAACTGAAAGTATCAAAAGAAAACATGTGGCAACTGAGTTGTCTAAGGATATGAGAAAAGTTACCCCACCAAACTTTGAGGGAAGCACCAACGGAGATGATGTTGAGGCTTGGCTGATTCAAATGGAAAAATATTTTGAGATTAGAAACTATTTAGAGGTTACCAAAGTTATTTAGGGTGTGTTTCAGTTAGCGAGAGAAGCTTCTAACTAGTGGATGAACAAAAATATGGAACTTGGTGTTAGTTCTCTAAACTTAACTTGGAATGAGTTTTCTAAAATATTTCAGAAAAGATGGCTACCCCAACTCTTTTATGACCAAAATTTAACTGAATTCAAAAATTTGAAGCAAGGTGCATTGTTGGTGAACGATTACTAGGAGAAGTTATAGGTCCATATAATAGCTCATTTTCTATTGTTTTTATACATATTTTGACACTTTTAGATAAAATTTCTAGACAATGTTCCTATGTTATACTATCCTTTCATATCTATTATGAAAACTTGAACCTAAAGTATCATGATGGAATTATGATTATAATATACTAGTATTGTATGATTTATATGAAGATATGTATGGAATGTTGATGGAATTCTATGTTTTGATTGTGTTATTTATTTGTGTGTACATGCTTTGCAAAATTTACTTGTTTGTAGTTGAAGAGGAACTATGGCATGCAACAGTTGTGAGGTGAACCCGTAGCAAAAGGAATGTTGAATAGAAAAATAGGGGAGTTCCAATTTAAAATGAATGTGATGATTGTTGATTAAAGGCACTTGATGAAGGTTGAATGTGTTTTATTATAACTAGTTAATAAATGTTTAAGAAGAGGTCTCCTTTTCTTATGTGACTTTTAAAAATGGTTGTATGTTTACATGCAATTCCATTTTGACAAATTTTTAGTCCTATTAGGATTCCTTTTCCTTTTTAGTTATAGGTTGAATAAATTAGTCTTCTCTATGCTCTAAATATCTAGGAGTGGAGTTAATGATTTCAGTTATATTATTTCTTTGAATAAGATTCCCTCAAGCTTGTATAGAACTATTGGTTGAATCTGTAGATAAGTTAGTTGGTTTTTCAATTTTATGTTATTAGTTACTTTCAGTTTCAAGACATGAAAAATATTCAGAATTATTGAATACAATCTGTGAAAAGATATTTTGTAATCTTTCATGATGAGCAATGAAGAGTTAATTTCATGGGATGCATAGAATCTGCTAGCTAGATTTGGGTTCAGCTAAAGTGAGAACAACCATTTGAGCAGGCCACTTAAGGTACTATTCCTCACTTCATTTTCCAATTATTTATTTCTATTTAATAGTTAATATTAGTTTATCACTACTTCATGAATCATATGCAAGTTAACTAGAATCTTATATCTTGCTTATTGTTAATGAATGCTAATGAATATGCATGCAATGGTTAACCAGTAGTGCTTTGGAGGTTAATTTAGTTAAGTAATTAGTTTTTATTGGTTTTGATTTATCATAGTATCATTTCATTAGTAAACGTTTAGTTACAATCTAAGTTTTAGGTACCCATAGCCACTAGTTTTGGTTATGTCTTTTACCATTTTGTAACTCCATGAGTTTCCACCAAGTAGAATAACTTGAGTAGGGTAGCTTAAGTAGTTTCGAGTTCTTGAAGGCATATATAGTGTTGCACCATCACAAGCTTACAAAATTTGGGTTGATAATTTAATGTAGTCTTGAGAAATGTTGAGTGGACTATTGAGTTAGTTAAACCTCTAAATTGTGTAGGTTCTACCAAGTTTACAATACATTAGCTTATACTCTATAATAAGTTCACCCATCTTCTAAAGTGTGTGTCAATGCACCTAAAGGATGAACTTTTTCGTATTAGAAAGTTCATCATGGGGTTGAATAGTTCCACTGGTGGTGAAGTGGATGTACATGTTCCAAAGACTATGGATTTAGTATATGAAAAGGCAGACAAGCAAGAGTAGAAGCTTAAAGCCATTTCAACCTGTAGTGTAGTAAAATGCATACCCTTGCATTTTCACACTTGATTGGGACCGCCTTGCTTTATTTATGCTCATTTATGGCTTAATTGGCCCTATTTTGTATCCACAAGCCTAATAAACTATATATTTTTATGGAAAATCTCGAAAAAACATCAAAAGATAAATGATCATTTAATGTTTTTGTCTGTGTGTCCCTGATTTGTGGATTGGGACTAAGACGCTACCTTGGGTGTCTTTTTCCTCCATGGATCTTGGGACCTTGAATTTGAAACCTCTCAATTAGGTCCCTTTTTAGTGTCTATGCCTCAAAAATTGAGCCTTAGTACTAAGATGCCACCAAGGGTGTCTTAGTCCTCCTTGGCGTATTTTTGGGATCCAATTTCAAATTTGGGCGGGAATTTTGCCTACTTTAATTAATGATTCTATATGTCGGCTTATTGTGGTGTAATTTCAGGATGTTAAGCATGAATTAGTATAAATACAAGGTTCCTTCACTCATTTCAATCCAAGTCTTTTGTGAGAGCATTCATTATAGTCAAATTGAGTTCACAAGAGCATTCAAGAGTAATTCATCAAGTATTTGGAGTCATCATCAAGGTTCAAGCATCATGTCAAGAGTTTAGTACATCCATTCATGTTGTTGAGCCAAGATTATGGATGTAGCATTGAATATCTATCTACAGCTATTGTTCATATCAAATCAAAGGATCCAAGATCTGCATTCTTCATGGCCACTACATGGTAGATTGAAATTTTTCTTCACAAGCCATCATCCAAGGTGATATCATTTATATATTTAATGTTTCATTCTTTATTTCATTCATTTCATCATTTGGTTTAATTTCCTACAAGGGGTTTAACCAAGGCAAACACCCATTCAGTAACAATCAACAAATTTTGCCATCTTTTCCATTTGTATTTGCAAATTTAGGTTGAATACTTGAAGATCACTTGGAGTGCAAAGTTGTCAAAGTTGCAAAGTTGCATTGCAAGGTGTCATCTTCACGAAAACTCACCTATAGGTCAAGTCTGATTGATTCAGAACCTAAGATCCGAGGAGAAGCAATTACAAATCTAGGAGCTCAAGACCACATTCACACTCTTCAAAAATTTAGATAATGACTAAGACGAGATTAAAGGTTTCATAGTCCTCTAGGTGGAATCTTTCAGAGACTCTTGGAGATTCTATTCCATTATCCAAAGTTTTTTTTACCAAAAAATAGTAGTGGGACTAAGACGGGAGTAAAGGCGTCTTATTCCTCCAAGGCATATTTTGGCAGTTTGTTTGCATTTCCAAAATCCTTTTGGCATCTCTAGGTTTCCCAGGTACACATACCCTAAGTTGGATTTGTTCATTTTCAATATTAGTAAGCTTCATTTTTCTCATTCTGAGTGTTTTGCATATCACAACGTGTTTTCAAACATTATCTTTTCCAAGCATTTGCTTGGTGGTGAACCCCTTAATCTGAAAGAACACCCCCTCCTAATTCCACCTAATTTTGTATCATCTCACCTTGAGAGGTTGATAATCAATCTTATTAGGGTTCTTAGGACATTATTGAATGTTAGTTGGAGAAAGAGTGATGTTATATGTAGAGCTCCCCTTTTTCAAACTAATCATAACCTACCGGGAGAAAAGGAACCAGAAGAATTTTGGTGGATCTCAAGTAAATCAAGTACCAAAGAATTTTTTTGGAGCACAAGAATCTCAAAGGAAAGGAAATAAGTGATCTCATAATAACTAGAACGAACCAAGAATAGATTATTGAGGAAGCAACAACAACAACAATTTCAACAATACTAGAGGGAATGTTAGTCAATTTGAAAAGTCTACAAAAAAGAAGGGACTGTTGCAAGTATGGATGTGTTTGGTGGTGTTTTCATTAATGTTTTCATTAATTTCAACACTTTACAGGTTGAGTAATTTATTTTCCAAGCGCTTTTGAGAAAATTTGAGAAATAAGGAAAGTTGTGTTGAAGTTATATTTTGAGCATGCTCCAGTAATGTGGTATGCATTCTCTCTATATTGATTCAATGTCCTTGTGGATCTGATTGTTTTTTCATAAGCTTAAATGGATTCTATATTCCGATTTTTAGCTTCTAGTGTGATGGAAAGTAAAAATTATGTTCATCGGTGTGTGAATTGGTTTGTCAGAGTGATTTGGTTATTGACTGGGAGAAATGTTTTGGCTCTGCAGTCTTCTGTTATTTGGCCTTAGATCTTGCAAATCTAGGAGATTACTCTTTATGATGGTGTCTATATTCTGTAAAATTTTCTTGTAGTTTGGAGCTCTAGAAGACCTACTCCGGAGTCTTTGTGTTTTGTTGGTTGTCCCAGTTGAACTGGTGAAGTGTTCTCTACAAATGAAGTTTTTTAAAGTTGTTGCGGATGTATCTGAGTTTTTCTTAGAGATGGTAAAAATACTGGTGAAGTGTGTTGAGCAATCCATGTGTGTTTATCTTATTGATGATGCGTGTACTTCAAAGTTAATTTTTTCATTAGGTTTGGCCAACCTGGTGTCTACACATTACATTTGGATTTTGCATCGACTTGAGGAAGCGTGTGCATGATCCAAGATGTTTATTGGGTCCTAAATTAAATATGTAATTGGTCCTCTCACATTCTTATCCACCGCGGGAATGTTGAGTAGCTGACCTAGTTTGAATTTGTAAAATGGAACTGTATAAGCCGACCTTGAAGAATTTTTCTAAGGTTGAAGATGGTATAAAATCAAGTTGATTTGTAGCAAACTTTATATCCATCCATCATTCAATTCGAGTAAGAGAAGAGTGCATGAACAAGTGCAAAAAGTAGAGTTTGGAAGAGCGAATTGAGGCAACAGTACTCCATTATATTCATAATCTTCTGATCAAGTTGTGAAGTGTGTATAACTTCTAGTGGTGGATCATTATCTAGTTCTTTGTATTTTTTGTAGGCAGTGAGCCTCTCTTTCTAGACAGTGAGTCCTAAGGCAGCGAGCCCTTGATCTGGGTAGCGAGCCTTTGTATTTGGGCAATGAGTCCTCTGGCAGTGAGCCTATGTATCCAGTATTGCATTACTACTATATTGTAAGTTAATCCTCACCATGGTTTTTCCTTCATTGGGTTTTCCACGTAAATCTAGTGTCTTTGGTATTGTGTTTCTATTATTTTCATTTCATGTTCATACTTAATAACAGAATAAAGATAAAGTGGAATTGATTAAGTTTATAAGTAAAGGTTTTGATACAACTGATTCACCCCCCCTCTTAGTTGTCTTGTGTGCATTTCAAAAGGGACCTATAGAAGGATTATTTACTTGTCGAGGGGATCATTATGTTGCCCAATGTCCCAACAATTCTTCAGGATCTCAAGAAAACAAAAAATATCTTCCTTCAAGATGAACTACATTCCACCAAAAGACCCATGCAGTCGTGGATAATCGACAAGCTAAATATTAGGTCATGCTAGTGGAAACTCGAGGTATTTTTTTTGGTATGCCTACATCTATACTTATTAATACTGGAGCAACTAAAAATTTTTGTTTCATCTAGAGTAGCTAATCAAATATCTAGAAAAGTTAGATTTATGGAAAAGTCTTGGGTTGTGGAGTATACAAAACAAACAAGAGCAATGGTGAAGCAATGCTTGTTCGAAGCTAGGGTGGAACTTCTTAGTTTCTCAACTAAAGTGAACTTGTATATAGCACCCCTAGGATCTTATGATGTCATTCTAGAAACTAATTGGCTATGGAAACATAGAGCCAAAGTGGATTGTCATTCCAAGGTAGTAGAGTGTCTTGATGATCTAGGAAATTAGGTGACATTGCAAGGAACACCAAGAGAGATTAAGTTGCGATAGATTTCTTCCATGCAAGTGTTAAGGGAAAAAAAGAAAGGTTTCTAACTATATGTAATAAAAATAGAGTAACTTATGGAATTCACTCCTCAAGATAATGGCATGGATTGTGACCACGAGATTCTCTAGAAATTGAAGAAGGAGAAATGGTGGAATTTGGAGAAACAGACATGGAGAAGTATCCACTTTTACAGAAATTTATGGACGTATTTCTAGATGAGCTACCTAGATTACCTCCTAAGAGGGTATTCAATTTCCCTATTGACATTGTACCAGGATTGGAACCTATTTCCAAGGTGCCCTATAGAATGACTACTACAAAATTAATGGAACTCAAGGCATAGTTGGAGGAACTATTATCTAGGGGATTGATAAGACCTAGTGTCTCACCTTGAGGAGTGCCATTGATCTTTGTGAAGAATAAGGATGGAATACTATGCTTGTGTATTGATTATTAGATGCTTAACAAAGCTAAGATAAAGAATAAATATGCATTGCCGTAGATTGATGATCTTTTTGATCAAATGCGAGGAGCGGCTATGTTTTCAAAGATTGATTTGTGGCCAAGTTACCATCAACTCAGAATCAAATATTAAGACATATTCAAAACTACCTTTAGAACAAGATACAAGCATTATGATTTTACACTCTTACCTTTTGGGCTTACTAATGCACCTGTGGCATTTATGAACCTAATGAACAATGTTTTAGGGATTGTTTGGATAGGTTTTCTTAAGTATTCTTGGATGATATCTTAATTTATTCCAAGGATGAAGAGGAGCTTTGCAAACATTTAGAGAAATTTCTTCAATGGTTAAGAGAACATAAACTATATGGAAAACTCTCTAAGTGTACTTTATTTTAGAAGAAGGTGTAGTATTTGGGTCATGTAATTTTGGTTGAGTGAATATTAGTAGATCAAGTGAAAATAAAAGTGGTGATAGAATGGCCAATACCTAGAAATATACCAGAGGTTAGAAGTTGCATGGGTTTGGCTGGCTACTATCGGAAGTTTGTTGCAAAATTTTCCATGATAGCATTTCCTATTACTTCATTGCAAAGGAAAGGAAAGAAGTTTGAGTGGACGGAAAAATGTCAAATGACGTTTGATCTACTCAAGGACAAGTTGACTACGGCTTTGATATTGAAGGTATTGGATCCAGAGGGTGACTTCACTATCATCACAGATGCATCAAGAGAAGGAATAGGTGAATTACTGATGCAAGAAGGGCAGGTCATTTCATATGAATTAAGAAAGTTGAAACCCTATGAGAAAAATTATGCATCGCATGATTTAGAGTTAGCAACAATAATTCATGCTTTGCAGATGTGGAGACATTATTTTCTTGGAAATCCATTTAAACTAAAGACTGATCACCATGGTCTTAAGTATTTTTTCACTCAACCCAATTTTAATGCACCACAACATAGATGGTTAGAGTTGATATTTGATTATGACTTCAATATCAACTATCTCAAGGGAAAAGAAAATTGGGTTATTGATGCTCTAAGTCATAGAAGGTATATCACCTCAATGGTATCCATTAAAACTAAATTTAAGGTTCAAGTATTATAGAAATCCAAGGGTGATGAGTACTATGAGCAAGTTAAGAAATCACTCATGGATAATCTGCAAGATGCAATGTACAAGGGATTTCATTTTGAACCTAGTGGATTGTTAAGGTTTAAAGGAAAAATGTATGTGCCTAATTCTAAAGAGTTGAGAAATTTGGTATGGAAAGAAGTGCATGACGCACCATATTTCGGACATCCAGGTGTGACCAATATGTTGGCTAATGTGAAGCAATTAAATTTCTAGAAAGGGATTAAAGGAGATGTTTCTATATTTGTAGCAAGATGCTTAGATTTTCAAAGGGTGAAAGCTTAACATCACCACCCAGAAGGTCTTTTGTATCTGCATGATGTTCCTGAGAGGAAGTGGCAAGTCATTAGTATGGAACTTTGTGTAAGGTATTCCTATGTCAAAGAATAAGCACAATGCAAAATTGGTGGTAGTATACAAACTTACCAGAGTAGCACATTTTATTCCTAGAAATTTGACGGATGGAGCTCCTGTCATAGCTCAGAAATTCGTGCAAGAGATGTTTAGATTACATGGGATTCCTAAAAATATTATTTTAGATAGAGATGCTCGTGTGACATCTAGGTTTTGGCAAACCTTTTTTTCCTCACTTGGAACTCAATTGAACATAAGTTTTGCATATCATCTAGAGACGGATGGGAAAACTGAAAGGGTGAATCAAGTATTAGAAGATCTACTGAGAATGTATTGCATTGATCAACAATACAAGTGGGAAGATTACTTGCCTTTAGTGGAGTTTGTGTATAAAAATTCCTATCATTTTGCAATTAATATGGCTCCTTTTGAAGCATTATATGGACGAAAATGACGAATTCCTATAAGTTGGGATAAGCTTGAGGATAGGATAATTCTTGGACCAGATATTTTGTCAGAAATGGAAGAGAAAGTTAGAATTATTAAGAAAAGGCTAGTTGAAGCCAATGATAGATAGAAAAGCTATGTAGATTCTAAAAGAGTACCTAGAACATTTGAGGTAGGGGAAAAGGTGTTGTTGAGAGAAAAACCTCAAAATAGTTCCATCAAGTTTGGAAAGTTGTCCAAAATAGCTCTATGATATGTAGTTCCATTTGAGGTCCTAGAAGAAGTAAACCCTATTGCTTATCGAATAGGGTTGACATCAACTCTTGCCCAAATGCATAATGTTTTTCATGTCTCATACCTAAAGAAGTATATACCAGGTTATAATCATGTCATTGATTAGAATTCTTTACAGGTACAAGGCCCCGAAGTAGTAAAAATAAAACCTATTAAGGTGCTTGGAATGTCTAAGCTTCACTTACATAACAAAGAAGTTCTACAGTGCAAATTCCAGTGGGATCGGTACTCAGAAGATTCTGCTACTTGGGAAGACTATGCTGAAATTGAGAAAAAGTCTCCACATGTTTTACATGCTTTTGAGAGTTCTTGAAAACAATACTATGTTGTGTTTTATTTATGTTTGCTACATAATATCATCAGGGACGATTATTCATAAGGGTGGGATATGTTATACCCTGTAGAATATTTACCTAGTTACTTTTACCTAGCTAGATGAAATACTTGCATGTGTGTGTGTGTTTGTAAATTTGATGGAAATAAATGTGAATGTACTTTGGATGTATGAATCATTGGAAATATAATGAATAAATGGTTGATTCAAATTGATGTTGCATATGTGTCAATTCTGAATATTGAATATATATTGCAAGTGATTGTTTTGTGATCAATTGAGTACCTTTGCAAATGTGACAAGTTGGTCGTAGGTGCAGGTTCACACCTCTCGAAGGGAGGGGAAGTATCACTCAAGAGAAGGATTTTGGTCTAGAAACCCTTAGGAGAGTCTAAACTGAGTTTTCACACACTCATTGATAGAATAGTCAAGTCAATATTTTTGGGTAAAAGGTAAGATACTTTGAATTGATTATTTAGGAAAGGTTTAGTTTGTTTATGAATTCATGCTTGAAATAAGCGCATGAGTTTCTTTATGTTTTGAGTTCTTCGTTCAGAGTACAATTGATTATATAAATACATTGGGTGTATATATACATACATATACGCATGTCCACGATAATCTCATGCACATAAGTAATCACATACATAATTATATGTAGATAGACATATCTACGTATGCTTATTGGCGAAATTACCCATATGCACGAGAACATCGAATGGATAAGGAGACATGAGTATATATATGTAAATATATATAATGTATGAATTTCAATCGATATTATTTCTTTTATGTATGTTTTAGGGTAATGTTATATATATATACAATGGATATATATGTATGTATATGTGTATATACATATTGATATGCATGTATGTATTGACGTGATAACAACATCCATACAAGTATATTAGTATATATATAAATATATACATATGTATATAGATATATATATATATATACACATTTGTGAAATTAATTGGAATAGTAAATGGATATAAGCCTATGCATTTGATTATCGAAAGAGGTATATTTATTATCATTTGAGTTGTTATATATATATACATATATATAATAACATGTTAAGTTATTTATATATATGTATGTATATATATATGTATGTATGTATATATATATATATATTGAATATATGCAATGCATATATAAATAAATATATATTATTGTTATTGTTAATAATTTCTAATGAATGATAAAGCATGGTTTAAATAAAGCATTGATATTATTGTAAACCATGCACATACTATGAAATCATAGTATACATAATGCATTCTATAAAATGAATAAGCACAAAAATAAAGTGTCCATATATGCAACACTAATAACATGTATAATGATTTAATTTGCTTGCATATAGAATGCAATATATAAAGGAAGGTGTGTGGCATTTATGAGACTTGGTCAATATTTGCTATAAGCTATTGCAAAAATATAAAAGTTTTGACTCAATCATAATCTGTAAAACACCAAAGCACGGAATGAGGTTAATGTGGTGCCAAACCATGAATATTTTCTTTACATTAGAAGTCTATTTGAGAAGATGTATATAGTGATAGAAACCAAGAGTAAATGAGAGAATAAGTCATGATAATTTTGGTAGGAATAAACTCAACCTATATAATCTTCTACCTTGCATATATGAGAATCATTCTTGTTGTCTTTTAAAGAAGTGACCTATTGTGTTAATTTTTTGAGTATTTTGTTTAGAATCTTCCACCTTTTGTTTGTCAAGTTGAGTGGAACCATGCAAAATGAGAAGTGTCAATCCATCCACCATGTTTCTATCCTTTGGAAGCTGATTTTTGTGTATAAATAGAGGCATTCTTTACCTCAAAGGGATGCATAATTTGCATTTTGTTGTTATTTTTCTGAGAGCCGCTCTATTTTTGTTGAGTTTTGTGAGAGAGTTTGAGAGTGAATTTCAAGATTTTTATTGTGAGAATTTGTGAGGGAGTTTGGGGAATTGTAGAAGTGATTTTTGTCAAGTAGCAAGCTGATTTGTGGAGGCTAGGATTGGAAACAGCTAGATCAATTGGAGATTTATTCTTATAGGCATGTTGAATCTTACTCTTTTATGTTGTGTGCTTTCAATGGATTATATTTTTCTTGTTTACTGTTTGTAAAGTAATAAGATTTATGGAAAGATTGTTTTCAGCATTTGAGAATAGATAATCATTTGTTGTTATCAAATTGGAAATATTTATTGTTTGAAGTGATTATATATACTCCATATTAAGGAGTGATTGTTTACATAGATATATACATATTGTAGAAAGTACTCAATAGAGTGAGGTATTTATAGCTTATAGCTAGACTTAAATTGGTAGGTTATCAAAACACATTTCTAACCTAGTAGAAGAGTCATAGATTACTTAGAGTATATAGGTTGTTCCTAGGTTTGTAGATTATCCAATGAAGGGAATTTCCTATGCATAGAATATAATTGGTCTTAAAAAATTGAGTTAGAATGGTGGATGAGTGTGTGACGTCCATTTCTAAATAGGGGTGATGAATACTTTGGCCAAAGTGGTGTAATTCACCACTAGTTACACTGTCAGTCCATTGTGTTACCTTACTCATTCGTGCTAGTATGGGATTTTCATACACGTAGAACATAGATGTGTCATATGATAAAGTTCTAGTTATGCAAGACATAACACCAACTCAGTTTAGGCTAGTACTATGCGGTTTCCAAACCAAAGCTCTTCGTCAAAGGGTGGAGCCATCTTACCATATGTGGTCGATGTGTGGGTGACCACAATTAGTCCATCGATGGTGGAAAAGCGCTTGAATGATGCTTCTCCTCCTAGTTAGCAAGCCAATATTTGAAAGGGGATTTCCTAGATCAATTGTATTTCTAGTGCCAATGGAGCTCAAATGAGTTATGTATGTAACTTGTATCTATTTCTTTAAAAGATGGAAAATGTATTTTGTATTTGGCTTATGAAATGATTTCTTTAAAAATATTATATCACTAGTTGAATGAATGAGAAATATATTTTGTTGCTATCATGTGTGCATTTTATCTTGTATTTGAAAGAAAAAATTTATTGTTGTCTTTAGCCTTTAGATTTAATTCACTTGTGGTAAAACATAGGAAAATTACTGTGTAGAACAAGGGGCATGTTACATTTTGGCATTAAACTTAAGGTTCCCTTTTTCATATGTTACATTTTGGTGAACCTGACATTTTGACATCATAAACCTTCTAAAAATTGCACTCATTCAACCCTAGATCTAGGTTTTACATTGCATTGTCTTGCATTTTTCATTGAGGGTTTCATTTGTACATCATATAAGATTGCAAAATTCAAAAAGTTGCATTTTATATTGTATCATAGGTTGTAATAGAATTCCTTTCAGTCATTTAAGATCATATTTCCATTCAAATTGCATTCATTAGAGCATTAAAATCTGAAATTATTCATTGTATCCATTTAGGCATCTTTTAAGTCAAAAAGAGAAAAAAATTGTATTGTTTTGTTCTGAATCATCATTCTCAAAATATTGCATCTTGGAATTAATCAATTATTGCATTTTAGATCTAAAATTTTCATTAAAAACCTGTCAAAACATTTTCAACCTTTTTGTACACGTGCATTTTGAAGTACATTGTCTTAAATTGAGCAAAATCTAGAAAAATATCAATCGTTCAACCTTTTTGCAAGTAGACCCAAAATCATTTAGTAGTGCTTTACACAATCAACTTTTAAATTCTCAAAACCCCTTTCCAGTTGTTAGATTCCCTAGGGTTCCTTTGTACTATTACTGGTGGCTCAAAAATATTTTTCATAGATCTTTGTCTCTATATTTTTGGTTTGTGTCTGCCTGTTGATCTCTGACTTGAAATTCTGAAACAATGTTATTGTATGTGCAAGAAAAGTGTCATTTTACTTAATTTGTAGCAAATTTGGAGGAAAAAAATTGCATTTCAGTAGGACATTTTTTTACATCATGTTCTCATTGCAAAAATATTTGTTATCATAATTCATGTTCTATTGTTAGATCTTGTTAAGTGTTTCAAAGAATTTTTATTACACGCATGTGAGAATGAGTTCATTTCTCTCTTTTAGTTATTTTCATTGATCCCTCTCCCACTATCTCTCCTATGTGTGAGGTTAGCTTGGAAAAAGAGAATACAATCATTGACAATCATGACAATCATGTTTGTTCTTCTCCAGATATCTCTCCTATGTGTGAAGAAGGTATCTTGGTGTTAGAAGATCCAATCATTGAGCATCATGAGAATCTCATTTTTTTCTCTCCCCTACCTCTCCTACTTGGGAAGACATTGTTAGAAAAGAGCATAAAATCATGATACATTTATGTATTTCATAGATGAAGATGTTAAGGTGGCATTAGATTCCCCCTTGATAGAAGATCATCAACAAGAAGTTAAATTTGTTGAGGTTAAGAATGCACAAGTAACTATTAGGTCTCCTTTGATTATTGTACCTCCTCAAACTCCTTTGTACCTCCTAATATTCCTCTAATTATTGGACCTCCTAAAACTCTTTTTGGATCTCCTAAGTAACCTCTCATTATAGGACCTCCTAAACCTCAAGGTTCCATCCTAAATTTTTCAAAACAACTTACTATTAATCATGTGTCGTAGCAATCAAAACAAACACCAACATCCATTCCATTGCCTCAACCATACCTCCCACCTGCACCTAACATCACTCAGTGTAGTGGTAAATAATTTGATCTTGTTAATCAAATTTGTAACACTCTTGCTAAGATATTGTTGTGGGATTTGATTCAAAGATGGCCTACTTACCATGGCATGCTTCAAAAGGCTTTGCAAAATTTTGTTATCCCTCCTAGTGCGCAACCAAATGATGTGGAATATTTGATTGAGAATATGAATTCACCTAACTTATACATTATCTTTCACCAAAATGAGTTACCCCCTTTGGAAACACAAAAACAAAATGATGCCTTGATGATAATGGCTATTATTAATGGGGTTAGGACTAAACATACCCTTATTGACAATGGTTCATGGATTAATGTTTTTAGTGTGAATATTTTGGAAAAAATTGGAGTGGACAAAACTTTAATTCAACTTGTTGATTTATCAACCAAAGGTTTGATAACATGGAAAGCAAGATGATTGGTGTGATAACATTACCTATTAAAACTAGTAAGGTTGTGTTACATACTCCCATCCATGTCATGCCCCATGATCATTCATATAACCTTCTCTTGGGTAGACCTTGGATTCATGATTTGAAAGGAGTTCCTTCAATGCTTCATCGTTCAATTAAATACATATACAACAATAAGTTTTACATAATAAAAGTTTTTGATTAAGGTAAAAATAGGTTTTGAAGGGACCTGAAACCCTTTACAGACACATTTTGAATGGATTTGGAACCCTCAAGCAGAAATTTGTCTTAACATATAAACCAAGAACGCACAGAAAACCAAAGGCATAAAGAGACCCACAAACAAAAACAAAGTTGCAAGAAGAACAACCTGCGGCCAGCTAAAAACCAGCACCCAAATAAGAACCATCAATATTTACATTTAGAGCTACTCTTATGGGAGCGTAGCGTCATATAAAAAGAGGGCTTAGAAAATTTAGCTTTCTTTCCCATTACAGTAATCCAACCCTCTTCCACTTATGTTGCCTTATCATGCCAATCCAGCACACCATTATCCTAAAAGTGAATACCTGCAGCCACAGTCATAGAGCTTTATTCGGTATTCCTCCCTACAAATGTGGCTTTATCAAAGGAGCCACCAAAATTGATAGCCTGAATGCTATCAACAGAAATGGCAACTAGAGCTCCAGTCACCCTCTCGTTGGGGGTTTCAACAAGATCTTGCACAACATCAGCAACCCCACCATTTGTGATATCCAGAGAGGACACCCCCTAACCCTGTGAATCCAACGCAACCACCTCAGAAAAACTCCTATTTTGCTCAAATTATTTAACAACCATATAATTTTGTTGAGAGGCACCATTCCACCATGTAGCCTTCATTTCTCTTTTCTCAAAGCCACATTGTGCAGCTGCATGACCTGTTTTAAAGAATCTTCTACATCTGAAGGGAATCCCTTCATAGTCCAAAGATTGAACCCAAGAGCCCTTAGAAGATTTAAGTAATAAAAGTCGATCCAAATTCTGAAAAATTATTTACAAACTGGAACAGGAATAAAGAATCCTCTTAGCATATTAACACCAACTACAAAAGTGAAACCTTTACAAGTTGAGGATAAAGATAAGCGTCTTTAAAATGTGACAAATTTGTTGGATGATGATTGGGGATTGTTATATTTCACACCTACATTCATGGGATAATACAATATTACACAAAAAACAAAACAAAAGAGAAAGAAGCAACAACGGTATCAACACAATTTATGACTAGGTCATCAAAAACATCAAATTCTATAACTTATGGAAAAGATGAAAACACAAATTACACATCCACTTATGATGAAGATGATCAACTACCTTCTTTGAAATTTTTGGAAGTTAATTATGGAATGGTTTATGAACTTTCAAAACAAATTGGCTATAATGGAAAAGGATGTGGTGCAAAGTACAAGGCATTTGTGTTCCCATAGATCCTAATATGCAAGAAACAACAAGAGGTATTGGATATTATCCTTCACAAACATCACAAATACCTTCACTCAATCAATAGAATTAGTTTTTTCTCATCGTCATGTGGTAGTGGTATTATCATAACATACTCACTACCATGCATGAGGGTATAAACTTTTCTTTATGCAATCATATTTCATTTTGTAAGGAGCAGCATGTCATCATCCATTTTGGGCTTAACTTTGTCCCTACACTTGAGGGTCAAGGGGTTAGAAAGCCTTGTGTTAGGCACATTCCTTCTAGAAAGGTATCCCTCTCTATCTCCTTAAAATTTTAGTATATCAAGTATACTAACATTTTAAGGGGGTGTAAATAGTTCCCCGCTCATTTTTTGCATAGGAATAGTCCCTTCTTAGTGATGATAGCATACATCTCCTAGGAAGTGTGACCTTGTCAATCAAAGTGTGGCTTTCTTGATCTATGAATCTCTTTGGTGGGTGATATTGGGCTTGATGTCCTTCAAGAGTGTGACCCTTCTTGGCATGGCATTCCCCTTGGTGGTAATGCTATGGATAGTATTCCCCAAGGCACAATTTTATTTTTCCATGGTTTTTCCTATCTTGGTGGTGATATCATGTGTGATATCCCCCTAAGGTGTGACCTTTCATATGATTAAGTAAATCCCCTTTGTTTTTATGAATCATCTCTTGATGTGGTGTTGATATAACATCCCTTGAGTTTTTAGCCTTATCCTATTGTTGTTTGTTGCACCCCTAAGGTGATTTTTGTTACACCCCATGAGGTGAGTTTTGTTCATCCCCTAAGATGTTAATCTTGAACATCCCTTTTCTAACATGGCCACCTAGCATAACATACCTTTCTTTCTAGTGGAGCCATGTGTTGCATGAGTGATGTGGCATAACACAACTTGCTAGTCCTCATGTGAGCTAACTTTTATTCGATGGATGATATTTGGCATTTTAGAAAATTTAAGACTGGGGTCTCTTTGCCTTATCAACTCGAATATTTTAGTACTAACCTTGGGTTTTTTCATGTGTCTTATTTATGTTTTCATCGTGCTAGTTTCCATTTCATTTTCATCTTTATGTCACATCATTCCACATGTTTTCATCGTGTATGCTTTGTGTTTTCCGACATGTATGTGTATGTTGTCTTGTTGCATATCATATGTGTGAGCGTTCATTTTTGCTTATGTTGGTTTTCCATGGGATCTTGGATCCTGGGGGATTATGCATCCCCCTAGATTCATTTTCATCCAATCTCTTCAATATTTGTACAATCAAACCCCTCTTGACATATTTTTCTACTTTAGTGTGAGTCTGAGCGTAAGTTCATACTCTCACTAAAGTGGGGGATAATGTAGCATCATAAATTTTCACCTTTGACAATTTCACACTATGTTTTTCTCCTCCTAAATTATTGAGCCTAATTGACCCCATAATTTCCTAAAATTATGCATTCTATAGCCCATTTGAACCACTTTTTAATAAAATTGCAAGCATTGAATAAACACATCCAACTCATATGTTTCCCTTGACACTTAATGTCTTGGAAATCAAGGCCAAGACCCATTCACCCAAGGGAGAATGGCCCCCCTTCTTAACCAAGACCCAATTTTGGGCATGTTAGAGTGGCCATCTTAACATTCAAAATTCAAATTTCAAATATTAGCTATCAAGATTTAATTTTGGGGAAATTAAAATAATAGTGTATAAATACCTAGTCTTTTCACCATTTGAAACTAGAAGTGAAAGGATCTAGGAAGAGGTAAATGTTAAGAACATTCAAGATAAATTCAAGAGTAGCATTTCAAAGCTTTATCGCAGCATTTGAAGATCCAAGAATCATGTCAAAGTTTGTGTGAGTTAATATTGTCATATTATCATTGTTTTATGAAGTCTAGCCCCTTTTTTAGGTCTCCAAAGAAATTCAAGAAATTAAGCAAGAAAGATCAAAGTCCTTGAGGAGTTGTGTATGAATTCAATCCTTCGAGGAAGCCATTGAAGGGTGGTGAGTTACAGCACTTTGTGATTTCATCATTCCTTTCCTACCCATTATCAATTTATCATTAACATTTCCATTGTGGAAGTGGAAACACTTACACAAGGTTTGACTGAGGCAAGCCCCTGAATGGCACAACATCTCTTATCCATGTGAATGTGCAAATCTTAGGTTTGAAGAGGATTGATTAAATATTGAAGACAAATTTTTCATTGTTTCATTTGAAGCCCTACATCTTGTCAACTCATGAAAACGCCTACAAAATTATTTGATAGTGTTCCAGCAACTTTGCAAGCAAAAATGAAAGTCTCAGATCTACCACCAAAGGACCCCAAAAGTTGAGTAGGACACCCCTACAAGGACTCAAATTCCCTTGGGAAAATAATTCCTTTTATGCCAACTAAAACCAACTTTTCTAGGTAGGTACATATCACTCTGCACTTCCTAGATATGCTTGCAAATTGTTGTTTTAGTCTGTGCATTATCGGGATCTTACATTTTTCATACTAGGTCATATAGTCTAATTAGGTTAATCATAACAAATCAATTCCAAACTAATTTCAATCCATTTTCAAGGCCCCTAAGAATGTAGACCTAGGTCTGATTGACTCACCTTCATGGTTGAAATTCAATCTATTCACCTTTTTTATTTGCATTATATGTACCTTTAAAAAAGGAGGTAATTCAACCTAGGTTTTGGCATTAAACTTAAGGTTCCTTTTTTCACATTGTTACAAATAATAATTAATTTGAAATGAAAATTTTAGAATTGATAATACTAAAAAAATATATTCATAAATATACATTGAAATTAATGAAAGGGATTAGGGTATTTAGTTTTAGGAATTAACATGTAATAGATGGTGATTTGTATCTCATAATGATATTCAATGTTTAGTGTTCTATCAAATGACATCCATCAAATTGGAAAATGTATTGTGCTTCATTCTATTTTAAATCCACATGAGAGTAATGAGCTTAATCTTTGGATTTGAACCTAGTTTGTAGAAATGATCTATGCACTTACACTCACCTAAAACTTGTGTGTCTTGCTTTTTAAAATTTGTCTAAAAGTAGACTATGTTGATAAACAACTTGGGAGCTTGTTAAGCAAAGATCTTCTCCCTATTTCAAACTCCTTGATCCAATCTAATTATTTTGGAGGAAAGGTGGAAGACACACTAAGCAATCATGCAATGTGCCTAGGATATTTGTGTTGATGTTGTGTTGATGCTATGACATGAAGATAATATAATATGGAATATAGCTAATGTGTTAGATATCCCTTGATCTCTAAATGTGAATCAAGATTCATGATTTTATACAATGCCCTAAAACAAAAATTGGAATAGTTTATACTCAATTGAACAAGTAATGACTAGTTAGAAAGGGGTCAACTTGAGCCCATATTTGAATATGAACTTGAAATTTTTGAGAGTCATTTTCATGTCCATAAATTTGATCCAAGAAAAAATTTCGATAAATGAAGACAAAAATTGATCCCTAAGGATGCATGAGGATAAGATAAAGTTAAGTTCATGTTCTTTGCTAATATTTATAAATAAATATGCCACTTGTACATTTTTCATCACAGTAGAGGCAACCCAATCAAAATGTGTCCAAAAAAAGGGTGGAAGATGTAAGATATGTAATTTTTACCATTATATTTTGTCCCCCATTTTTGCATGCATGTGAACAACCATAAATATGCATGTCAAAGTAAAACAAGTATCCAACATGAAATTAAATATTTTAATATTCATAGAAAGGATATAGATATGGATGTTGATTCCATAGACACTCCTTGTAATTCATGTTTTTCCTAAATACTTGCATACATAAAAGAAACAATTTCAATGAGTAACATTTGACATTCATTTAAAATAAGCACAAACAAAAATTACTTAACAATGTAAATGTAGAGGAAATTTGACACCCAAAAATGGTGTGATCTCAAAGAGGTGAATGTTCCTCGACTACCTTGGAGATTGAAGCTCATCTGACGAGGTAAAAAGATAAATGAGTTTTTTATTATATTTTATGCTTTATGTGGAATTAGAGGGTGAAAGAGTAGGTTGCAAAGGTCCTGTGAGTAAATTGGTAGGCTCTCGACCAAGGATGACAGGGCGGTGTGTGGATGTCCCCGCAATGCATTATAGTCTCGTACGGACAAAAAACCAAGTTTAATTATAGAGAGAAAGGAACCTACTAACTGTTTGACAACTAAGAACTCAAGAACGTAGTTAAAATAATAAAATAACAAGATAACATAAATTATCATAAACTAAATGAAATATAATGAAAATGATGGAATGGAAAAGAAGAAAGGAAACTCACAAGAGGTCCATGAATGAAGGCTCTTGTAAAGCTACTTCAAAACTTGCACACACATAAATGAGAAAATGGCTGGGGTTGCTTTAGGGGCTTTCCTCAGTCAAACCCTCGTGTAGGTGTTCCCACCTCCATGGACAACCAAATAGATAAAGATAGATAAAATAAAATAAACAAGCTAAAGAAATAGGTAGACATATTAGAATAACAATATGTTATCAATGTAAACAATAATTCAATAAGAAAATAGAGTTACCCTCCCTTTAGCAAATGAGGTAATGCAAAAAGGAAGAGTATGCAACATCCAAGTTTGTGCAAGATATGCCAATAGTGTTGAAGCCTTGGTGTAGAGAGAAAGAATGCAAAGAAAATGGTAGAGAAAGTGAAGAGAATTCTTGAGATGGAGAAGAATGAGAGAATGATCAAGAGAGAGTGAGATAGTGTGAATCAAATGCAAGAATGAGATTTTGGAAGAAGTATAGGCATGGAAAGGGATGTTTTCGATGTGTTTGCAAGCTATAGAGGCATTACACTTCACGGGCAGGTGGGAAGTGTAACATCCAAATGACAATGCAATCAGGAATATTTTTGGGACGTTCGCATGATGTGTGGTTCCACAACAAAAGTTCACTTTAACAGACAAAAATAGAAAGGTTAATGACAAAATTAAGGTTAAGTGAAGGGGACATTGCATTATCAAATTTAATTAATCTAAAGGGGGGTTTATGGAATGTGAAATTGCATAGTATGCAATTTTTGGCATTACATTTTTCCCCAACTTTAGCAAGCATATGTATTCTAATAGATGTAAGCTAAATTAGAAAGAAAGAGGTTGAGGAGAATATACCCAAGATGAAGAGGACTCGGGTATTTGACTTGCTATATGTGATTGAGAAGCTAATCCATGGCATGAAGATGACATGGGTCTTCTTATGTTGCAAAGTTGACTGTAAACTCACCACAAACATGTTAGTTGTAGACAAACACATTAGGTGAAAAAGCAAAAATAGACATGACAAAATCTGATTAGATAAAAATACAATGTTGATAAGTATGGATAT
Organism: Sequoiadendron giganteum; assembly: GCA_007115665.2. Taxonomy (NCBI): domain Eukaryota; kingdom Viridiplantae; phylum Streptophyta; class Pinopsida; order Cupressales; family Cupressaceae; genus Sequoiadendron; species Sequoiadendron giganteum. The sequence goes on from CM021103.1 coordinate 488,902,519, forward strand.
CAAGTTGTACTATGCTAGAGACCATATGACAAGCAGATATAAAGACACGTGATAGAAACAAACCCCGTAAAGGAGGAGAACCCCTATCACAAAAAGACAAGATCATAAGATAAGCCTAGTCTGGTTTCCCCCAAGCTAGACGATGAGATCAAGAGACATCAAGAATTTTAATTGTTGAAAAAAAATATATTCAGATATGATAGCCCCCCTTTAGAATGATATGTGTTACACAAAGGAGCACAAGTCATTCTAAGGAGAAGAAAGACAGAGAAATATGTTGTGTTATGACATACATGGCAAGATGTATTCATGGAATGTTATCATGTGAGGGATAACACATATAATCCACAACATCAAGAAAAAGTAGAGATGAAGAAATCAAGAGCATAGGGGGATCCAATTATTTAGAGTCAAAACTAATCATAAAAGTATATATAGATAGCGTAAACATTTATATGAATTTTCATCACTCCCCAAATAGATTAGAACATGAGGAAGAGCACATGAAGACAAATAAAATTTTGGGTCAACATGGAAGAGGCCTAAATGCTCCAAGGCTTTGTATCATTCCCGACATAAAAAGAAAATTATATGACAAATAGAAGAATGATGAGACAAATAGAATAAGTTCTACGACAAATTTTCTATCCTATATCCAAGTACCTACAAGGGTAGAAATGGTCCTTTAGGCGAGAGTACAAACATTAATACACAAGCATGGGGGAACACAAACAAACACACAAAGCTAATCTATAGATAAGAAGAGGTTTTGATCTATTCCACCACCTCTAACAAGTCATCTTGCTCCCAATCTAGATCATTATAAGGGGAGAAAAGATGAGCCTGTAGGGGAAGGATAGTGAGATCAGTATCGACCAACTCACTTACAACAAGAGCCAAGGATGAGGCCACCTCAATGTCCTCATTGATAAGCTCCTATGAGGTTAACGACATCAATCTAGCAAAGATAGATGACAATGTCGAGATGTCATCCATCAAGTTGAACATACACTTCTCTGAAGTGAAGTGTTGTGATTGAGAAAAAAGAGGTGGATGGACCAGGGATTCATTTCTAACCTCCAAAAGAGGGGAAGTGACAAGCTCCCAGGGAGAAAGAGATTCTTTTGTCATGAGGACGGAACAAACTAGAGTAGATCAAGAAGAAGAAGAAGAAGAAGAAGAAGATTTCTTACAACTGTCCTTCGAAGAGAGGACATGTTCTAACTTGCACTTAAGAGAAGGATGTGGGATCCTTGCATTAGAAGTGGAAGAAGGGAAAGGAGCCACAATAGAGATAACCTTTGGGTATGTGCAGGATCATCATGGAAAAAGCAGGCCCTTAAGTGGCAATAAAAATTTAGAAAAATCAGAGTTAGGCAACTTGACGTAAAATTGTGAATAAGTTATCTATATTATTTCAAAAATATGTAAGAATAGAATCTGTAGCAAATTGAATGTAGTTTCTAAACTACTAAGTTTTTTTTTAAATCTATTTGGTGAAAATTTGAAATTTCAATGTAGTAGTACTTAAATATCAGGGAAAAAATAAGCAGGTGTTTGTCTAACCACCCTAACCACAATAAAATGATAATATTTTTTTATAATATTTTAGATATAGGTAGAGGACTCATGTCCCAATGTGATGCATATTTTTTTGTAATTTTTTCCAAGTAAATAATTGATTATGATTTTTTTATTACAACTTTTAAAAAATATAAAAACCCGTATGTCTGACCACCTTAACTTGGTCAAAACTTCATGAAATTCAAAAAAACAATTATCTTATAGTACGTGAAGCATAGAATGTGACGCATGTTTTAGATTCAAAAAATGTGATACCGTTTGAAAGATATAGATGTTTTTCAATCAGCCTATCAATCAGGACTTTAGTCTTAATTCAAATAGAAAATGAATAATAATTATTTATTAAATTCAAAGTAAAGCATAATTTATATTGGTGGAAAGTTGAGAATCTCCTTTAAAAATCATTTTTGTTTCATCAATTTAGGGTAAAAAAAAAGTCGTTAGCCACATGGTCGAAGTCTAGAAAAGCAAGGTAAGTTGTTAAACACGTTTTTTGTGTTGACTTCTTAGGATTGGCATGTCCTAGCCAAATTCTGAAGCAAACCCGAAGCTAATCCCTAGGTAGTAGGGTTTATGTCAAAGATATCGGATATCTAATTTATTTTATATATAATTTTAATATATGATTTCATATAATTTTTATTTTATATAAAAAATGTAATATAGTTTTTAATATATAATTTTAAAAATGCAATAAAGAGTTTATAGTTTATTTTAATATATCTAGTTGAGAATATACAATATATTTTATAATTTAATGTATAATATATAATCTATGATAATCTCTTATAGAATTATGTATAATATATTATATATTATATTATTATGTATAATATTTTAATATTATTTATATATTTTAGTTAATGTATAAATATTTATATATATATATATATAAAGTTAATATATAAAATATTATATAACTATATTTCTAATATATAAAATATTTAAATATTATCGCTTTCCCTCTCTCTCCCCTACTTCCCCTCTACCCCTCCTAATTATCTCTCTCTCTCTCTCTCTCTCTCTCTTACTTCCCCTCTTCCACCTCCTAATTATCTCTCTCTTTGTCTCTCCCTTTCCCTCTCTCTCCCTCTCTCTCTCTCTCTCTTGTCCACCCTCCACCTCCTAATTACTCTTGGGTGTATGTGTGCAAAAATCGGATATCCGATTTGAATGACTTTAAAATGATCTTTTTTGGTTTTATATTAGCTGTCCCAAATCGGATATTTGATTTGTTTTACTTTGGCTTGGGAATTTCTATGGAGCAATGTACTGACACCCAACCCAAAAAAAAGTCAACTCGAGATTTCCGCATTTTTTGGCAAGTGCAAAACGCTACTTTTTTCATATTGCCACTTTTTGGCCCATCATGATCTTGCACATGCCCCTTTATGTGAGGCATGTCCGTGGACTTGAGAAAAGGAGGAAGATCAAGTAAAGAGGTGATCAAGGGAGGCTCCAAAAAAGGAGCGATAAACACTTGCACCCACTTAGGGTGAGGTTCGTCGGGATCCATTGAGGAAGCCAAAAGCAAGATAGAGGTGATGGGAACACAAGCAAGACTGGAAATAAAATAGAAATAGGAGTGGAGACAAAAGGAAAAGCAGAGATAGAAGATTCATCATCAATCTTCTATGAGGCCTCATGTTCCTGAACCAATCCCTATTGGTGATGTTTATGCTTGTGCGCAAGTTGGTTACAATGACTATGGGTACCAAGAACAATAGTCTAAGAAGACTTCGGTGTGTCTTATTCCACCAAAGAAGTGGTCTTCATAGTCATTGCTATCAAAAGAGTAGGCTTCTAAGGAGGAATGGGAGGAACTACAAAAATAGAGATGGGGATCTCGGCCATAGGCTCCTTTCCTTTTGCTAGTTTGGGAGCAGGTGGAGGAATGAGAGGAGGCCTTAGGGGCCAAAATGTAGGAGCAACAGAAGAAGAGACAACTTTGAACACCTATTTTTCCTTACCATAGAGGGTGGGCTAGGGAATTATGGGCAAGATCGAGAGTTGGAAGACTTGCAATTTAGACTTCATCAACATGGGTGTCTTTCCTTTTCTTGTGTTGGGCACAATAGAAGGAACTGAGCACATCGTCGGGGGTTATGAAATCATAAAAGTGGAAGAAGGTCTATATGTGGGAGCCTTCTTGTTTGCAACCTTTGATGAAGAATGCACAAAAGACAAAGCACATCATTGCCCACGCATAGAGGCCTTCATAGAAATGGCATGAGAAGAAGGAAGAAAATATCATTAGGGTCCATCACTCCCATGTTGTACTTGTAATAGGCCCTATAGAATAAGTCTCCATGAGGTAGTAAATGTTCGATAGGGGCAAGCCAAAAATGATCCAAGGAGAAGCCCCCACATGACACTAGTGGTTTGTATTTGATATTGTGAAGAGTATGCATTGTGCAGTCATGGGGAAATTTTATTTATGGACTACAAAAGCAATCACGTTCATGGAGAATAGCCATGGAACGCCTAGCCTTACTTTGAATAGGTTAGATTCAGGAATCATGATAAATTAGACATCAATATATTTAGGCCCAACAAGGACTGACAAAGAGATAGAACCAATAGGAGGAACAAAAAATCCATCATGGGTATGGATCGTCATCTTCAACTCCTCATATTTCTCCTTATTTAAATTATTGATAAAGAGGGTCTCCTTAGTAATAACATTGACCCGACTAGCAGGGTCAACTATAACACCAATTAAGATATTATTGTTGACCTGAATCGGGATGTAAATCGGAGAAGGTTCTTTGTTTAAGGGAAAGTCATGTGGTGTGAAGGTTATATCATGAATATTTCCACATGAATCAGAGGAGGAATAGAAGTGAACGAGACCATGTCCACGTACTTAGAAGGGCTAGGATCATAAAATGAAGAAGTAGATGTTATCAAATTGGCAGAGTGATAAGGAAAGTGATGTGTAGATTTGCAGTTCGCTGTTAGGCTTAGCTACAAATTTGTTTAAGTTTATTTTTCACCATTGAGCTAAATGGTACCACTATCTATGTGGTCTTGGACTACATATCTAAGATGCACACAAAATTCAGTATCATGACCAGGGACTCAATGGTATTAACAATTTTGTTGTGCATCATACCAGCTAGGATAAGGTTTATCATGGTCTAATTTTTGGGAGAGTGATTAAACCATATTTTAATAACTTTTGAAGAACATTAGCATAAGACTCTGATAGTTTCATGAAAACTTTGTTGCATCCTACAGAGTTCTTTTTAGTAGGAAGGGAAACTATGTTTTCTACCGCCTTATTCCTTTTAGGCTCCCCAAAAATGGACATGGCTAATCAATTATCAGAATAGGAGGACGAGGAGGAGCCCCCATACTATGATACCATTTGTTGGTAATCTATCAAAGTATTACATAGATGGGTGAAAGAGGGGTATTTCATCAAGAGAACTTTCTCTCTCAGTGTCAACTATAAATTCCCTATGAACACACATTGGACATCAAAATTTGGTAAGGCATAGGAGATTTGAGAAAATAAGGATTGGAATCGAGCAATAAAGTCAATCACCTTCTCATGATTTTCCTTCTTACAATGGACAAGATCAGTGAAGGTGGCCTTTAGTCTAATGTTTTCTTAAAAATTTTGCAAGAATTGATTAACCAATTGATCAAAGGAGAAGATAGAGTTGTGAAGAAATGAGTAGAACCAGTCCAACGCGGTGTCCTTCAGAGACCATGGGAATAGTTTGGCTAGCAGTGCATCTTGATAAATGAAGTCACTACACAAGGCAGTGAACAATGAAAAATGAGTTTGTATCACTATACTTATCAAACATCGAGATTTCCACCCCTTGTGGGATGGGGACATTTAAGATGCTCAAGGCTAATAGACTATGATGATAATATGGTTGAAGGTGGATTGAGAAGCAATAATGGTTAGGTTGGCCAATTATGATTACATCTTTCCCATGTTTTACAATAAGGATTTTAGAACAGGATCAGATGGCAGAGCTTGACTAGACATGGCAACAAAGGTTCAGGATCTAGATATAGGGATCTTGTACCCCAAAAAGATGTGATTCACTTTGACTCCAAGAACATCCAAGGGCACAATGTTTGTATTATTGGTAGAGGTGAAAAAAGGTATAGAAGGACTAATGTCTACCATGTGCACAAACACCTCTAGCATAGGAAGATACAACTATGTACTAGTGATCTTTGATTATATGTCCTAAGGGTGGACCAATATTGAAGTGTGAGAGGGTATTAGTTTCCACTATGTTAGCTATCCCTTGGAGAAACTCAAGACCTTTTGTGATTTGAGATAAGAAGATTCCGCATACCACAAATGAGAGGAGAAGCTTGAGTGTACGTATTATATTTGTTTAGAAGATCTTCACTCTTTAATTTTCTCTTCCAAAGATTGAACCTGCTCAAAGGGGACCTTGAGAGAAGACTCGTGATCTACAAGAGAAGAAGAACCAGATGGAGTACTTGGTTGAGAATTGATTTGAACCTTTGTTGATGGATGAAAAAAACATAAGGAGGGGTACAACTAGGTGACAAGCCCGTGGTGAATTGATCAAGGACCTAAACGGGTTGGACTAAACTATCTTCTTGAACCCATATCTAAGTGTCGAGAAATTCTTCTAACTACGTGCTCAAAAGTTGTAGACTTGATTATGAAATTCATAAAAGTGTCACGACACTCTATCTAGCAGACGTCCAAACAAGAGAGAAGAAATTTTCAACAAAAGATCAAGGCTAGGATAGTTTCACGTCAAGTTCACCAAAATGTAAAGGAGGAAATTCAACACCCCGAAATAATGTGATCCCAAAGGGGAAAATGTTCCTTGATACCTCAGGGATCAGAGCTCAGGCGATGAGGTAAGGAGACAAAGGATTTTTTGTTTATATTTTGTGTTTTATGTGGAATCAAAGGTTGAAAGTTTTAGGGGCCAAAAGAGTAGGTTGTAGAGGTCTCATGAGTAAACTGGCAAGCTCGTAGCCAAGGATGATAGTGCAACATGTGGACGTCCCCATGGCATGTTGTAGTCTTGTACAGATAAAAAAAAATTACTTACAAAGATAGAAAGGAACCTACTAATTGTTTAACAAATAAGAACTCAAGAACATACTTTAAAATAAAAAAATAACAAGATAACATAAATGCTCATAAACTAAATGAAATAGAACAAAATGACAGAATGGAGAAGAAGAAAGGAAACTCACAAGAGGTCCATGAATGAAGCCTCTCTTAAAGCTACAACTTCAAACCTGCACACACAAAAATGAGAAAATTGTTGGGGTTTTTTTAGGGGCTTGCCTCAGGCAAACCCCCGCATAGGTGTTCCCACCTCCACGGATAGCTAGATAGATAGAGATAGATAAAATAAAATAGAGAAGCTAAAGAAATAGATGGACATGAATTAGAATGAAATATGCTATCAATGTAAATGATTATACAATAATAAAAATAGAGTTACCCTCCCTCTATCAAATGAGGAATGCAAAAAGGAAGAGTATACAACATCCAAGCTTGTGCAAGATATGCCAATAGTGTCAAAGCCTTGGTGTAGAGAGAAAGAATGCAAAGAAAATGGTAGAGAGAGTGAAGATAATTCTTGAGATGAAGAAGAATGAGAGAATGATCAAGAGAGAGAGAGCGTGAATGAAATGCAAAAATGAGAGTTTGGGAGAAGTATAGGCATGCAAAAGGAAGTTTTCATCATTTCTGCAAGCTGCAAAGATGTTACACTTTGCATGGAGGTGGGAAGTGTAACGTCTAAACGTCTATGCAGTCAAGAATATTTTTAGGACGTTCATGTGGCATGCAGATGTCTATACAACACATGGTCATCTGCAACAAAATTTCACTTTAATGGCCGAAAATAAAAGAGTTAATGAAAAAATTAAGGTTAGGTGAAGGGGACATTGCATTATCAAATTTAATTAATCTAAAGGGGAGGTTTATGGAATGTGAAATTGCATAGGATGCAATTTTTAGCATTACAGTAAACTAACAAAAAGTAAAGTATAATGTGGCATGAAGCCTATAAAATAGCATGAAGTTGTAATATGAATAAATCCATACAAAGTATAAAATTGTAATGTGAATAAAGTCATACAAAACATAAAGTTGTAATGAGAATGAATTCATAAAGAGAAAGAACTTGTAATGGAACAAAGCCATATAGAGCTTAAAATTATAATGGGCATGAAGTCAGAAAGAGAACATGAAGTTATAATGGGCATGACTTCATCACTATAATCATAGTCTTCAAACAACATCAATAATATTATATCCCCCTCCAATTGGTTACATGCATAGGATTCAAGGAATTTGAAATAACCACCCTTCAGTTATCACTAACTTTTTTTTATTTTTTACAAGTACTAACTTAACCAATCAAGCGTCTTCATATCTTTTCCAAGTCAAATGAAATATTCCAAATTCATATCTTTTCCAACCATTGTTATGGAAACAACTCTACACCACCACTAAGGTACTTACACTAGAATGTTATAAGCTCCCAAAGTCAAGATCATCCTTAGACCTAGACCTATACTTTGAGGGTTCATTTGTGATGAACCTACTCATGTGTCCCTTTTGAAATAATAGGATCCATAGTTTATACACCAATGATAGAGAAAATTTATCCTCCTCACTTTTGTGATATTTCTAATATCATTTTTAAATCACTACTTATTAAGCTTTTTCTTTCACTTTAATCTAATTACTATATAATGATAGCAACACATTATAATAGTGTTGGTTTCATGTTAATAATTAATGTGTGAGCATACATAAAACCCCATAGGGACCATATATTTCCAACATCCCATGCCCATACGTCGATTGGCTCAATCATGCATCATCTATTTATAATGTGGCTAGCTCCTAGTTATGTTGCACACACATAGGTGATTAGCTTGTATACCCCTCATAGGTACACATGGTAGTTAGCTCCAACATATGCCACCTATACACAAAGGGACTAGCCCATACCCACATTAGTAGTAAACATAGTGACTTTAGACATTCAACATATATACTTAATGTGACTAATTTAGTAGCCTAACAAGTACACGTAATGACCAACTAACAAAAAGGGAGTGGTTGCAACCTTACTATAAGAATGTTTTCATTCTCATAGTTCACTAACACAAACTCATAAGTACATCCCCATCAAGGAAAGGAATGTTGGTACATCATTGTGGGTGTTGATTACAACTGCTTCTATTACGCTAGAAAATATTTGATTGATTGGATAGGGGATGCAGATGTGGAGGCCTATATAGCATTTATTTCTTGTTCCTCATCATCTCCCCCACTCGTTTGGCCACTTTCCGTAGGAGGTGTTGTATGTTGTCTTGCTTTCTATTCTTCTAAGAGGGAATCATGGAGATTTTTAGTAAGATTTTTTGTTTCCTTTTGTACCTTATCTATTTCTATTTATTATCCTTCCATTAGGGTATCCACCCTCTACTTTTTCTAGAGCTCATTTTCTTGTGCTTGTGCTAACTAGTCCTTTTGTTATGTAGTTAGGTCAATCCCCACATCTTGTATTTTCTTCTCCCTTATTTATGAAGAACGCACAATATACTACGAGGGGTGAATCAGTATATCAAATACATCTAAAGCTCTTTAATTCGACATGAATTACCATTAGTTACTTCTCCAAATATGAATCTTAAATCATAAAAACAACTAGTGTTAATCAAGAAACATAGATGCACACATTCACACAATGAAAACCAGATATACGTGGAAACCTAGAATGGGAAAAACCATAGTGAGAAGAGTTGCTTGGAGCTACTATCCAAATCCAACCTCACAAAAATAATGAATAATTTACAATCATGAAGTAGGCACCAACCTACCAGAGACACCAATCCCTTGTTGTATTTGTAGGCACCAACCCACTAGAGACACCAATCCCCAATACAAAGATCTGAGCACCAACTCAATAAGTAAGACACCAGTCTTACCATATTTCATACATAAGATTTGCAGATCTTCAATGTTGACTGCACAGCTTACACTCAATCTGAACTTTCTTCATACACTCTCTTGCACAACTTATGATCTTTTGATTATGGTGTGCAATGATTGAGATGTGACTCCCATTACATCACCCAAAAATACACTCGCTTACAGTATAACTGTGATAATTAGTCACTGAATAAATTATAACCATAAATATATACATCATAATACATTAACAATGTTTCATGTCATCCAAGAATCTCTTAACACTATACGCAATTAGCCAGGTTGGGTAAGGTGGACCTAAATTCAAATTTGTATGAAATGTGTAGCAGGTGGGTCCTAATTCATTTTTTTTGTCACTAATAAAACATGATGTTGTGTGCTTCTTTCAGGTGTCTTCAATTGGTCCTATTTCACCTTAACATGCTTCCTCTAGTTGGCACATGATCCCCTTTTCTAGTGCAAACACTCAGATGCTATCCTCAGTTAGCCATCTAACACGGACAATACTTTGTTACATCCAATTTTTTGTATGTAAAGACTCCACTTCTACAACTCTGGAATTTGATACATCATGATTAAATTTACTACAAGTTCAATCCATATGGCATGGAATTCAACTATGGTAGAATGCAAAGAAAAACACTATTACAGTGTATGAGTAGCAATCCACATAACACATCCGCAAAAAAATCTAAACTAGTTCCAACAACATAAATAGATACAAGAATGATATTTCACAGTCTTCTTCATAGTGTAGTACATCCTAGCACATTGTTCTCAAAATCTTGACATGACATGATCATGACAGAAGTACTTCCTGATTGTAAAGGCTCGGACATGAAAAAATTAATCAAAATTTAATTCTCACTGATCTATTGACATCACTCCTTTGACATCAATGAGCTCACCTTTGACATTAATGACAACATGTGTTCAATAGTCTCCCCCTTTTTTATTGATGACAACAACAAAATGTTGTTGGGACATGAAGACAAATCTAATGTGTCGATATTAGGAGTTCTCGATATCTTAAATAGTTTAAGCCACTTCACATTGAACTCCACTTTCTCTCCTTAGAGTATTTAGCATTTTAAGTTCCATTTCTCCCCCTTTGACATCAATGGTAAAGGTCAACTACTTGCTGCACAATTCATAAACCTATCTCCCAAATAGACTCCCCCTGAGTCCATACTTCAATCAGACCTTTTGATCACACTGCTTCTACTCAACCAGGTTCAAAAACATTATGCAAGACTTCCAAGTCTACTTATAGCAAGGAGAGAACACTCCCCCTCAACCTATGCCATATATTGTTCTAACGACTTGTTCTAAAAGGCCACCACAAAAACTTGCAGTAGGGAGTTAACACTCCCCCTTTCCCTATACTTTCTCTTGATTCAAGAGGGAGCAACAACTCCCAATTTTTATCGGAGATACATAAAGGTATCCTTGGGAAGAGGCTTTGTGAAAAAATTTGTTATATGCTCCTTGGTTTCAATATACTCCAACTTCACCTCTTTGTCTACAAACTTCTCTCTTAGGAAATGATACTTAATTGCAATATTCTTTGTCCTTGAATGCATCACCGAATTCTTGGAAATATTTATAGCACTGGTATTGTCACAAAGAATGGGAATGGGTTCATCAAGCTATATTTTCATCTCCTTTAATTTATGATGCATCCATAATACCTGAGTGCAACATGATGCTATTGTAATGTACTCCACTTTTGCTATAGATAAAGATACTAAATCCTTTTTTAAAAACCAAGATACAAGACTGTCACCAATAAAGAAATCTCCACTACTTGTTTTTTTCTAGTCATCTATGCTTCCTACCCAATCTACATTTGTGTATGCAATTAGTGTGAAGTTTTCAATCTTGGGATACCACAAACCAAAATCTTGGAATATTATTTTTACAACTTTGACAAGAGTTTCTTTAGGTGTTTCCTGAAACCTAGCTACCATCCCAACTGCTTGCATTATATCTGGTCTAGATGCAGTTACATACAACTAACTGTCAATCATTGACCTATACAAAGTATAGTCTACCGGATAAAATTCATCCTTACTCCATTTACACCCAATAACCATAGGTGTACTCATTGGTTTATATTTTTCCATCTTAAAATTTCTCAACATCTCTTTAATGTACTTGTTCTGAGAAATGAATATACCTTTGTTTGATTGAGAAATATATAAGTCAAGAAAGAAAGACAACTCACCAAGCATTGACATCTCAGATTCATTTTGCATTGCATCCTGGAGCCCTTTGCACATAACATCACTTATGTCACCAAAGATAATGGCATCAACATAAACAACAACAATTATAATTGATTCTATCTTTATGTATAAGTTACTATTTATTCTACTTCTTTTGAAACTTTATTGTTGCAGATATCCATCTAATCTAGAATACCATACTCTAGGATCTTGTTTAAGTTCATAAAGTTATTTCTTTAGTTTGCACACAAAATTTGGATTGTCTAAACATTGGAAACCTTTTGGTTGTTCAATGTAGGCTTCTTCTAATTGTCCATTCAAAAATGAAAACTTAACATCCATCTAATATACCTTGAAATTATTGAATGTTGATAAGGCTAAAAACATTTTGATTGCTTCCAACATTGCTATTGGAGAAAATATCTCTTCAAAATCAATTCCATTAACTTGGTCATAACCTTTGCATACAAATCCAGCCTTGTTTCGGATCACTTTTCCATCTTCGTTCAATTTATTTCTAAAGACCCATTTGGTACAATGATATTTTTTATCTTTGGGTCTCAAAACTAATTCCCAAGTTTCATTTTTCTTAATCTGAGTCAATTCTTCGTCCATAGAATCTAACCAACCTTTCTTTTTTCTTGCGTCTGCATAAGAGTTTGGTTTAATTTTTGATAATAATGCAAAGTGTACCTATTCATTTTATTTCTCAATTCTCCTTTGGGTTTGAACCCCACTATCTTTATCTTCAATAATTTGATCTTCAAAATGGTTCTTCTGGACATACCTTGCTAGAGTCTTTTTAACTATATTCTCAAAGTCAATTTTTAAGTCTTCATCACTGTTGTGGAATAGATATTCATTATCTTCTTCATCTGGAGTAACAGTAGACTGCATTGTTTCAGCAATACTTACATTGACACTTTCCACAATCCTTTTCAGTCTTTTGTTATAGCATCTATATGCCTTGTTTATCATAGAATAACCAAGAAAAATACCTTCATCAGATCTAGAATCAAACTTACCCAAATGTTCTTCATCCCTTTTGGTGTAGCATTTTCTTCCAAATATCCTAAGATGTCTAATTGAAGTTGGTCTTCCTTTCTATGGTTCATATGGTGTTTTAATAGTCTTTGGTTTGATTTGAGCTCTGTTCAAAATATACATTGCGGTCTAAAATGCTTCTCTCCAATGCATAATTAACAAATTTGACTGACTTAACATTGTTTTGGCCATCTCCTATATAGTTTGATTCTTCCTCTCAGGTACTCCATTTTGCTGCAGAGTTCTAGGAGCAAAAAATTGTCTTTGAATCCCATGCAACTCATAGAATTCATCATACCTATCAGAAGTGAATTCTCCACCTCTGTCTGATCTCAAACATTTGATTGTTCTTCCAATTTCATTCTCAACCATAGATTTAAATTCTTTAAACTTCTCAAAAACTTCTAATTTTTCTTTTAGAAAAGTAATCTAAGTCATTCTAGAATAATCGTCAATAAGCAACAAAATACATGTCACCTTGTATGCTTTTTGTCCTCATTGGTCCACATAGATCAGTATGAATCAAATCCAATGGCTTTGTTGTAAATATTCCTTAGTATTAAATTTTTTCCTTGTCTGTTTTCCCTCATGACATGGTTTGCAACTAGTAGACTGGGGCTTCTTGATCTTTGGCATGTCTCTTACCATTCCTTTTGAACTAATCCTCACAAGATCATCAAAGTTGATGTGTCTCAATATTTTGTACCAGAGCCAACTCTCTTCCCTTTGTATTGTAAAGCAAGTCTACCCATTTACCTCATAGAGATGATATACATCACTACTACTTCCTTCTGCAACTAGCTCACCTATACCGAATTTTTTTATTTTACAACCCTTAGCACTAAATGAGAGATTGTAGCCTTTATCACACATTTGACTTGCACTTAGAAGATTATGTTTCACTCCTTCCAAATATAGGACATCATGAGTTTTAGTCTTCCCGCCATCAAGACTCAAAATACCCTTATCGATAATCTTAGCAACAAAATTGTTTTTGAGTTACTGCTCCTCCATCAAACTTCTTGAGGTGCATGAACTTGCTCTTATCTCTGGTCATGTGACTTGAGCATCCATAGTTAATAATCCATAGATTCTTCTCCTTTTGGGCATGTAATGTTATTTGAGCCACCATGGATTTCTCTGATCTTTGCTCTTTTGGTTTCTTCTTCCAAACCTTATATGCTTCATTATTTTAACCTTTTGACTTATTTCCTTTTATGTCCAGTATAGGAGGACTCACAAAGTTGATTCTACAGTTTCTAGCAATATGTCCAGAATTGTTGCATTTGTGACAAATAATATTGAAATTATATAAAGGTGCAAACACATTTCTACTAACAAAGTTATTTCTTCTTGTCAGAGTCTTTCTACAATTCACAGCCTTTGACCAAAATGATTGCAATTAAAATAGTAACTAGAAAAAGAATGATTGAACCTGGTGTTGTATCATTGTCCTCCAGAGGCTTGTCTTTCAGATCTTCTATTATGTCTATGCACTTGAATGAAACTTACATTCAACACCTTGCTTTCATTTATTGTAGTAACTTGCTTAGATTTTGAACTTCCAAATCACCTTATTCTTTTGTATATCAATAAAACCAAGACTAGATTTGTTATAGCATCTCAAGGGTCATGCCATCAATAACTAAAAACATATAATTTTATATTTTTGTGGTCTAACCCTAGATTTACCATTACAAGAGGCAAAAACCATTACTTAAAAAAATTCAAATTCAGATATTTTCTCTCATTTGAACATCCATCTTTGGTTCAAATCTTTTGAATGATTCTATTTACTTATGTGACCCATGCTTATGACTTCTCATGAAATTGAAGAATCATAGTGTCTCATAAGGATTTTGGTTTAGCATTTACATATTATTTCTCATTTAATGTAGGAGTTCTTGGTGGGAATCTTGGAGATACTATCTTACCACTTGTAATTTGATTCTTCTAGCTCATGGTGTCTTTTCAATAAAGGGATTACATATGAAATCTATGACATGTAAGGGCATCTATGGCACGTCACAAAAGAGTTACTTGACATCTTTGACTTTTCTAATCCACATTGGAGAAATGGAGTACCCCCATTTGCATTTTGGTACATGTTTGAGAATTTAACATTATTTTATTATGCATTTTAGAGAGGAGATTCATTAGGATACTTTGAATTGATTATGAGTTAATTTTGACCAAAACATAGTTCCTCATTAATTTGGACACCATGTTTGAAGTAATTATTACTTTAGGGATTACAATCTCAAGGACCCATTTAGTTTGTGCATCCCATTTTGATTGAAAAAAAAAAAAAAAACAAATTCATTTGTTTGGAAAGAGAAATGCTAGCTTTCAAAAGAGTGATAAGATGCAAGGAGATAGAGTGATATTTGTTTGCAAGTCATCAAAAGCACTATGAGAAAACTAGGGAGCACCTAGAAGAGAGGAGATCAAAAGGAATTCAAGATCAAAGTTACTTTTGTAGGGATTTGATGTTGTGCTTTAGATAGTAGGGATTTAGTGTTGCACTTCAAATATCAAAGATTTAGTGTTGCACTTCAGATATTAATAGCTTTAATTTGCAAGGCTGAAAAGTGGGTTTTATAAGGGGGAACTCTATCAAAATTTCCCTAGAGTTGTATATAAGTTATTGCATGTCATATTTTGGTATTGGGATTGGAGTTGGGATTTATTTAATAGTAGGTATCGACAAATGTTGTTTTGTTGATTTGCATATAGGATTGAAATAATTAGTGTTGATTAGAATGGTTTTGATATGAGAAAACATGATATAATACTTATGATTTGTGGATAATAAAATTCAAATTATGTATGAATTGTGTGGTCTACCTACAAGGAGAAAGCTACCTTTCATTGAGTCCCATATCTTTGACTATGTTACTTTTATTTCCGCATACTTGCTTTGTTTAAACTCATCATATATATGGTACATAGAGGAAAAACAGAGTTGAAAATTACGTAGTTATCACTTTTTTCTCTTTGTTTCACACTTTTAGCACCTTTGTTTAATAAGCATGATAATGACTCTTTATAATTGTTGGGCACATTAAACAACCCTAATCTCATAGCCCATGGCACATTTAACGTTTTGAAACCCAAACACCCTAGCTCCACCTTGGTCCCGCCATTTCACCACCTTAAACACGGCCACACCCACAATTATGTCCCGTAGACAAGACTATGCATAGTCACGTTTGTAATGATTGAAAGTCTTTTTCATTTTAATGCATGCCTTTTGATATCGCATCACATATATATCCTCACATTCAAACAACCATAAAAAATTATATTCTACTTATTAAATAAATAAATATATAAGATAAGACACACATGATAGCATCTTAAAGATGCAAATAAACAAGAACTCTAATGCAACTACTAGATTTCTCATGATCCAAACAAATTCAAAACAAAGCAATGGCACTCCACCGAATACAAAAACAATTAAAATGTTCTAATCCCTCTTCTTATTTCCATTTCTGTAAACAACCTCATCTAAAAAAATCAAATCTAAAATATACTCTAATATTTTATTTTTATTTTTATTCTATTAAAAACAATTATTAGTTAAAAATAGATAAGTTGTCTATCTTTAGTTTAGATAAAGATAATACAGGTACACATCACTTCTGGGATTCATAATACAGGTACACATCACTTCTGGGATTCATAATACAGGTACACATCACTTATGGTATTCATGGTATGTTTTTTTGTACACATTACTTGAATTTTCAGTCATTTTCAAGACAAAATGAAATGTACGATGGCAAAATGAACTATGTACGTAGAAACATTAATCTAATATCACTTATTATATAGGTATGGAATTCATCGATGAGCCACAATCAAACATTAATGTAATTGATTATATTAGGACTAGTATATTTTCTTTTCCTTTTTTTCTTAACGATAATCAACCTCATTGCATAATGTGTAAAGATAAGTTCAATTAATTAAATCAAACTTCTTGACTAAAGCTATTGGAATATTTTATTTCATCTGGATACATATAATAAAATAGAACATTTTACAAGACTGATGTTGCAGCTTGAGTTCCCTCTAATTTCAAAAGGCGTCCGATCTTACTTAGTTCTTGTTCAGCCAAAACCTAGCAACACAATCAACATTGTGTCTTTACAATTATTCATCACAAGAACAGAATAACTTTATTTCACAGGAATGCCTCGGGCTCTATTCATGAAAAATCATGCAAGAGGTTCAACTGTGTGCCCTTAGTTGCATGCCCATAAGTGACATGAAATTATATTTGCAATTTGACAAGGCCAACACTGATTTTAAGGTTTTCACTTCGTAAGATATCCTCAAAATATGTTGCCCATATTTAACATTCATATGTGCACTACTTTACCTTTAAATTTTTTTAGTTTAATTCCAAATAAAATATTACTTTAAAAAATATTTAAAATTTGTACTCACTATATTCCCACTAAAACAATAGTGCCTGAATACAAGATCTTTGTTTTATGGGGCAATCCATTAAAGCACAATCTTTGGAACAAAATTAAGAGCAGATTCCCATTGTAATTATAGTTTCTCCATTCAAACATAATCTTTGAAATAAAAATAAACGAGTTCAGATTATTATCAATAGCTTGAAAGGGCGAATCCCAACCTTGATTCTTTACAAACTTGATGAATAATATCGAGTCTTCTTATTTATTTATTGATACAGCTCAAGCAACTTATTCAAAAGTTTGCATGGAAAGAAATCAAACTTCCATTTCAAAGCTCCGTAGAAGAAAAGAATCTAGATTGTACCCTCTAATTTGCACAAAATGAAAATATTATTTACAATTAATTTAGCTTTCAGAGGGCTTTATTAAATAAAGATGAAATAAGTCAGGCTTCCTATTATGGCAAGCAAACCCCAAATACAGCCATTACTATTTTGCACTTGCTTTGTCAGACTCTAACAAACTCACATGTTCTTTCTGTGTCATTTCTCCACCATGCATCGGATCAAATGCACATCTGTAGAAGCTGCAATTGAAACAGAAAAGGTTGTTTTAGGTCAAAGCTTGAGATTAATGCATAATAGTGTATTATATGTGATGTGATGCGAATGCATCATATCACACCCTCTGAAATCTCATAGTAGATAACAATGTAGAATTGCATCAAAAAAGGTTAAAACTTAAATGCATAAGATGGTACTACCTTCCATCCAACCCAACAATCATGACAGTATTCTGCTTTCCAAAGGCAATATGAAACCTTGTATTCTCAGGCAAATGATACCGAGCAAAGGACCATTCTGAGCTAAAATATTTTGGCAGAATTCCTGCATGAACAACAGATCTTTATAACCATATTCCTAAAACTCTAAATATATTGATCAATAGCAATGCATACAAATACACAAGGTTAGCTAATCACCTTTCATGAAATCAAGCGAAGAGCTAGGTTTTGCTCCTGTGTTTGGGGCAAGAAGAATCTCATAGGAACCATCAGGCAAGTTAGATGACCCTTGCAACTGTTCCATAGTATTTACATTCACATTACTTGAAACTTCTCCTGCCACCTGTACTTTGAGACCAAATATATGGACAGTACCCTTATCACTAGAAACTGCAAGCCATTGAGCACTAGGAGATAAAGCAATGCTATGAACCTCAGCTCTCTCAGTTCCTCTGCGAACCTACTCACAGATGCATATGCCAATTAATAGAATACCAAAGCCCAGCTCAACATATTCCTTCACAGGGAATGTTGAGTGATTAAAAACCTGTAAATTTTGAGACCTATTTCTAGATGTATGAATACTTTCCATGTATCAAGCACATTTACTAACTGCCAGTAAACACACACTAGAATCCCTACATTCATCTTATAACATCAATTGCAGTTAAACCTATCCTTTAATTAAGTTTTTGTTTAACAGGAGAGAAGAAAATATAGTTTTGTATCAGGACCGCAGCCAAAAACAGAAAAAATCATCTCATGCAATTCCACAATCACCCATACAGGTTACGATGCAAGGCAAAGAGCATTCCAACATAGCTTATATGGATAAGACTTAATAGGTGCTACAGAGTTAATTAGACTGCAACATAATGGACTTATAGGACAGCAATGGCATCCAAGATAATCAAACTGCCATCCAAGAATGCCTAAAAAGGTAAACCAAATGCCTTCAGATTCTGAGGCAAAGCTTTCAAAGGCTCCAAACTATAACTGAGGAAACTGAACAGCTGCTCGCTATAAAAAGGGCATGAAGAACATTAGCTTTGGTCATCCAACACAAGAAGCACCAGCTTGCAGTAAAAAGGGGTTTCAACATAATCAATTTCCACATGGCTGATATACCTCAAGGCTCAAACAATGAAGTGTGGAATATCAATGCCCATACTCATGCTGATAGAGAGGCAGTTGGCTGGGCTAGGAATCAACACCCAATGTAAAGAAGAGTCACTGCTGCAACAAAGTACCCTTCTACCAACACCAATACTTCTACAGTTGCCCAAACCTTAAAGATACTCAATCCCTATTCTCTCAAAGGAAAGACGATGAAAAACAATGCTTTGTATCAAAGTATTTGGTGCTATTTTCTATGTTTTATCTGCTGATGTAGTATTTTTTTTCCAGCAAACTTTGTATTTTTTCCAGTGTTTATACCAAAGGCAATATGTCAGGTTTTTGTAACATTATACGCTATTTAATACAAATTCTCTTTCATTTAGAAAACAATGACATAGACACCATACACGATACATTAGCATAGAAAATAACATGTATTACAGACTAGTGACCAGTAACTGGCTGGAATATAGCCCTGTACTCAACAGTTTGGTGGCAAGGGATGCTAGCAGCCATTATGCAGGACAGTACTTAACTTAATTTGACCCCCTCAATCTTTAACTCAATTTGATCTATTCAGTTCTTGTCCTGGAGAAGAGTCAATCGTCTTGAATTGTAATAGCAGAGAGACTGTTTCTTCAAATAAGGATCATCTTGTTTTGAGACTGTCATACAAGGCCAATCTCCATCTTTTGTTCCTATTTCCATACTGGAGATCATTTCACCTCCCTCAGCAACCAATTGAAAAGAAATCTTATCCCATAAGGAGTCATTATGTAACTGGTGTACAAAGACCATTGATTTTGAAAATAAATCTCATCTCATCAGGATCTTCTTTTAACTGATGTCCAAAGACCATTGAAATAGTTTCAACCATTCATGCAACTCAGTCAGATGCACAGTAATCGTGTTGAATCGTTACTACATTACTCTATATGTTCACCGAATGAGATACTCTCTAATGGTTAGTCAAGTAAAACTCTGCCCCTATAAAGATTTTAAAACAAGCATAGGGTCGAATAGTGAGAGCGACTCATCCAGGAACAGGGCTGGTGAGTGGAAATAGCAAGGGGCAAGAGATACAAATGCAGAATTGTTAAATTTCTTAAATTTGCTAGGAGTCTTTCAAACCAACTCACTAAGGTTGTTCAAACACCTCCTCCAAAATCATTTAAATGACATTGCAAACATCCATGGCAGCTGTCATGACTGGTCATTCTGGTGCCTACTCTGTCTATAAGGATACTTCTGTGACTGAAAGTTCCAATTGTGTGTACCAGCGAGAAAGAGTTGGCATGTTTTACAGCATAGTTTATAGACATCCAATGATAACTTTACCATATTTTCAATTCCTGGTGAATTCACACCAAGTTTGAAAAATTCAGTCACAATCCCTCTGATGAGTCATCTGAACATACAATCATGATGTATATCGAACTGCAGAGAATTCTTGAGACAACAACATGAAACAATGTCAGTTGGAAGGAAATGGCTTCTGGCATATAATTATTGGTTCATTTGGAACTCCTGGAATGTGCATATTTAAATTGATTGCACCTAAAACATAACACTATTCTTGATGTGCACAAACAATTACATTGTACTTTAACCTAAATACACATATGAGCATTTAGCAAGCCCTAATAATTCCATATTATCACTTGACCTTTAGCCCTCAATATACAAAGGAGCATTTACCAAACTCGAACAGTTCTCTGTGAAATAATTAAAAAGGTTTGATCAACCACACATATATCCTTGCAATCTCAAACTTCTTCTAGTGAAACTAGATTTCAAAGGCTGGGCCATCTTCATGTATCTAAATCCGATCTTCTGTTTATGGCTCGTCTACAAAATTTAACCATGAATCTGCACTTATCACCATAGTTGGTTGGCTTTTAGGAATTTGTCTGTAGAACTTCAACTCTACTCAACCTAAACCAAAATACAAGAAAATATGATTTCTAGATAAAACTATGTTTTAGGTATTTAACATTTAAAAGAAATTATCCTTGTGAAAAAACAACTTGAACTGACCCAATGATATAAAGAAGCATAAGCGTGGGGTTATCATGTCCCCTTTTTTAGAACCAAAGGAATTAATTGAGGACCAATAGCCTATTCTTTATTTCCTGTAGGCTAAGGGGTAAAATAAGGGAAATAATAATAATTTAAGTGGGCCCAATTACTTTATTTTCAAAAGGGCAACTTAAATATTATTATAGAGGCTATATAATATTTAAAAAATGTTTTTAACACTTAATTCAATATGTAATTTAAAAAGTACTTTTTGTAATTTAAACAATATTTTTAAATACTTGGAGGGAAAGTGAATTCAAATAGAGGGCCCAAAAGGCAACCATAAAAGAAAGGAATTGCTCAAAGCAAATCATCCGTATTTTTTCATTTCATTATTCCTTCCAATTTGGAATTTGACGAATTCAAGGATGAAAACCCTTAGTGTGGGAGATCTGAAGGATGAAAACCCTCTTGGTTCCATATTTGAATTTGATGAAAACTCTCTTGGTTTCCATATTTGAATTTAAGGATGAAAACCCTCTTGGTTTCCATATTAGGATTTGAGGACGAAACCTTATTATTTTTTAGAGGTGATTCCATCCAAGGATCACAATTGTGTTGATTTGTTGAAGATTGATTGAGAATTTTGAGTCATTTTCAGTTGCTACAGTGCCACTATAATGCAATGGCACTACAATGCATCTGTAGTGTGAAAGGGTTAGATTTGCTCATTTTGAAGGGGTATTAGATATTGTTGCTGTTTGTGGGGATTCTTGGTCATTGATTGATTATTTCCAGCCTTCATTCCAACCCTAGCGCCACCATACAACTTGAGGTTTCAAGATATAGAATTATTGTTACCAGTCATCTATAGCTGTAGGAAGAAGGTTGCAAACCTGATTACACCGTTTTGTTGATACTGTACCAAACCAAGCCACCAATATTAATTGTGCCAGCATTATTGATTAATTTTGTGATGATTTTATAGGATGTATCACCCTTAGAAATCCCATACAGCTCCATTGGCATCTATTATTGAGGGATCTACCTTCCGTATATGTTGTATAGACCATTGTAAGTGAAATTGCTAATTAATGTGAGCTGGAATTAGTAAACATTGTCATAACCATGTAGCAGGTTGATTTTACATGTTGGTACAGGGTTTATTGCTGCTGCAAGTGACATACCACTGATTATTTTGGTTAACATGCATGCTGTATTTTACCTAAAATAAAATTGGTATTATAGCATCTCATTTTCAATATGATTTCTGCTATAATAGATGCTTGCAAATTTGTAATTGGTTATTTTGCTCACATAAAGTCAGATCTGCCCTCATAAATAATCTAAGATTCATGTGGAGATGTACTTTAAAGGTTTCATGCATTGTACCAGCAATTGTATATCAGATCTGCTAATACTTTCTCATATTTTCATTGTTTGAGGGCTCCAAAATTCATATCAGCTTGTGGGATATTGGATCCATTGTTTGTAGTTGTGTATTTTGACTCTTATAAGAGTTTTGCATGATTGTTATCTTGCTGATCAACATTAATTTCTGTAGGGTATGGCATCTACATTTGGTAATTGTTCATTATTTCAGCTTGCACATGTTTGGAAAAACATCTATTCCCTAAGGTTGCCTGATTGGGAAGATTACAAGGATAATCAGGAATCAAGGAAAATTTGTATAATCCTACAAAAATATAATTACTCTCTAACCAAATCACCAGATCTTATTGCATCAAGGTGATGTCATAAGGAGTGAAGAACAGTTGCTCCCTGTGAGGTCATGCATTCATATGTGAGGTATTACACATATGGAGCTTTCAAGCAGAGACCTAGAATGATTCTTCAACATTTTACTTGCCGTTCTCAATTAACTATTATTTTGAGTAGAATTATCTGAGGCAAGAAAATATTTCTATGCAACATTCTAAAAATTTATGAAGACAAAGTACCTAGAAATAGACAAATCTCCTATATGACCATGTTAGAATATTAAATTCCTTATGTTAATGGTCATTTGTAACTGTTTTGCTACAGTAGTCGGTAGGTTTAGTAGTTAGATATCATTAATATCTACTATCTCTTGTATCTTCTTTATAATGTAACCTTTTTTTCATGTTAAATGCAACTAAGTTTTTCTAGTTCCTTCCAGAACATGGTATCAAAGCCTGAAAGTTAAAAATTCGTTTTTCTAAAAAAAATTCTGTTTTTTGAAAAAAGCTTTTTTTTAGCTGGAAATTTTTGTGGCTCTTTGTTTTGAAATTTTTTTTCTGTCTAAAACCCTTGCGCGACCCTCTTTCTGTGGATTCGTGTTTTGTAGTGACGCGTTTCTCAAAAATTTCGAGTTTAGGGCCTGCACGACCTCTACTGGGTGTCATTCTCTCAGACTCGCGTTTCTGAAAACAAAAGAAAAAAACATGTTTTTTTAATACTGCGTTTTGGCGCAATTTTCGAAGTTTTTTGGTGTTTTTTTGTGGTTTTTGGTGTACGTTTTTGCCTTCACCAGTGACGGCTACAGTTTTTACCACTTGGGTGCTCAGTTTTCAGCAGATTCGAGCTCATTTCTACAATTTTTTTTAGTTTTCATGACGGCTAGGGCATCCTGCAACTTCGCCTAGGGTTTTGACCAGTCAAACCAACTCGAAATTTTTTTCTGAGACCAGATTCCTTGTGGGTTTTCCCAGATCTCAACTGGATTGTCTTCCGTTTTTTTTGGGTACCTTGGTTTTCGTGCCTCGAAATTTGTGCAACTAGGTGTTGACGAAATTTTTTGGGTTTCTGGGTTTTCAGCATTCTTTTCTGGGTATTCTTCAAATCTTCTGCATTTCGTCATCAACATGCCTCAAAATCCGTGCTAAGGTTTCATCTTTGAATTTGTGCATTTTTTATTTTTGTTTTGCCTTCACCAATTTCACCTCAAGGTACATGATGGCATCTCTGACGAATATCATGCTCGAAAGTAGCAAGAAGTTTAATGGGAAAAATTACGACACCTGGAAGTAGCGCATGATCACGATCTTTGAATATCATTGCCTCAATCAGATCGTTTTGGGGAACTCTGCTCGTCCCACTGTAGTCGGCAAGGACCAAGACAAATGGGATGAACACAACAAGGAAGCCGTCATGCTCATCAAACTCTTAGTCACAGATGAGCAACTACCTCAAGTACCGTCTAGCAAAACTGCTTTGGAAATTTGGGATCATTTGAAAGCCCTTCATGAAACCTCCGATAAGAGCAGAGCGTTCTTTCTCAAAAACATGCTCTTTTCCATCATGATGGATGAGAAAATGTCCTTACAAGAACATCTCACGAAGATCAAAGACATTCGTGATCAATTGGAGGCGATTGGTCGAACAATGGAGGAAGAAGACATGGTTGTCATTACTCTGAAAAGTCTTCCGCATTCGTATGAGCATTTCATCGAGACGCTGAATATCACCTCCACCAATGTTGATCTCAAATTTGAAGATCTTTGCACCAAGCTCTTGCAACAGGATTGATGGCGACAACAGTTTGGAAGCAGTACCAGCTCCACCTCCACAGAGCAAGCGTTCTCTGCCAAATCTTCTGCTAAGAACAAAGGGAAGACTCAATCTTCTTAGCCGAAAGGCTCTGGTTCTTCTCAAGACAGCAAGAAGAAAAAGAACGTTCAGTGTAATTATTGTCATAAATATGGTCACATAAAGGCTAATTGTCGAATTCGGATGGCTTTTGAACAAAAGAAGCAGAGAGGGTCTCAACAAAAGACAAATGTCGCGGAGCACATTGAGCAGAAAGAGTCTGCATTCTATGCTTTTATGGCCAAGAGAACTGTAGATCCAGTCCAATCTTTTGCCTGGTATATTGATTCCGGAGCTTCTCGGCATTTTACTCATCGTTGAGATTGGTTCACCAAATATGAACCATTCACTGATTCAGTGATCTTTGGCGGCGACGAAGAGTACACCGTTGCCGGTAAGGGCAATGTTCAGATTCACTCTGGAGGAAGAAATTTACTCTTTCTTGATGTCTACTATGTTCCAGGCATAGAACATAATCTTCTCTCTGTCAGCCAGATCATGAAGCATTCTCCCCAGTTGGATGTCATTTTCAGTGCGTCCACTTGTAGCATTGTTGATAAGGCGACACGCACTACAATCGCTATGGGACTTGAGGATCATGGTCTGTATAGACTTGCTGATTCCGGTGATTCTCAGGAACATGCTTTGGCAGCCAGGAGTACTTCCATCAGCAAACTTTGGCATCAGCATTATGGGCACTTGAATGTGCACTATCTCTCTCAATTATCTCGAGAGGGTTTGGTTGCTGGTCTACCTGAGATCCAAACTCAAAATCATGGAGTTTGTGGCGCCTATCAAGCTGGGAAGCAGCATCGGACACTGTTCTCGGATGGTGATTCTTGGCAAGCCTCCAAGGTACTTCAATTGGTTCACGTTGATGTATGTGGACCAATGCACACTCCATCTGTTGCTAGGTCTAGGTACTTTTTGTTATTTGTTGATGATTTCAGTCGAAAAATGTGGGTGTATTTTTTGAAACATAAATCAGATGTGTTTAGTACATTTCAGCAGTATAAGGCCTTGGTTGAGAAAGAATCAGGTTCTCACATTGTTACTCTAAGGTCAAATAATGGGGGGGAGTTTTGTTCCGCTGACTTCTCCACTTTTTGTGCTCAACACGGCATCAAACGCCAACTCACCACACCATACACCCATCAGCAGAATGGTGTTGTTGAACGTAGGAATCGTACCATTACTGAAATGGCTCGTTCTATGCTGGGATATAGAAATGTACCCAAGAAATACTGGGCTGAAGCAGTTTATACTGCAATCTACCTCCCAAATCGGTCACCTACACAGGCCGTTAAGAAGATAACTCCAGAAGAAGCCTAGTCAGGACGTAAGCCTAAGGTGGGCCATCTGAGAGTCTTTCGTTCTACGGCTCATGTATGGATTCCAGACGCCAAGCGTGCCAAGTTGGACTCCAAGAGCCAGAAGCTTATGTTTACTAGTTACAGCGACAATCACAAGGCCTACAGGTTGATTGATGTGGAAACAGATCGTCTCATATTCAGTCGTGATGTTGTGATTGATGAGACTACTGGTCCCTTTGTTCCTACAACCAGCCCTGAGGATCAGCTTATACAAGTTCCTGATGATGGTGTTCGTCTTCCTCTTGGTTCCCCTAATGGGAGGGCTTCAGAGCACTCTGACTCTGAAGATGAGGAGTCTATCAGTCATGATATAGCACCACCTGATCTTCCTCAGGCTTCACATCCAGATGACCTTGTTCCAACAATTCCAGAAGATGTTGTTTCTCCTCCAGATGTTGGTACTTCTACTCGTCGGCCTAAGTGGTGGCTCAAGACTAT
Organism: Sequoiadendron giganteum; assembly: GCA_007115665.2. Taxonomy (NCBI): domain Eukaryota; kingdom Viridiplantae; phylum Streptophyta; class Pinopsida; order Cupressales; family Cupressaceae; genus Sequoiadendron; species Sequoiadendron giganteum. The sequence continues at coordinate 488,929,092 of CM021103.1, forward strand.
CAGAGATCTTCATAATAATGAACTCATTGAGGGTAGATCAGCTCGTAGCAAGAGCAAGCAGCCAAACACAGTCAATTTTGCTCTTATGGCCAACCTACACAACATCTATGAGCCTCAGACATATTCTGAGGCTAAAGGAATTCTTGAGTGAGAACAAGCTATGGAGTCCGAATACCATAGTCTTCTGAAGAATCACACTTGGATTCTCTCTGATCTTCCTCCTGGGAAGAAACCTATTAGCTGCAAATGGGTTTATAAGGTCAAGTATCATGCCGATGGCACTTTGGATAAATACAAGGCAAGGTTAGTTGCTCGAGGTTTCACACAGCGGGAGGGCATTGACTATGAGGAGACTTTTGCTCCTACTGCAAAAATGAGCACAATTCGTCTTCTTCTCACTATTGCAGCCCAATTCGCATGGACAATTCATCAGATGGATGTTAAGAGTGCCTTCCTCAATGGTGATTTGCAGGAAGAAGTCTACATGACGCAGCCTCCTGGTTTCAAGGTTGCCGGAAAAGAACATCAGGTTTGTAGGCTCGTGAAAGCACTCTATGGACTGAAACAGGCTCCTCATGCATGGTACATCAAGATTGATCAGTACTTGGTTGATCATGGTTTTCAGTGCAGCCCTTCTGACACTAATCTGTATGTCAAACACTCTGGTGATGATATTCTCTTTCTTGTTCTCTATGTTGATGACTTGATCATTACCGACAGTTCAACGCATTTGATTGCAGCAATCAAACAAGACTGGTGTCAGGCTTTTGACATGACAGATTTGGGGCTTCTCCATTACTGTTTGGGTATTGAAGTTTGGCAGACCGCTGATGGTATCTTTATCTCTCAGTCTAAATACGCTCAGAGTCTACTTGACAAATTTCGGATGCAGGATTGCAAACCTGCCTCCACACCTATGGAGAAGGGGCTAAAGTTATCAACCAACTCGGATTCACCTCCGGTTGATGAAACGACATTCAGGCAACTAGTGGGCAGTCTCATCTACCTCACTGCCACTAGACCTGACATTAGTTTTGCAGTGAGCTACATATCTCGCTTCATGACAACTCCAAAAGTTGATCATTGGCTTGCAGCAAAGCGTGTGATGAGATATGTTAAGGGCACTTCAGATTATGGCATTCTGTATGGCAGATGTAAGGATCCAAAGCTGATTGGTTATACAGATTCAGATTGGGCAGGTTCAATGGATGACCGAAAATCTACTTCTAGATATGTATTCAGTTTGGGTACAGGTGTTGTAACATGGACCAGCAAGAAGCAACAAGCAGTGGCTCTTTCCTCGACCGAAGTAGAATATCGAGGAACAGTTAAAGCAGCATGTGAGGCAGTTTGGCTCCGTCGGATGCTTTCTGACATGCACATGTCACAAGCAAGTCCTTCTCCCTTGTACACTGACAATCAAGGGGTGCTCAAACTAATCAAAAATCCAGTCTTCCATGAACGTACCAAGCATGTCGAGCTTCATTGTCACTACATCCGCAAGCTGGTAGAAGACGGATCAGTTCAGCTACAGTATGTTCCAACAGCGGATCAGACTGCAAATATTCTCACCAAGTCTCTGAGCCTGGATAAATTTGTCAAATTCAGGGGGCAACTTGGTGTTTTTGACCGATTGACCATTAAGGGAGGGTGTTAGAATATTAAATTCCTTATGTTAATGGTCATTTGTAACTGTTTTGCTACAGTAGTCGGGTTTCTACTGTTGCTACAGTAGTCTGTAGGTTTAGTAGTTAGATATCATTACTATCTACTATCTCTTGTATCTTCTTTATAATGTAACCTTTTTTTCATGTTAATGCAACTAAGTTTTTCTAGTTCCTTCCAGAACAGACCAGGCATACACAAGTTGTACAGCAGTAAAGTAGTGAAAATTCTTGCATGAGGTAGAGGATTCCATCCTTGCTAATTGTAAAGTGGAGACAAAAGCTAGCATATGACTTATGACACTTTTTCTTTTCGATTACATAGGTGAGCTTACTCCAGATTAATATTGTAAGTGTTCCATGGCATGTCTAAGATAAACACAATAACAACTTCAGCAGAACCACGGGATTCTAACTTCACCTTCACAAATTAAGGAAGATCATTGGTTGGAATCACATAAACATAAAAAATGGGAATAATAAAGAAGAGAAAAGCACACATACATAAATTAATAAGAAGACAGTTTACTTAGAAATTTTGAAGAACAAAAGACATCTTTTTTTGACATGAATAGCATCAAAAAAGTTATATGCATTTCTTTTACCAATACAAACAGTAACAAAGTCCAAATTGAACATGAAAGGATGTATGGTGAACAATGACAAAGAAATTAGAAAACTTTAATGTTTTAAAAAACGACAATAAAGGTTCAGATACCTAATAGAACAGTTTCAAAACTGAACCATAGATAGATGCAAAATGCTGACACCCTAGTGATCAACTCTACCAAATAAAATTTTGTGAAATTACAAAACCAAGGAAATGAAAAGAAATTCCTAACATAGTACACATTACTATTGAGGCATAAACCACCATGACAACAATGCCAAAGCGTGAAAAAGATCAGACAGCATTGCATTCCCATCTTATGAACCGTTCATGATTAATTTTTAGGGGTTAGCCTGTTTCAATGACCAACATTTTAATAGCTGATTTTAAAATGGTATTGCAATCATCTATCAGAACATGTAGACAATGGTGAAAATTTCTTAATGCACGCAGCATAGAAAAGAAGGCCAATTCTGCTGATATAAAAATCTTTTAAATTTGGGCAGTCCAGAACATTCAATGCTGGAATGACAAATTGATACAAATAACAAAAGGATATTAATTCATGGATAACAAAAAAAAAATTGAATGAAATGACATTACCAAAGAACATTAGTAAAGAATACATGAACAATAATTAAGGAGGAACTAACAACAATCATTCTACTATAGAGGTTTGATTCTTGTGCAAAATGATTAATCTCAATAAAGGGATAGAGAAATCATTGATGAGCCTGATCATGCTTAACACAATCCCATCTGAATAAAGCACGCCTGAAAGAAACTCATCTCTAAACATGGCATAAAAATGGTCATATCACTTAACACAGGTGACTTATTTTTAGAACTGTACCTGTCCTATCATAGGAATTCTGAAATATGTCAAAAATTAATCCCATTTTATTGGATTCTTATTGCTCTTATGAGTGGTATCAAAGTTTTGTTTACCACTTCCATTTGCCCATCAATTTGAAGATGGAAGGCTGTGCCTTTTCTCAACTTGGTATCCATCTTGTTGCACAAAATGCCCCAAAACTTCCACAAAAACCTGAAATTTCTATCTTAGAATAGATTTAAGCAAACCAAAATGCATCCACATATTAGAGAAGAATAGCTCATCCGCTTCATATACCTTGATTGTCTTTTTAAATGGAAGTAGCACACATTTTGCTAAGCCTCTCTACAACTGCATAAAGATAAACATGCCTATGCTTTGACATTGGTAAATCCCTATGTTACCAGGTCCATCAGGAACCCCTTCCCCCCTCCCCCAATACCAGTGTGGGTCCAGTTTGAATCCAAGTCCTGAGCCGGTTCTCCCGAGGGTTCACCTAGGGTACTTCCCGGGCACCCCAGGCTTCCTATGGGTCATTTGGTGGCCAGGCAGTACCCTAGGCGAACCTGGCCCAAACCCAAGGGGACCTGCAGCACCTAGGCACAGAAATTTTTAAAAAAATTGACATTTTTTTAAAACAAAATAATCTCCCAAAAGCCATAAATGAGAGTGTATGCAGGTTAGTACGCATATGGAGAAAAAACCACCAATAAGAGATTGATGTCAGTCAAAATATAGGTCTTTCCCCTAGAATTAAATCCAATTTCTACACTGTTAGAACTTAGAACAGCTGTGAGTTGGAGGCACAAGGTCTGTTCACACCGCAGGATATGAGACAATAGATGCCATGCAAGATTCTGAGCCACTTGTCTATATTAGGTAAAGGAAAAGAGGCACAAAACAAGGTAGAACAAAAAGGTTCAAAAAGACAAAAGATGGAACCAAAATAACGTTGGGTGCCTGTAATGTCGTAAAATTGCACCCCTTGCAATTTCACATACATTCTTCCATTTGCTTTAATGCCCACTCCCTTAGCACTTGTGTAGGCTCATTTTAGCCCTTGCACCAGCCTTTTTCCCTCTCAAGATGCTCGAAAACCCCCTTTTTCAGCAGCTACCTTCACGCATCAGCTTTGCATCAAGCTTTGTGCTTTTCCCCTTCTCGTCATTTTGTAGCGTGATGTGTCTGAACACTAGCGCAACACATGGACGTCCTGTGACATTTCAACATTCAAACGGTCATTTCCAAGCATGTTTGCCACTTGACAGCTAATTTTGTCGATGGTAACGGCTTAGGACGCCGTGTAACTACTCAGGAAGCTTCTTTTTGCTCCTCTTCTCTCTTTAAATGCTATCTTTCCAATACTCTCAAGCACTCTTTACAATACTCTTCGCTCTTGCAGCTCTCTTTGTTTCCCTCCTTGGCTTCCTAAGCCTTGCACGTGATATCTACTTTGTGCCTTGCACCTTTGAGCATCTTGGGATTTCTCACATCCCCTATCAATTGCATCTCTATCTCGTGATTGAGTTCTCCTCCTTGAGCGGGGATTGTTTTTATCACTTCATACTCGCTTACTTCGTTCACTTTCTCTATCTATCTAGCTGTCTGTGGAGGTGGGAACACCAAAATGGGGGTTTGATTGAGGCAAACCCCTATACAGCCCCAACATTTTCTCTCGATCTTACATATGCAAGTATTGAAGATATTCATGTGCTGACGGCTTCATTACTTGGGTTGTTGTGAGCATTTTCATTCTCTATCCTCTTTAGTTCTATCATTTACTTTATCTTACTTCAGTTCTATCATATTTTGTCACTTTCCCACATTCTGGAAGTTCTTAGCAATCTGATTATTAGTAGTCACTAAGTTGTTTTTTGGGATATTCTCGCTTTCTAGTCCGTACGAGACGCTAGCACTCCTCTAGGACTCCAACGCGCCGCACTGTCGTCTTTATTTCGCGCTACCATCCTTTGGCCAAGGGCTCGTCAGTTTGCTCAGAAAACCTTTTTGATTTACTCCTTCGGATTCTAGAATTCTCACATTGTTCCTTGAGGTAGTTAGGGCAGTTTGCCCTTTGGGATTCTTTTGAGGATAAAACGACTCATGAGTAGCAAATCCCCTTTCTCTACAGTGCCAAAACCATGAAGATTCAAAGATATTGCCACACTTCCTTTTTGTTCATAAATGATAAAATCACTGACAAATAGTGCTTATATATTTGAAAGATGGAGCCAAAACACTTTATGGCCTCAAAACCATCAAGCTTCAAGGGATATTAATTGGTATATTATACCTACAAAACTCTTTAGAATTAATAATTTAATTGTAATACAGAAGCAAAGATCCACCCACTCAAAGATCAATTGTAATAATGTTATTGGCAATTATGAGTATCACTGGTTTTATATCAATGATTTTATATTTAATAGTAAATACTGTTGACTTGTCATGAATCTCATCATCATGATTAAACTTTAAACTTATTGCTGTTTATACTGCTGTTATACTACTACTGTCATTATTTATGCACATATTGATATTGTTACTATGATGCAATCAGATATTGATATATTTGATATTTCAGATTGCTCTCTCTCTCTCTCTCTCTCTCTCTCTCTCTCTCTCTCTCTCTATATATATATATATATATATATTATATATATTGAAAAATTCATATATCGCCGTCCCCCTGCCATCCCCAGAAATCAGCCCTCAGACTGCCACCCCCAAAATGCGTCCCCTGCCATCCCCCCATCTTGTTGTGACCTATTTCACACATCGTCCCATTGCAAATGGGGACCCCCATTAGTTTGCTTTTTAGGGTTTTGTCGTACAGTTACAATTTCATATGGCTGTTTGTTTTGAGAGTTTGGAGTTAGAGTTTTGAGAAATTATCCGAGTCAAGTTGGGAATTCAAGCCCGTACCAGTGTCTGAACATCATCAAGGGACTCAGAAGGCCCGGTAAATGAGGAACGCCATTGCTTTGGGTCAATTCTGATACTTCCTATTTTTTAGGGATTTTTGCTTTTTTGCTTTTTGCTTTTTGCTTTTTTGCTTTTTTTGATTTTTGGCATTTTGGGACCAATCCGGGAAGCAGCTTTTTTGGCTTGCTTTTTTGCTTTTTGCTTTTTCGCTTTTTTCTACTTTTTTGAAAGTAGACCTAGGATTGGGTCCCGCATGTCATGGCAATAACGATCATACCTTCATAATCAAAAATTGACACCTCTAAGTATAAAAAGCATAGAAAAATCTCCAAACAAGGGTTTTGGTCCAGATGATCCAGAAGAATACATGAAATTCATCTAAGTGTCAAGGATAAATGAGATATGTCCAGAGAGCTTCAAAGTTCACCCAAGGATGGATGTCCAAGCACATGGTCAAGTCCGCTTGGAAGGAAAAGAAGCATGTCCAAGACTTGATGAAGTCCGCCAAAGAGGAAATGGCAAAGATTAAGCCAAGTCCGCCCAACTCAAAGAGTACATGGCATGAAATTGATAAAGTCTGCCCTAGCTTGGAGAAAGCATGGTCAAGCATATGACAAAGTCCGCCCAAGGAAATGTGGAGATGGCAAGCTAGCCTCCAAGTCCGCCCAAGGATGAGAGAAATGTCCAAGGCATGGTCAAGTCCGCCCACCAAATGAAATGGCATAAGTATCGTGAAGTCTGCCCTAGGCCAAGAAAGAAAATGTCTAAGTATTGGTAAAATCCGCCCAAACTAAAGAAGAAATGGCAAGACCAAGGTAAAATCCGCCCATGCTTGTCCAAGAGGAGTTGAAGTCCGCCTAGCTCAAGTAAGGAATGTCCTAACCACTACAAAGTCTGCCAAGAAGTGGCAAGCTAAGGTTGAAGTCCACCTAGCCAAAGGGTAAAGATGAAAATGGCATAGAAAATAATAAATTGGCCATGGATAAATAAAAATTTCGTCATAATTAAAAGGTGAAAGGGTTGGAAGAGGTTGGGAAAATAAAATTTAAAACTTAGGATATATTTTTATATATTTTTATATTTTTCCAACACTTAGAAGAAATTGCGAAATACTCAACACTTAGAAAAATCTCAAAGGAAAATCTAGAGGATTTTGGCTAAGGATGATGCCATAGTAAAAAATTGGAAACTTTCTCTCGAAAATCTTCAGTAAAGATTAAATTGCCATTTTGGAAGAAATAAAACAAGTCTAGATTTGATGAATTTAAAAAGAAAACACAAAGTTGCTAAAACCATCAACTTCTCCAACTTTATAAGAAGTTTGACTCATCATTATCAGATCATTCTTCCAAAATTCAATCAAAAGTTCTCTTAGCTCTTCCGAAGTTGCGAAAAATAAGTTTTCGAAGGGAGATTTTTGAAGACAAAGTATTTTTTTTAAGTGGAGAAGTAAATTTTCTAAGCTGAAGGGTGTGATTTCTAGAGAAATAAAGTAAATTTCTGAGTTAAAGGGCATGCTTTTTCTGAATTTTGAGTGAATTTTCTGAATTTAAAGTTACATTCAAAGGATACTTTCACAGGTTCAAAAATGACTTTGGCTGAATTTTTCTCTCTTTCTTCCGTCTTATTCACTCATTCTGGCAGAGATTTGCTGAATCCTTAGCCAAATTTTTTCATTTCCAGTCTGATTTTTCACAGAATTTTATCTTTTTAACAAGTTTAAAGTGAAAAATTTGAACAAAGACCCAAAAAAATCTCCAAACTAATGTTAATTCTTTCAATATTTATTGCAGGTTAATGACCACCAGAGGAGAACCTTCGAGAAAGGCACAGATGAAGGTTGCCAGCAAAGGATTGCAGCCAGAGTCAAAAATCAACTCCAAGTAGAAAAACATCAACACCAATCTCAGACATGTTGACTTTAAAGATTTTAAGAAGAGAATATATGGGCAAGACGGACTCCTACCGACACCAGTTGCTCGCCGAATGATGAGAAATGGTATTGTCCAAGCAGCCGGATTTCCACCAGCTATGGAATGTGCTGAATTGATGGTAGAGTGCGCCATTCACTACAATGCGCAGGAGAGGTAGATCATTGCGCCGGATGGGAGAATATTGACTCATCTCAGAGAGTTGGCAATCCAAGAAGCATTTGGCATACCAAGCTATAACCGGACTTCTCACAAAACTAAAGAAGACGCCAAAAAACTCTATGAAGACCAGTTTGAGCTTTGTGCAACAAGTATTAATAAGTCATGGTTAGAGAAGCCAAGGCCTTCTATCAAGAAGATGCCAAAGAAATTGCTTTGAACGGACTTCAAGGAAGAATATGGAGATATTATTTTGCTATTAAACAGAATAATGGGCAACCCTCAAGGCGCGCCATTTGAGACATGGATGTATTACTTCATTGACAAGATCACCTCAGGCATCAAGATGTTGGCCCCGGATGATCAGTGACAATCTTCATGAGCAGTTAGTCAATTTGGAAGGGACAAAATCTTTTTACATGAGTTCCTACATCGTCTACCTATTGGCCAGAACTTACAAGTACACAGGATTGATCTGCAGAGGCATAGTAGGCAATGGCGAGAATGAATTCAAGTCCTATGATTGTTATCCGCATTTGCAGTTCAGCGAAAAAGCCCACTTTAGGCAGGCAAATCATGCTTTCCTGATGTATATCACTAGAATACTGCAAGGAGGAACTCACCAGAGGCTAACTCATGAGGCCAAAAGCCTGATTAGAAAATATGGATCCTGGTTTAACCAATTTCCAAGATTCACATACATAAGGGTTCAGGGATTCACTGGATGTCCTTATCGACTTCCAATTTATCCTACCAATAGGATGGTCTTGCTTGAGGTCCTTAGGCAATTGGAGACATACCAAAACCTCCAGAGGTCAAAACAGAAGGCAGCCATTACCTTCCCATTCTTCATTGGAAACATATTGGAGTCATGTCCGTCAGCACAAGTAGGTGAAAGTGCCAGGCTGGAGATGCAATGGTATCCGTTCACAACTTACCGGTCCAAGGCCAATTTTGATCCTCATAACCACATTGGGACCATGAATGGAAAGAAGTATAAACATAAGGTAGACCTAGAGGACTTTTGGGTAGATGTTGCGGATGAATATGATGTCAGGAAAAGGTTATGGTCCAGATTGGCAGTGAACTTGATTAGAATGATCGAGCTTTGTCGTGTGCCTGATCAGCTAGAAGACGATGGAGAATATGTCCAGCCGCGCTATGATGAGAATTGGCCTCTTCCTCCTATGAAGTGGTCAAAACCTGAGCTCGCAGATTTAACTACCTTAATGAGGCCGGTTGTCAAGTATTCACAGTGGTGGGTTGACCAGCAGGTCCAGGAGTTAAGGCGAAGAAGATTGACCCTCACCTATGATTTACTGGGCGAGATGGAATCATATTCCTCGAATGCAAGAGTATCTCAAAGTGTTGAGTTGATTGAATGTACCAATTCTAAGAAGAGGAAGGAGGCAATGGATGACCCTATCAGGTCAAAAGGGAAGACAGTTGTAAACGAGGATCCTATTCCAAAAAAGCAGAGATTGGAGCTATCCCTTTTTGCCACATCCAGGAATGAGGACAGGGTGTTGATTATTGACGATGAATCATTGGCCGAAATGAGGATTCCTTCTCCTATACATGAAGGGAATATTGAGTCAATCCAACCAGATGATGATGAGCCTCCATCTCCTACAGGCACAGAGATACTCGAATCGGAGTATGAGATGGATATCCCGGGTGAAGAATTTCAAGAGGGAATGATTTCCGCTCTTAGAGGAATTCAGAATACTCCATATGGAGAAAATACTCAGGAAGAAGATGGCATGGAATAGCGTACAATTCATGACTAGTTGAAAGAAAGATTGAAGATACAAGTACCAGTTGAGATTCAGGAGGAGGATGACACAGTAGATTTCTTGGCTAGGTTAGAAAATGTTACTGCAAAGAAGCCCGCCAAGAAATTCTCCACAATCCAGAGGGATGAAGCCGGCTATCGTTCAATGCAGATTGCGGTGCCAACAATGGATAAGTCACAAGAGGATATTGCTCCCCATGAGTATGCCATCACTACTGTCAACTTGGGTCCAACAACAAAAGGCCAAGAGGTTGAAGACTTGGACAATTCAGTCGCTACCATCTAGGCAAGGTTGGAAAAGGAAGTGGCAAAGAAAAGAGAATATAAAAGGGAGATTGAACGCTTGAAAGAGTACATTCAACACCTAACCAAACCTCTCAATCAAGGCAATGCAGTAGCTCTTCCACTTTTAAACTCTTCATAGGAAGTGGTCAAGGACTTTGAAAAATAAATGGTCATAGCTAAAGAAACTAAGGAGTGGATGGTGAGCAAAAGCGAGGAAACGGCTACATTTATGGAAAGATTGGCATTGGCCTATGGACAGACTTCTTCTTTGCTCTCCAAACTCGCGGTCATGACATAAGCTTGGGACAACCTTCAAGATATTCAGGATAGAATCATTCCATGCCTTAGAGTGTTGAAAGAGTCCCAAAGCAGGAGTTGATTGATGGGAAGGTAATTGCAGCAGGCGCCATGTATGATTTCCACACTTGATACTGGGCATTGACAGCACGAAGTGAGGTCTTGGAAAGAGTGAAGGCCGATGGAATCGAAACTGAGCAGATTAAAGAAATTCAGCATAAGATTTTCCTCGTAGCTGCAGATGTACTTGAGAAGGAGATCATCCAAGAGAATGGCATGCAGCTGGAAAATCTAAAGCTCGAAGCTCAGGAGATCTCCTTCACCATCACTAGACCGCTCCTGAGACAAAATTTGACCAAGGCAACAAGCTTCTTATCTATCCGGGATGCATTCCTAAAACAGGAATTGGAGTGGGAGAGTACTTTTGTTGGATGCGTTGAGGACTTGGATGGATTGGAATTCAGGGTAAACATGTTGCCTCATGTCACGATGGAGGAGGTCACCCAATTGTGTCCAGGTTCATCAAACATCCTGCCACCCGAGAGGATAAGGATGCACTTCCTTGAAGATAGCTCCTAGCGCCACTTGTCTTACATGCAACTGTTGCTGATGTTATTTTGGGAAACCCTAATTAGGGTTATTATGTTTTGATCTCGACCGTTAATCTCGGCCTTTCATTTGTTTTCAGAAACTCTATATAAACTCTTGTCCTCTCACTTTTATTTTGTGAAGAGAGTTGTATGAGATTGTTGCGTATAGCTACTTTGGATGATAAAAGCTCTCATGCATGATTTGCTTTGAATCCTTCTTATTGTCAAGTGGTTGCATGGTTGCATATCTCCTTCAACAATAGATTAGATTTAGAGTAGAATTTGATTTGAATGAATGTTAGATGAATGAAGGATTTGATAGTATTGATTTATGGTGAAATTCTCGCTCATACTTTCTTTGGATAGATGATTTTTATTCAATGCGTAAAGTTAGCCTGAGCTTATAATTGTGGATGCTTAACTTCTGTCTGGATAAATATTGTTCGATTTGATGGTAGTTATTCCTGACGTGAAAATCATAAGCACACCCCTTGAAGATTGCACCCACTTTGTGTAGTTGTCCTAGCGTGGCAAAGCAAAGCGTGGTTACTAGTTTCACCTGGTCAACACCGTCCTCTAAGTTCTTAGGAATAGCATAGAACTTCTGAACCCCTATCCTTTTGCTATTTTTTGAAATCCCAAACCAAAAAAACCAGAAAACAAAAAAAAAAAAGAGCATTTACTGTTAAGTCCTAACTTGTAAGTCCCTTTGTGTATTACCAGCATATCACAAGACCCATTGAGCTTATCCACACGTCAAGACCTGACAAAAGAAACCTTGGAATCGCCATATGATCTTCTCGCAATCTTAGCATACGTAGTGATTTTGTTCTGTTGATGTTTTGCAGCGTCTGGATTATACTTCCAGCCTTGCACAACTTACAAGAAGAATGAAAAATTGAATGTAGCCTTTGGCTATTCAATTTTATATGCTTGAGACATCGAATTATAACAAGGCCGACTTCATATAAATAATTGATGATCTTAATTGGGCCAACCTTACCTTGTATTTTGTAATTTAAGTATTTAATAAGGAAGGCCGACCTCCTTGTTGAGTTACCTCATCTTGTATATATACAAGGTCATGTTTGTCATTTGATCATCCATTCTATGAAGAGGGAGTTCGCACTTTAGCAGCAGTCCGCCATTTTTAGTAGCAGTCCGATTTCAAGAAGAAACATATTCAGTTGTAGTTACTTCATCTAGGAGAGGTGCTATTATTCTATGTATCAGATTCGCCTATGTGCTAGGCTTGAGTTGTAAGCAGAATTCTGCTACTATTGTTCATCATATAGAGAGACTATTTGCTGGGTTTTTCTCCCTCAAGAGGAGGGTTTTCCCAGGGTATCTTTGTGTGTTCATTGTCTTATGTGTTGCATTTTATGATTGCTTTCTTTCTGCATATCTGTTCTTAAAACAACAACATGTTCAAGAGAGGATAGAGTGTCTCTGGACATTTTATTCTATGTTCAGTGGGTAATAAAACGCACACCAACACGTCCCCGTCCCTGAAACACCGTGTAACATAGATGTATGTATGTGTGAAACTTTGCAATTATGTGTCTCCTTAATGAGTAGAAGTACTCCCTTCTTTAATATACACAGTCTGTCCAGCTTGTAGAAACCCATTTCTCAGATGAAAACCAGCTTTATCTTGTTCATCTGAATTTTTTATTTTCACCTATTAGTATACCTCTGCAAAATCTGCATCTTCAATGCACGCTTCCTCATAAGCCTCTTAAATTGTGACCAGAGCCAAAAGTTGCTTCACAACAGGTGGCCTAGATTGCATATCCACCTCCATGTTTGTGTTCGCTTTATTGTATCTCATCATGAAATGAAATTGTCTGAAAATTCCAATCAATTTGTAGTGCCTTGCATGTTGTAACTTGTTTTGTAATTGCAAATATTGAAGAGGTTTGTGGAAAATTTAAACAATTCTTTCCTTCTCTTACAGCTTTAGAAAACACATTAGAATAATAACAAACTGCCTTACCTCCTTGAAATAAAAGGGCCTTCATAGCATACTCACAATCTTTGTAACTTCAAATGGCTGTTGCAAGTTAGGAAAAGCAAGAATTGATGCATGACTGACTTTATATTTCAAAGCATCAAAAGATCTTTCTATATTCCTTATCCCAGTGGAAACTCTTATCACTTACTGCAACTGCAAGTAAAGATACTACTACTGTGGATAAAGAAAGAATAAATTTCCTCGTGTACTAACCCAAACAAAGTTCCTATTTCTGTTCTCTTTGATGTCCTCTATTGAAAGGCAAGGTAGGGGCATTGCTTTGTGTCCCTCTCTACTAGGTGCCTTACCATAGCTAGGGGGTCAATTTGTGATAACCTCAACTTTTGTTGCATCCACTCTCAATTCTCCTCCAGCCATATGCCTCAAATAGACTAGCTATGCTTTGCAAACTCAGATTTCTTGATGTTACAAAAAATTTGTTTTTTCTTTCAATACATGCAAAACTTGCATCAAATGATTTTGATGCTCTAACCTAGTAGGGCTAAAAAACAATATATCATCAACATTCATTATCACACGTGCATCTATGAATGGTCTCAATACCTCATCATCAATCTCAAAAAGTAGCTGATGCATTACATAAGACAAAAAGAAGAATCAACAACACGTACAGACCTTATTTTGTTTCGAAATATGCCTTCTATGTGTTCTCCATCAAACTTGGTGGTAGTTCAAACTTAAGATCCAACTTTGTGGAGAACATAGCATACCATAGCTGGTCCAACAAGCCACATTTGGGAAGTATATACTTTATCTTGTTCAATGCTCCATAGTCCATGACCATCCTCCAAGAATTGTCCTTCTATACCATGACTATGGTGGTGAAGTTCTTCAACAAACAACTCCTTGCTCCAACTACTTTTGAAATCATTTCTTTACCTGATTATTCTCCAAAATTGATTTCCCGTACAAGCCAAATTTGTTAGAGGAGAATGTGACAACGAATGACTCCCATGGTCTACAACCCTTTTTGGTGGCAAACCTTTGGGAATTTTGCATAGTTCTTCAAAAGAACACAATAAATCGTCCAAATTTTCCAACCCCTTGTTATCACAACCAATCTTAAAAATTTCTAGCCCATCATCTTGTTTATCCTTCAAGAGAAGCAAATAAATTTTCTTATTTGCTTGAAAGAGTCTTTTGGTTTGGTAGGCACTTCCCATGGCCAGCTTGGACTTGTTGAGATGCCATGGTATAGGTGACCCCATCCTTGACCCATCAATATTTATTTTCCTTCCTTGTAAAGATAGCATCCCTAAGATACAAGTAGGGAATTTCAAACACACATTAAATAAATCAAATGGAATAACATCTAGTTCCATCTAATCAACATAATCAGAATTAATGTGAAATTGGATTTTACATCATCTGGTAAATTATATTTATACATCCTCCTTCGCCCAACACAAGTATGGCTGTGAGTGATCATAAGCTTTTAAACCAAACCTCCAAAAACGTCATCCCAAATCAAATTATACAGTGAGCCAATGTCAACAAGAGAATTTACTTTTGTCTTTTCAGATTGGATTTGGATTTGAAAAAGCTTGACCATTTCTTCTTTTGTCCATGCTAGTTGCATTGATAGAAGTGTAACTCAATTTCTCATCTATATCTAAATTGTTCTCTATCTCCATCCTTTTCCTTCAACCAAGGATGCCACTAGCTTCTTGGAGTCCTTTTTGGTGTGGTTCTTGAGATGTGATTCCAATGCAACTTCCAACATTTGTGTCAGCCTGCAATTTTTTTTACACAGACTCCAATGATTCCTTGAATCCTTGTATGCATTAGAATTTTTTAATGCAGTGGCATTTTTCATACCCTTCAACTCACCCTTTGTGTAGGATTTGGATGGCTAATTTTGCTCTTTCTGTGGCTGATTAGATGATTGATTTTTCTTTAAGGTTTCTCCCTCGCCTTGCTTCTTTTCTTACTCTATGTAGTATTTCTTAATTTCTACAAACATGCTTAATCAAGGTCTTTTGGCTCATTAGATATGACAAATCCCTTAAGTCTGAATCAAGACCTGCTCAATCAATGGTGAATCCAAGAGGTTGAACAAAGGACAACAGACAGACTAACTAATAGACAAGTCTATCTAATTAACCTGTGAGTTTAAAAAATTTAATGAGCATGCATTGGAAGGTGAAAAGCTAATGCAGAAGAAACATTATACATTTAAACTTAAAATAACAAGGGATAACAAATATATCTCTTATATTCATAATAAACAAGATATTACACATATGTGCACAGATATTGGACATAGAAACCAAAAATGTGTATTCCCGTTAGCTCAATCAACAGATAGATGGTACAATGTTGACAAGATGTTACATAGAATGGAGTTTTCACAATGTCCAACCATCACACAACTAGAATCAAGATAATGTGAGTTATAGAATGTTCAATTAATTATAAGATGGAATGGTTACAAGAACCATTCAAATCCCATTCATTTTAGCTGCCTGACTGGTTCTTGATCTCAAAGATAAGGAGTCACTTGTCCATTTCCTAAAAGCTTGGGCCACATTGGTGTTCCTACTTTGTCATCTTATACACATTGAGCCCAACAAGATGAGGTACGATTCACAATGTTACTTGCAAGCATTTCACAATTTGCAATTTGAAAAGTGATAGAGAGATCTTGCTTACAAATCCAACCTAGGCATGCACAGACCACCACCCATGTATTTGGTCAAATTGTCTTCAGTAGTTTGTAAATGGAACTTCCTAGCATAATCCTTGTCTTTTCCAACATAGCTTGTCTACAAAATCATGTGGTATAATCCTTATCCTTTTCTTTGGCTTTCTTGGGTTGCTCCTCTTCATCCATGAACTCTTTTTTGCTTTCATTCTCTGTATGGTGTTATTATTCTTCTACTCGAGTTTCTTGAAAAGGGTTGAACCACACTGTCCATGGATGCTTTGGTCTCTGCTATGAGCTGTCAATGCTTGATGAAGCCACCTTGAAATTTCATCACACTCCAAGTTTGATTCCAACATCGCAACTATTCTTTCAAGGATTTCTTCATCTTCTTTAGCCATCTTCTTCACTTCTTTATTTTCCTTTCTTATAAAAATATCTACTTCATAACATTGAAATCTTCTTTCACGGACCTTTAATCTGAAACTGTTTAAGTGGGCTTGATTTTTTTTTGGCATTTGGACCATTGGGATCATGTCATGAGTGTGCAACCCTGTTGCAGGGCTAAAAACAATAGCCAAATGGGATCAAAGGTGGAATATTTTTGTATATTCCTGTTTCTCTTGAAATTCTATGCAATTTCAAAAAAACAGCATCACGTTTCAAGTTCATATGCAAAAATATGGCTCTGAGAATGTTGTTGTTGAAGCTACAATAGTGGCTGATGAAGTGCACAGCAGTTGCTAATGAAGTAAAACAGATTTTTGCCAGAATTGTAGATTTGGCTAATGAAGTGCTATAGGCATGTTTTCATTTCAATTAAATAATTGTTGATATTTTTTGGAGGTTTACTTAAGGTTTCTAATCATCTGAGGTGGCAAATAAACAGCTGACAAGCATCCAAATCTCAACAGCAACATCATCAATGAATGAAAATGGCCATACTTTAGTGTAAAACGCCCAAATGAAATGCCTTTTTCATCTTCTTTTGATTTTTTTTACCTATTCTATTGGAATAAAAGGTGAGGCCATTTGTAACTGATTTTCCAATAAGGTAAAGAACAGGCTAGTTATTGGTGTTTTCAGGAGATCCATTGTAGTAGACCACATGTATGCAAAATTTATGAGAGTAGGGAAGTTTTGGCGGAGACATTTTAGAGCTCTGAAATTTTGAAAAGTATTGTTGGGGCTTGTTTGGACCAGGTTGGTCAGGTAATACCTCTGTATTTCCTTTTTGGCATAGTGGAACAGAAACTACTTGCTTTTTACACTAGAATATTTTTACCCAGAGTGGGTTTTCTCCAGATTAAATGTGTTTCCAAATTTGTGCATTTTGTGTTATTATTTTCTGTATTGCTGATGTTTAATATCTCTATTTAAGTGAATAAATGCAAGCAAATCCATCATGAACAGAATTGGGTGCTTATTTTACTTCATTTGAGATAATGCAATTTAATTAAATTCATTGAAAATCGTTTACAGATCAACCTTGTTCCTATCATAAAATCAACATGACAACTTCCATGATACCCATAGATTAAACTACATGCTACCGATATGATATGTAATTTCTCAAATTCCTACTCAATAGAAATTATACATAAATTGTAACCCATTCTTACTTGAATTAAGCTGCAAATGACAGCAAATAGAATATAGTTTGTGCAAGAATCAACATGTATTGCTAGAAATGAAACAAGAACAATATCAACAAAATCCAAATGCAAACAACATATATACACAAAATATTTTACCCTAGAAACCCCAATTTGGGAAATGCTACATTAGAAATGTTAAATGATTGCATTCCCTCCACCAAACATTGGGCAATTACAAAGAGCACAATTTGGAGTGTACCTATGGCAATATGCCAATGCTAAACTTTTCTCAATTCTTTGTTACCTCACAAGTTCCTCAAAATGCAACTGAATTTTCTGTAATTCATCTCCTATACTCGTATGTTTTCTATGAGCTATGCCTTTTCTTTTTAACAAGTTTTGAAGGTATACTTTCATAAGGAAACCCAATTGTTAGGAATTGGAAGAGACATGGTATCTTACAATTTGTAGTTCATTTTCATATTTAAGCAAAACTGCCCCTATCACAAATAAAACCACCAAAATCACTAACATAACCTCCAGTGTAATGTCCCTTTCTAAATTGTCCTTGTTTTCTTCAGATATAATAAACCCAAGCTCACAATAATAGTTGCACAATTAATTATAAGAATATAATCAACATAGAAATTGTAGTTTTGAAAGTTTAATATATACTTCAGATTTAATGCTTAGGATGTATCTCAAAAAGATAGATCTTATCCTCTATATCAGCTGTTAGTTTTTCTCAAATCTGAAGTTATCTATCTTTATTAAAATGCCTTTGAAATGTCTTTGAGTTTGCCTGAATCAGGGTTTTCGTCTACTAACTCAGCAATGGAACTTAAGGGGTTTTCTTCCTCTAATTTCAGACCTTGAGGGGTTTCATCCTCAGGTTGCTAAACCACAGTTCACTCTCCACAAGGAGTAATAATATTAAAATGTCTTCACCATTGATGTCTCCTTCCCCTTGCTTTATCTTCCTTACATACCCTTTTTCTCTAATAGACATTACTCTTCATTCACATGCCCTTTGACTTTTCATTAAAACTAAACTTTATTAAATTTCAATTTTTTATAATATTAATTTTTCTCCCTTAAGTGCTTCCTTTATAACACTCTATGACTTGTAATTAGGATTATATTCATAGCGATTGTTGTAATTAATGCAAGATGTCCATAATTATCAGCAACCCCTCTATAAATTCTGTTATAACATGATGCATCTAGCAACCTTTCAAACTGGGCAATTTTAGTGCAGTCTTGGTAATTTTAATTCTTTGGCGATTTAGATTTCTGTCATAATTTTAGGTGGGAGGCATTACAGTCCACCCTTCCCAATATTGCTTGTCCTCAAGCAAAGGTAAATTAGGATGCTAAAGGATTTCCTCACTCTCCCATGTTGCATCTTCTTTGGGAAGATCTTCCATCACATCAAATATTCTATCATTGTTTTATTTCTTAGCTTTCTTTCTCTAAAATGTATAATGGCCTTAGGAATTAAAATAAATTTCCCTTCATCATCCAATGGGGGTAGTTTTAACAAAAGAATAATTTGACTTCCTAAAGCTCTCTTTCTTGCAATGGTTGTAGATGTTACTAAACATTGTGCTGCCCATGCTACTTGTCCATTCCTAAAAAATCTTTTCATTCTTTTTGCTGTTATAACTCTAGGAGCTCCCCCAGTAATGCCTTGTAACACTACATCTTTACCCTCTAATTTGAACCTTAGCTCCATAATCTGATAATTTTGAGTAAACTCTTCCAAAGAGTGTAGCCATTGCACTCATAAGACGACATCAGCTTCTCCTATGTCCACCACATAGAAGTTATCTTGCATCTTGTGTCTACCAAGGGTAACCTGCAATTGTTGAATTTTCTTAATGCATGGAATGGTAAAGCAATTAGAGGAAGAGATGTCTCAATAAAAGATTTGACTCAGATGTCTAAAAGACTAAGAACTTGCACAAATGACACATCCATGCTGCTCTTGGAATCAATCAGGCCTCAGCAGGCATCCATGCTGCTCTTGGAATCAACAAGGCCTTAGCCAGCATCAATAACTTTGCGATTGCTTTGTTAATAATAGTAAAGTTTTGCTTTCCTGGGTTTTCCTGAAGAATTACTAGCATTCTATAAATTTAAATTTTCTTGGAACTTTGTTATTTCAAAACTATAAGGAAAGATTCTATTTTAGGATTTCAGCTGTAGATATTTGTGATTTTCTTATGAGAATTCAAATTGGTTTAGTTAACTTCATTCATTTTCCTTATCAGATCTCAATTCTATACTGTTCTATATTCTTTCATGCAATCATTCTTTTCTTTGGTCCACACCATTCCAATATTCCCCATTCCATGTTTGCAACTTTCTACCAAAAGTTTATTTTGACTCACATGGACTTGCAAGCAAAGCTATTTGAAAACAAAAAAAATTGTCATTCTCTATTCTCCCAGACATACTTTACAATGGGACTTTTAATATGGTCAAATTTAAGGGGTTTGCCTTGAATTTTCAGATCTGCATCTATTTGTTGCTGCTTCTACTACAATGGCTCTGGTCCAAAACATGGCACCATGGCATCCTGTCACACCTCCTTTGGGCTCATCAAAGGATCGTCAGATATCATTCCATCCCCAAGAAACTCTTTCACTCTACTGTATCATACGTAATCCTACCAATTTCTTATTGGCAAATACCTTGCTGAACTAGGTCAATTTCTCATTTCAATTGTCCTTTCCATTATAAGAAATATTTCCAATTATAAATGAGTTAAATCTAATACAGAGATATCAAATTAATTCTGACAATATATTTATGTGATATATAAAATCTGCCAACAAAATACATAATATCTGACAATGATTGAGCAACATTCATAATTAGTAACAATTGAAAGGAACAGTAAAACTAATACCTATCAAAGAAAACAGGATGCACTTTCATGCATCCCCAAGAGAACAGTTGATAAATACCATACCTCTTGCAGAAGAGTTCCATCAAACGTGTTAAAAATGCGCACTAGAGTCCCTTTTGTACTAGCAGTTGCAAGAAGAATACCATCTAAAGTCAGTGTAAAACAAGCAATATGTGAATCATGTGCAGGTATGAACCTTGTTCTTTTCAGACCATAGTGTTCAACACGAATCTCCCCACGGTGCAAACCAGGGCATGCCAAAACAGAAGTGTTTGATGCATGAGAAAGAACACATAGGCCTTTCGGATTAGCAAGAGTCTCTATTTGGTAAAGAAGCTTCAAACCCTGAAGCTTATATACAAATATCAAATGCTCCAAAACAACCACTAGAAGATCCCGTCTTAATTTCACTGCTCGAATTTTGGACCTAAAAGTAACTTCACCAATACATGAGCGGCCATGATCATCCCAAATAATAACATTAGTAGGAGGAAATTGAGGGTTTCCCTCGGCTCCAACAAAAGCTAAAATATTAGACCTGAATAGCATCTCCACTAGACCAATACCTCCATTACCAAAATCTCTTTTGAAAGTCTCCCGAAAGGGCTCACAGTTGTAAATCCTGAAACCTTGATTGGTACCACAAGCAAAGCAACCAAAGTCTTGGTTAAAAGATACACAAAACAACTTGGTTTCCATATTTCCACTGGAATCGGAGGTGGACTCAGGAGGCAAGACAGGTGTTGAAGTTGGCTTGTAATTTGACTGTGGTGGATGCCTACTGTCAGAAGACTGAGATACACTTGGTGACACAGACGGAATTGATGGCATGGCCATCAATTCTTGCTTTAGAAAACTGCAATACAAAATCCTAGAGAACTTCAACAGATTTAAGGAAACCCTTTGCCAAGCCTGTCAACAGATCTGATCCAAAACATAAAATGTGATAAGTCCACCAAGCCAAGCCTGCAATCCTCTTAATTTCTTTAAAATTTAGCTAACCCAGGCATGTCAAACTTATCACTATGATAGAATTCACCAAACCTGTACAGCACAGTCCCAAACATACGAAACTTAAAACACAACCTCCAACCCAAGTTAAAATTTTAACTGGGATCACAAGTTATTGGAATATCAATACATGCAAATTCTATGAGAACAAAATTTTAACTTAGCTTGCTGGTTATTGGAACACAAGAAACTGCTAAAAAACAAAATTTTAAAATAAATTGTTACAAAAGAACTCAAAACAATAACATTCCAAAATACAAAATTTTAACTAAGCTCGCATACTTTGATTACAAGGAAATTGCAAAAGAACTCACTTAAATATGAACAACACAGGAAATTACCATCAAGTATTAAAAAATAAATTCAGCCACCTTGGTTGATGAGCCATTAAACTGTGCTTGATTAAATTTCTACAGTAATTCGGTATTATAGTCTTCAAGCTAGGAACCAGATTCAATACTAACCAAATCCTCCCTACACAAGTTGTTGTTGAGAAACGGCTATTTTCCAGAACATATGCAGGAGCACACTAAGCATAAGGGAGAGAAATTTCTTACCAAGCAGTAAACATAGATAAGGTAACTTTATTGCACATAGAGGATAGATGATCAAGATAGAGATTTTAAATAGAGAATAGGGTTTTAAGGAATGAAACTCGAAGTATAGCCTTTACAACTGTTCCTCACTACTGCAAGGTCAGGAACATCGTGTTTATTGTAATTGACAATGTTTGTGGGTAGGTGTTAGTACAGTTGTTATCCAAAGCTATGTAAAGACAGAATTTCCCTGATAACATATTCCGGCACTATATGCCATTTTGGCATTGAACGCCAGGTTTGGTTATGACAGATTTTGATCAGAGATAGAAGGCCCATTATCAAGCCTTGTTTTAACAATACAAAAACAATTGGATAAAGATAAATCTATTTAAAGTGAGTTTCTCCAGAAAAGCACGCAAAGTCTTCTATGTACATAAATGAGATACAATTATGTAAGCAGACAGAAGTTCAGGAGTAAAACCAATTATAAACCTGGGCCCTACAACGATTTATGATCACTTACTAAATCATGTTTTGGTGATTATGAGTGAGATTGCTCACTGCAAACATTCAGATAAGAGAATGATGTTAATGTCTATGAAAGGTCAAGATTGGTCCAACAGGCTGTAAAAGTACATTGAAAAATAAGGAAAATGGAGTGTAAGCACAACTCCATAAAACCCTAAAAGAACAAAAATAACCACTAAAGAGAAAGTCTATGAAAACAAACATTATCCATCGATGCCTCACAAGTCTTGTCATATCTTATAGCATGCCATGAGGTTGCTTGCTACTCAATCTTGAAGAAGAAATGGGGTGAATAGAAGAAGCAATCCTCCAAATGTACAGCATTGCGGAAGCAAAGCATTTGCCAAATGTTGGCAAAGATCAAACATCTCTTGAAAGAAAAGAGACAAGCATCTTTGGTCCTCGTAAGACACAAAGGTCTGGACAGTGTAATACAAGTTTCTGAAAAGGAAAAAAAACCACCCCCTAATTCAAAGTAAGGAGAGCATCTAAAAACAGAATGATCCTCAATTTCAAGCTCCATCGACCAAATCTGACAAATACAATGTACCTAAGGAATATGGCGATCACTCTTTATGAAAGGGGGTATGAACAAACTCCGAACTGTACCAAAGGAGCCCTCAAAGTGCAGGGCAATTGGAGCTTGGTGTAACCTAGGGGTTGGATAATCCCATCCTCAAAGTGAAGATATATATTGTAGTTGTGCTAGCGCTTTGAAGAAAACAATTTTCAAAATCCTATGCATTTGGACTATAGGTAGGCTCTATAGATCTCATCCCTCATATCCCTATTTATCTCCCTTGTAGAAATATTTGGTGTGTTGATTGAAAAACCACATGGAGGAAGTCTATCCATGCCAATCCCTAGAAGGCCTGGTGGAGCTGAAGCTTTGGTACCAGCTAGAGTAGATCTCGCATTATGCCAATTGCATAGGGATTTGAATGCTTGGCATGGGTATATGAAAAATATCAGCCAAAGTATTGGCCATCCATCTAAGCCTATGTATCATAGTTACCACTTGAAAAATCACCACAGTAATTAGAGGGGCAGAACTAAATTCAGCGAAAATGATGTCTTGAGGAACTCATCTTTCAGCACAAAGCTGCTTGCATAACATAAAGTAAGCATTCTTTCAATTCAGATTCAGTTAGCTTTCCTAACATATGACACCTAGGTTTTGGTCCCATATAGAAGAGTAGGTGTAAACAGTAAGCGAAAGAGACAAATCATAATTTGGATATTCTAAAACTAAAGCTGAAACCTATTTTTCAGGAGTGGTGAGGGTAGCATGCCCTTTGCTCAGTGTAGACTTAGTAGCCGGTGGAAGACTGAAAAGTGACCCAGGAAAAAGGACCCCTAGATATGCATATGAAGAGACTATCTTCCCTCTGACCTTTACATACAAGGAAAACTTGTTTGCAAGTAAGCTTTGAAGTGTTAAAAACCATATGTTCTTCTTTTCTCAAGATTTATCTAAAGACCATGTGCCTCATGGATACTAAGATATGTAGTTACTTAAAACCTTCCAGACGATCCTTTTGAAAAGGTTATGGAAGGTAAACCTTTTGTGTATGCATTTGAGGATGAGAAATAAGTACATGTTTTTTTCTTGTATATGCATATTTTATTGTTCAAGACTTTGTCTTCTAGTTTGAAACAATCTCTATCAAGACACAACAATATTTGCAGAATGTATAGATTGCAAACAATATTCACCATTAATATGAACTAAAACAAACTGAACATATTAAAACTGACAGAATACCTATAAAGAGACTTAAAATCATACAAACTTACTGAAACTTTACTTGATGAATAAAGTATTTTGCAGAACTTGCAGATTGCAAATAAACTTCGCCAATAACATGAACTAAAACCTACTGAAGATATTAATACAATTCATATACTCAAAAAAAGTTTAAAATTGTATAAACCTACAAAATGTTGACTGACTAAATAACATATTTTGCAGAATTTGCCAAAACAATCTTCGCTAATAAGATGAACTAAATTGACTACCTCGCGGAAAGCTTTAAATCGCATGAATCAACCAGAAATGACTTAATAAATAAAATAATTTGCAGAACTTACCGATTATAAACAATCTTCGCCAGCAATATATACAAAGACCTACCAAACGTATTAATACCAGCAAAAAATTTAAAATTGTACAAATCTACACAATTTGTACTGAATATCTAAAATATTTTGCAGGATGCGTTGATTATAAATCATTTTCACAAGTAACACGAACTAAAACATACCGAACACACCAATAGTATTCAAAGACCTCAACAAAAGTTCAAAAGTATAAAAAAACTTGGAAAAAATTTATTGAATAAATAATATATTTTGTAGAATTGGCCAATAATCTATGGAACACATTAATACCAATCTAACACCTTAACAACTTCAAATTTTTAATAACCAATGCAAATTTTACTGAATTAACAAAATATCTTGCAGAACTTGCCTAAACAATTTACATCAGTAATATCAACTAACGCCTATCAAATTTCAAACACCTAAAAAACAGTTCAAAATTGTAATCACCTAGCCAAAATTTACTAAATAAATAAAGTATTTCACAGAATTGACTGACTACAAACAATCTTCACCGGTAATATCAACTAATATCTAACAGCAAATCAATATAATGCGAGCAACTCCAAAAAAAATCAAAAGTATGATAGCTTAATCAATTTTTACTGCATATTAAAAGCATCTTGCAGAACACAATTTTCGCCGGTAATATGAACTAAAATCTAATGAACACATCAATATCATTCAAACAATTTGGAAAAAGTTTAAAATTGTGCAAACTAGAAACCTAAGAAAATTTAAGAGAAGAAATAAAATATCTTGCGAAACGTACTAATTACAAACAATCGTCAACAAGACAGAAATAAGTGACCGCAAAACTCACCGAATTCACTGGAAAATGCGTGAAATGGGTCGAAATTCGCCCCTCTTGTTTCAGTTGGCACCAAAGAAAAAAGCCGTTCTCTGACAAATTCAACTATTTTAAACTTTCTAAATTAGAAACATAACTCTTACGCAACAAATTTCAATAGAAAATGTTCCGGACAAGATTGTCTAATTGAAACCACAAAATATAACTGGAAATTTTTGCTCACAAAATCAGGGCAAGTGTAACGTACACTTGAAGCAAGCAAAATATCTGGCTTTGGAGTAGGTTAAAGGAGTACAAAAAATGATATTTTAGTTATTTGTAAAGGAGTATTTCATTTTATTGGTTGGCAAGAATAGCAATCCATCTAATCCCATTCAATTCCCTTTTAAATTTAAGCACTCATCATAGAATTAAAAAATTAAACAATTTTAGAGTTTATAATTAATTTTGTATTTAATAATTTTTAAATATTATTTAAATTTTATTATATTTTTAATATATTCATTTTTTATGATAAAATTTCAATTATATGAATAATGTATGTCTTATTCAAATATTAATGAAAGGTTCAAATTTCAATTCTATTAATGTTTTATTGTAGGTTGAATGGCATTGAGCATTATTATAATCATCATAAAAGTTCTTTTATATTGAGAAGTGGCACATAAATTGATACGAATTAATTATGTCTTTAATGAAATCCTTTTCCATAAAATTGCACGGTTGATTTTTAGAATTATTGATTTTTTAGAAGAAAAAAATTGCATTCAATATAATTATGCACTAAATATATACTTAATTATATGTTTGCAAAAATTGATTCATTTACTAAATGATCTATATCATTTTATTATTTCATTGCAAAAAATTACTAAAAAGAATTTAAGTCATTTATGATTAATGACTCATAATTACTACAATAATGCACTATTTATAAAATTTAATAGTGAAAGTTTTACAATTTTAACTATTAAGTCACCAATATGATCTAAATACAATATAGACAAGCACATTGTTGTTCCAAACATTGTGTTGTCGTGACTTTGGAGCTATTTAAGTTCACAACTCAACGCATTCTAACAATTATATTGTCTTACTTGACAAAAACAATTACTATTTCGTAATCTTTATCTCCATAAATACATAATCCAATTAATAACAAGAGCTGGACACAATTCATCTCTTGTTAGTATTTTCCTTTAGAAATATTAGTGTATTTGCATTGTCTAATTAGATAATGCTAATTGTATTATTTAATTAATTATATGTTAAAAAACTTGTGTATAAAGTAAATATTTATCTTTTTCAAATTTTATATGCAATTTTTTAAACAAACAATATTCAAAATTGAATTATTGACAAGTTGATTGGTTGTAGAATTTCTCCTCTTATTGTACGACCAGAAATCAGAAAAATGAGCTAACGAGCTAGAATCATTAACAACAACCATAAAAACTATTATATTCAAGCAAACTAATTCCAATCTATCAATGAAGAATGGATAAATGAAAGAAACATAAAAGATCAATCAAATGATATACTTTTTCTCACATCAAACATCGAATCACCTCCATTGTCCTTCTCAATTTTGCTTTGTAAGCTATTATTGCTCTTAGATTTTATGTGTGTGCAATTGCAATAAGCTCAAATGAATATGATAGCAAAATATTGAAGATCATGATTAGCCTTCAAATGAGAATGAAGTTTGATTTTATAGAAAATGCCAGGTTTGATGGATGGTCAAGATTTGAAGAAGAAATGAAAAGATCAATGATGGAGAATTGTTGAGAGGATTTGAGGGTCAGTTAAGTGGTTGCATGATTTTAGTTAACTAATTGCATGATTCAGTTAAGAGAATTGATTGAGATGTTAACTCAGACTAAGTGGTAGTGGACTGAATTGATTGTTTAGAGAACTTGAAGTGAGTGGAAGTGAAATGGATTTGATTGATGAGTGAACTAAAAGTAAGTCTAGTCAGAGGATGAATTGGAAATGCATGAGATTTAATTAATTAATTATTAAAGGCATGTGAAAAATGAATTAGATAAATAAATAAATTTATGGAGAATGGATAATGTTGAGGAATTAATAGATTAATTAAATAATTAAAGTAATTATTTTTGTATACACCTAAAAATGGTCTGGATAAATCTAATTAATTAAATATAATTATTTGATTAATTAACCTTTAATTCATTTATTTATAAATAAATAGAAATATTTATTTGTATAGTTCACATTTTATTTTCTTCTATCTTAATTAAATAAATAAAATCACATAGTTTGTTTAATTATCATCCCCTTTTATTAAATAAACAAATTTCAATTGGTTTATTTAATAATGTATCTTCCCTCCAAAATTGAATAACTCAAATTTTCAATTAAGCACATGTCTATAGCTTTTCTCTCAACAAAGTTGAAAGTTTCAGATTATATTCAATTATGCTTTATCTTTCCCACCAATTTTGGAACAAAATTTAAACACTTGGCTTCATTCTTCCACAATTTCTTCCTAATCACTTGGCAGAATGTTTTGCTGAGAGAAACATTCCCCTTCTTCTTCTCTAACTTCTTCATCTTATACCTTTGATTTATCTAGATCAAATATGAACTGTTGCTTGCTACCACATCATAATTTGCCTTTGAAAATCTATAAAAGCAACCTCTTGCTACAAGAAATAGATCCCAATTATATGCAATCTTACCCTGCAAAAATCATATTAGAGCAATTTAGCATACAACATTTGAGTAATCAACAATTTATAATCATATAGCAATCATATTAGATTGCAATCATGATTTTCATATCAGTTGCATCTTAGTTTACAATAGTTTTTATTATCAATCATATCATTATCAGTATATCATATAGTTTATCATTCTCATTCTCTAGGTTGTCATTTTAATAATCACAATGCACACAATCTGAGAAACACTTTGGTTTAATAAATCCTTGGAGTTAAAGAGCAATGGAACGATTTTAGAGATTTGATTATGTTTCAATTAGATTAAATTTGTCATTTGAATTCTCTAATAGTGTTTCATTAAGGTGTGTTGTTATTATTTCACTTACACATATTTTCCACACACATAAAATGGCGCCCACCATGGGGCCTGAACCCCATTTTTAACATATTTTTTGGAAAGTGACTGCAGATTTTGACGTGATTCTGTTTTAGCGCAACTGAGAATTCTTACAACGCATCCAACATATATTTCAGCGCATCCAAATAATGTTTCGGCACATCTGACAAATATTGTGGTGCATTCAGTTATTGTTACAGCGCATCGAAAGAACATTTTGGCACATAAAATTGATACTTTAGCGCATTCAATTACTGTTATAGTGCATCCGATAATTCTTTCAACGCATTCGTTTATTACTTTAGCGCATCTATCAATTATTTTAGCACATATGCTTAAAGTTTTAGTGCATTTGATTTTTTTTACAAAAAATTAAAAAAATTGGATATTAATCACTATTTTTTGTGTTGTAGGTACAAAGTATGCTTGTCAAAGACAATATTTTGAAACATTTACGTCGGTCAGAGAAAAATACTACAAATTACTAATGGTGTTTGCAGGGTTTTAAATCTATTATTGCTTTCCTTTATTTAAGATAGGCATCTAGCTTAAGTAAAAGGATAATTGAACCCCTTGTTTATTGTGGTTGAAGTGATAGGCTTATGCTCTCCCCTTCACTAGGTGATCAAAATGCTAGACTCACTTTTTATTCTTTTATTAACACCTTTAGAAGGCCTATCATAGTGAGAAAAAGTACTCACCCTATGGGAACAACCAAAGCCAAGTTTTCCAACCCACTATAATTAAAATAAAATTTGGGGAAAGTTCGCAATTCGATGGAAGTGTGCAAGATAACCATCCCCAAAGCCTTTGTTCTAAAGGTTGGAAGGCCTTCTAAGGGAGTTTATCTATTGTCACACCAAATGGAAACCCTATCTACGAACTTTAAGTTAGAATCTAACCGTGTTAGTTTTTGAACACTTTCTATACCACAGTGCAAGGGGAGGGAAGAATCTTCCCCCAAGACACTCACCATATAACTATCAGAGACCCTGGCCAAAGGCAAGTTAATATCCTTGACACCGTTTCAAAATAAGATCAAAGTTTAGTGGACAATTATAACACTTATATGCCAGTTTTGACAAGGTCACAAAGACTAAAACTTCAAGAAAAGGAAATTAAAAATCAAACAAACATGTCTAAGATTGAGGAGAATCTACTCAACATATCCAACCAACATGATAATGATGAAATATCTGAAGAGGATCTACAAAATATGCAACAAGACCCCAAGTTCCATAAGTTTATGGAGAAAATTTTAGAAAAGGATGGGGAAAAGTATCTTTTAATATTGGTTGATGTAGGTGTTAAAGTTCCAAAGGACTTTGATATTAACAGACTGAAAGAAATGCCTAAACGAGCTGAGACTGAACCATAAAATACAGATGAAGTGGATGCAATGAAACATCAACTACAAACCTTACAATAGCAATTCCAAGATATGCAAACAAGAACTACTAAGAGATACTTACTACAAGATATTTGTCCATATCCTTTTTCCCAAAACGTGAACATGATTCCATTTCCAAAACACTGTGAATTCCCCAAGTACAATAAATACAATGGTAAAATAGATCCTCTTGACCATGTAAGGGAATTTTGAGCTATGAGCTTAGAGTTTTCCCTTGAAGAGACATACTTGATGAGGCTATTTCCATGAAGCTTAGGTGGACAATGTATGGAGAGGTTTTCTAAATTAACTCCAAGAATTAGATCCTTTGAAGATTTAGTTGACAAATTTATAACTCAATACTCATATAATATACAACATGATATCACAATGAAGGATCTTTGCAATACTAAACAAAATAAAGGTGAAACATTTCTCTCATTGTTGCAAAGATGGAGAAGGTTGTTTTCAAAATATCCACATTCCATACCTGAAAAGGAAAAGATGGAACTATTCATTGATAATTTAAACGATGAAATGAGTTATAGACTTGAACTACAATGTCCACCTACATTCGAGAAAATGATCAAAAATGGTCTCAAGATAGAAGAAGCTTTGTTCAAGAGAGGAGTTCTAAAAACATACAATGAAGGATCAAACAATGTCAATTCTTCTAATCACAACAACAACAACGATAAACCCAAGTTTTGGCAAAAATATAGAAATGTTGGAAACAATGATGTTGTGACTGAAACATAAAACACAAAACCAATATTCAATTTAACAGCAACTGCCACTAAGACAACTCAAAACATCAACCAAGGCGGTAATTTAAATATAGATCAAAACAACAATTCAAACAATACTAGATCTAAATCACTGTCATTTCAAAATCCATCAAATAGGAGGAAATTCACGCCTTTAGGACAATCATTGGAATCAGCATTAAAGGAACTTATTGAAGCTAAACTTGTAACATTACAAGAACCACGAAATTGGGATCCACAAGTCAAACCATTTTGGTTGAATGACACATTATTGTGACTCATAAAAACAAAGGCCACAAAACAAACGACTGTTGGAAATTGAAACATTTGATCCAAGGTTTGATCGAAAACAAGAAAATATTTGTTGAAGGACCACAAACAAACAATGATCATGGGGTTTTCAAGAATCCTTTACCAAATTATGAAAAAGGAGAATCATCTTCTACAAATGGTAAAGGCAAAAGTGTAAACTACGTTTATGAATCCACTATTCTCCATATCGAGGTAGTTGAAGATCAAATTAACAAAGCCCAAATCAATGATGAACATGACCTTGTTGCTGCTAAAAATCAAATAAATGAATTTGTTGTTGTTGGTAATCGTATTAATGACATGATTGCAGCTGATTATCAAACTCATAATGCATAAATTAATGACAGTAATAACATCATTACAGCTGATCATCAAACCACAAACATTGTTGCAAATGAAAATTAGATTAACGTCATAAATATCAGAGAGAATCAAGAATATCAACCAATCAACGTGACAACAAGGGGACAAGCTAAGTTAATACTGAAAGGAGCTGTATCTAAATCATCTGATACTCCTTCTATAATCAAAACAATTGTTGCCCCTACCAATCAGTACAACATAATCGATCAATTGAAGAAAATACCAGCACAAATCTCAATATTAGAACTCTTAAAAATATCACCAACACACAAGGAGATCCTAGAACAAGCTCTTGTTGCCACAATAGTACCCAATAACTTGGAAGTTTGCCAATTCCAAGCTATGGTGGGACACTTAACCGCTCTCCACTGCCTATCCTTTTCTGAGCATGATGATGTATCACTAAACCATCCACACAATGCTACCCTCCACATTGAGGTTCTCATTCACAAACACTGAGTCAAGCATGGTCTTATAGATGGTGGAGTTGGTTTGAATATTTGTACTTTAAAACTAATCCGTGCACTAGGATATTCAAATAATGTTATTGATGCAAGAAGAAAAATCACAATAAAAGCATATGATGGCAAAGAGAGATCTTCCAAAGGATTAATTTTCTTACCTATTCAAGTGGGACCAATTGTGAAAGACATAGTCTGCCAAGTGTTGGACAAAGAACTGACATATAATACACTTTTGGGATGTCCATGGATTCACGAAATGCAAGTAGTGTCATCCAACTATCATCAGTGCTTGAAATTTTCAGTCAATGGACAAGAAATAACCATCTCAATTGATTCAAATAATCCCCAATAATGTAACATGCTTAAGGCAGCTCAAGATACTTTTGTCCCTCATAACAAGGAAGATAACATTCCAAATTCATCAAACAATGAGATTCAATTAAATGTTGTGTCAAAATGGGTTGAGAAGAAGGACCAATCAAAGGATAAAGGTATTATTGATTCTACTACATCAAACAAAGAAAACTCTTTATCAAAGCAATTCAAAGAAAAGATTCAGTTAACAGACAAAGGCATGGGAAAGTATTCCATTTGACAATCTTTATGTTTTTCACAATTGTTGCCTTCACCAAGAACTTATGGACAACCATCAACATCAATACAACAATTATCACAACCTATCATAGTTTTTGATTGCAGATTTGTAAAGGTTGGCACTTTGGTTGATGAATCAGAAGATAAGGTTGTTCTAAATTGGCTCTAAAAAGACAAGGAAGCATCTACATCAGCAACCCCCAACATACAAATGGATCAATATGGAAAAGGAAAGACAATCCTAGAAAAGATGAGGTATGAAGTACAAGGACCTATTAGTAAACAGAAAGAGGGTATTTTAGAACCTATTCAACCTCTTACACTCCATGCAAAGGACAAGACTAGATTGGGATTTACAGGAGAAAACAAAGAAGACACAAAAGAGAAAATTTGTGAACGAATCCTATAGTTACAGGCTAGTTATGATACAGACTCTAATGAGTATGAGTGGGATTCACTATCTGAGGTATCCTTTGAAGATAAACAAATGGATGTAATACAAAGGTATGCACCTACACATGAGGAGGAACAAAGCTCAGGGACTAGACCCCTTGTGTTTGGATCATAGAATATCAATGACTCAAGAGAGGATGAACAGACTCTGAGCAAGATAGATGACTTTGAGGAGAGTAACATCATAACCCTTGACATCCCTATCAAAAACTTTGACAACATTGCTATTCATACTTTCACTGATGTTGACCTTCATCAGTCTGATGATCTTTTACCCTTACTAAACCCTGAGCTTATTGACTGGGAACAAACTGAGCCTTCTAATGTTCTTATCTTTGTGAATGATGATGCCATCGTTAACTTTCTTTGTTCCAACAAAATTAACACAAGTTTCAACCACAAAACTCATAATGAAGCTTCAAGTCAGGGGGGTGTCAAATCTTCCAGCTGCAAAATTGAAAATATGAACAAAAGATCTAATCGTGAAAACCATTTAATAGCAGTGTTAGATCTAGAAAAAGTAAAAATAAAGAGCGCATCTGACAGTGAAAACCTCTTTGAGGCACTGAAAGATGGGGGATTTGACACTCTTCCCGAACATTATCATGAGAGATCATCAATGTTGGTTGAGCCAACTCAGTTTATCAATGTGGGCACGACAAACAAAGTAAAGATATTACATCTGGCGGCATCCATGACTGGACAGGAAAAGCCTGAGTTCACCAAGTTAATTGAAGAACGAAAAATCAACTTTGCTTGGTCTTACTCTGATATGTCAGGCTTAGACCCATATCTCCTTATGCATCATTTGTCTCTACCTCCTGGGGTGAAACTAGTCAAAAAAAAGCTAAGGAAAATGCATTCGCATATCGCCTTGTTGGTGAAGGCAGAACTCAAGAAATTATTAGATGTTGGTTTCATTCATCCAATTGATTATGTTGATTAGATATCAAACATTGTACCAATTCTTAAGCCAGATAATAGCATCAAGATATGTATTGACTTCAAGGATCTCAACAAGGCATGTCTGAAGGATGAATTTCCTTTACCAAACATTGACATTATTGTAGACTTGACAACTAGACACACCATGTTATCACTTATGGATGGCTTCTCGGGTTATAATCAAATCAAGATAGCACCTAAGGATCAAGAGAAAATAATATTCACATGTCCATGGTGAACATTTTGCTGAAATGTGATGCCTTTTGGGTTGAAAAACGTAGGGGCTACATATTAGAGAGCAATGACCACCATCTTCCATGACATGATGCATACTTTTATGGAGGATTATTGTTGATGGTGAAAATGACACAAACATGTTTAAACAAAATATTTCTACTCTATTTCTCTTGAAAAATAAAGACAACATATAGTAGCCTAACTCCCAAGGTCCTGGTAGTTGGTTCTCAACTGTCTGGTGTCACTCAATTGGTCCATGCAACTGTAATATTCAAGGGGCTTGTGTTGGTAACAAGGAATATAAGCAATGACTTATTCATCGAACTGTACTTAATAAAGAAAGGGGGTTTTTAAACAAAATAAAAAGATAGATCAAGGCGTACATCAGTAAACATGAATAAAACTTATCTAGCATCCAGACATATATCTTCAACAATGAATGTTTTTCCAATAGATCAAGAAAACCATAGCATGATACAATTTATAGAATAATCCATACCATTGCATGCATCTAAGGTGCTTAATTTAACATCACAATCACACATCATAAATATTTCAAAGATTCCAAAAGAACACACTTTCATTCATCACCAAGATCATAGATCAACAGACTTCAATAAATTCAATTCATAGATAATCTAATGAAATAATCCTTAAATCTGGTTTCTTCTAATGACTTTCATCACATAAGAAACACTCATGCTTCAGTACAATCACTGGCATATAGATAGATTATAATTCATCAACCTTATCAAGTAAAACTCAATTCTAACACCATATTGTGTAAAAACCTATAATTATATTCAACTATAAATAACAACGTATCTCTGTAACAACTACGAAAAATTCTATCTTCTACTATCAGGTGGCCAATTCTATTCTCTATTAGCCGACCCTTACAATATGATACCCCATGGGTATTTATAGATGTACAAAAATCTGAAGTCCCTTCTATCTTAGGTCAATCCACCTTTTTAGGAATTAAAGTCTTCTTGGAAACTCGTATCAATATGATCTCTAGTTCCCATCATGATCCTTTAGTTAAACTAGAGAGAAGAAGATAGAAGAGAAAAGAAAGCCATGCACCTCTAAAACTGCCAGTCCTACATGCGGAGAAGAGAAGAAAGCCATGCATGCATGAGATTTTATCAATTATGCATGTGAAGTTTGCTCTACAATGTACTCATCATAACTGGAGAAGACTTGCTGAAGCATGTCCAATTCCACCCCATCAACCCAATTGTCTTCAAACTTGATCCTTTCTAACTCCGCAGCAGCAAAACCTCTCATGTCCTTTAGCTTTGTTAACTCCCTTTTAGCTACCCTTAGCTCTTCTTTAATATCCATTAGTCGATCTAATAGTAGATCCTCTCCATTATCTCCTTTTTGCGTGACCTCTTTAAACCTATCATCCCATTTCTCCTTTATTTGGCTCAAAGGTAGGCCTTCCTTTACTGGTATGTTAACATTTACTATGACAGCAATAACTACTTCCAACTCCTCAAACTGTTCATTCAGATCCTTGATAGAATCTTGAACTTCATTTTTATGCTTGTATAAAAAGTCCAATCTAAACCGTAGTATGCGGGAAGTCTTTTCCAAGAAATATTTGTTATCTTCTTCAAGTATTGATTGTTCTAGAAGAGTGGACTTCGGCAATTTAAGGACCTCTTTCAGCTTCTGGCTATATCCTCTGTACTCCTCCTCCTGTTCTCCCAATACTTTGACATATTGATTCATTTCTCCTATTAATTCCTCTGTCATCTTGTGGACCTCAAAACTGTTGTCCAACACCTCACTTATTTCCTGATTTATTTTATCAGTCCACCTATCCAACATCTCTGCCTTACTCCTTACCTATACCAAATCATCCACTTCTTTCTTACTAAGCAAAATTGGGGTTTCAATGGTGGCAACTTGTTGTGACCTCGGAGAAGAAACACTCTTTAAGAAAGTATGCAACTGATCTAATTGAGCCTTAAGCTCATCCTTTCTTTGCTTATCTTTCATCATTCTGGATTTATTGGATGAATCTACTACATCTATTAAGTTCATTTGTTGGTCTCTTGTGGGTCTCCCTAAGTTAACAGTGCCCAACTGATAATCAGTTAATTGCATGTCTCCTACATCCTTGTCCATCCTTGGTATGGCACATTCAGTAATCATTTCTCCTCTGTCGGTGAGTCTGGTGGAATGTAGGATCTTGGCCTTCTTCTTAGGCCTTTCTTTCTCAATTTTCTTTCATCATATCATTCCAATTGAGAGGTTGTGAAGGTGTCACTGATCTCTTCTGAAGATCCAATTTCAACCAAGTGGGAGCACCTAGAGTAGTGGTCATTATAGTTGAAGAAGAAGAAACAACAGTAGTAGAGGGTGGTTGCACATTTACTTGAGGTTGAGAATCAACCCCTTATATCTCTTGTTGTTCTTGCTCCACATTTGTTTGTGCAAGCTTTTCAGCTTCCTCCCTATCCTTTTGTTCTTGTATCCTCTTGTCTTCTTCTTCCTTCTTCAACTTTTCTTCTTCTAATATTTTCTTCTCAAGTTCCTGGTTTCTCTCTTCCTCCAATGCCCTAATTCTATCTGCATCTTCCTTTTCCTTTTGCAGCTTCTTGATCAACTCCTCGGCATCCTTTTCCTTTTGCACTCATTCTGCTTCCTCTTTCTTTTTATAGGCCTCTTCAACAATCTTCAATTTGTTCACAAGAACTTCTCTTTCCCTTCGTTGCTTTGCCTTTTCTTCCTCAAGATCATGAATTTTCTATATTAATTCCAGTTTATCATTCTCTTCTTTGATCTCGAGCTCCTGCTCCTTTTGCCTTTGTTGCTTCTCTATTTCATCAACCCTTAGCTTAGCTTCTACCTGTTGTTACTGAAGTAAAGCATCAGCTTGTGCCTTGGCATCAATTACCTTTTGCTTCTCTATTGTTGCAGCGTGTGCTTGATCATCCAAAGCCTTCTTTGCCTCCTCAAATAGTGCCCACTGATCTTCCTCTGTCAACACCTATTCAGTATCCTCCTCTAGAGGCATCTTTTCTTGTGCATCTTTCTCTGGCAAAGTCTCATCAGAGTCTGTTCCAATATCATGAATCTCCACCTCTACTCCTTTTCCCTTCATGGATTCAACAATATCATGAAGAGTCCCTTTAGGCATCTCTTCACCTTGCTGCTTTGTAAGTGGGACTTGAGTAGATGACTCACCTACTGCCAGTGTTGAAACCATAGGTCCTGTTTGGACCTCCTCCTCTTGTACCTCAGGTAAATCTTGAGCAGAAGCTTCAAGCTCAATCTCTTCAATGTTTAGAGGTAAGAACTCCAAAGGCTCCTTGGGAGGCGACTTTCTCTTGATTCTTTTATATCCTTTACCCTTCTTAGGAGCTGGTCCCAAAGGATTTTTGGTTCTTAGAACAACCCACTGAATGCTCCTATCCAAGACTGCTTGCCCTATCTGCTTGATGTCAATGGTTTCCTCACTATCCCATTCAATTGGATCCAAACTTTTAGTCCCAATGTTCAAAGCTTCATATGATGGATCCAATACAACTCCATCATTTGCCAATGTGTCAGGAATGTCATTTTTGACCCCAAATTCTACCATGAGCACCATAGGCAACCTCTCATAATTCCTTTTCCTAAGGTCATACTCATCCTGCAAATCTCTCCAGAAGTCCTCCAATAGGTTGAAATGCTTGTCAAAGACCAAAGCCAACAAAGCATTCATTTTCTTCTTGGGATCAAAGTGCTTCTGAGCAGTGTACAAACCTAGCTTCAAATGTATCAATTCACTACAAACTACCTTAGCTCCCACAAGATGTGGGTAGCTCTATTCACCCAATTGCATGGGAAATTTATGGCAACCTATTTTATGCTTTAACCCAAATCGGGCATTAAGCCCTAGAGCTTGATAAACAAATTCCATCAGCACCATCCTATTGCTGCAACACCTTGGCAGTAAGTGGGGATGACCCTCAAATCCAGCCAGCCTGAAGTATGTGAACTTGAGGTATTGAATGTACCAACATCCCCATTCTGTAATAAAATCCATAGCCACTTGGCTCAATCTATATCTTGCATCTCCATTAAGCTGGTTAATGATTACATATAGGAATGCATCATTAACCCTTCTGAATTGAGTTTCAACAACCTGTAGGGATAGCTGGTCATAGTGATTCCATACTTTCTTCTGCCCATCAGCTTCTCCCAATATCCCCACCCTATTCAGACCTGGAAAGATACCTACTCTTGTTGCTGCATAAACAACATGAGAGGTCATGAAAAAGCTTTTGGTTTCCCTAATTCTGGTTAACTGATCATGAATGGCATCTGAAACAATCGTCGGTCAATCAAACTATTGGGTGCCATTAAAGATTGTCTGAACAAAGGGAAACATCCACTCCTTGAAGTGAAATGCATCCCTTTTCCCAAAGGCTCGAGACAACATCATTATCACATCTGACACCTTGTAAAATTTTGTTCTCTTTGGTTGATCATGGAGTTTGGTCAAAGACTTCTTCTTTATTCTCAACCATTTTTTGTTCAAGTGAGCCTTGTTGGCCTCCTTGTGCTGGCTATATATCTCTAAAGCGCGTGCCTCATTTAACTGTACTAGGTTCTTTGGATCAGGGAGATTAAACATGTGTTGGAACATTTGAGGAGTTAGATCATTGATTACATTATCTTGTGAATCCATACATTGCCTAGTGGCTAGATTGTAAGCTCCTACTATTGTTAGAATCAACTCCGAGCATTGGATCGATAGAGGAAATAAGGTGATGTGAGCCAAGCTGGACTCAAATATTCTTAAAGTTCTTCCTGTTAGATCTTCAGTAAATGTTTCAGAATATAACTCCTCAAAATTGTATTGGCCTAGATTGGTGTCAGTTATATCAGACCAATCAGATTCCACTTTGCTTGCAATGGCAATAGGACTCTGATGGTTATACCTCAAAGTATAAGGTAGTTGCTCTAGCTTAATCTTCTTGGGTTTAGTTGTTGCCTTTGATGTTTCTGCAGGCCGATTCCTTTGGGAAGCTTCTCCTGATACTCCTGACATTCTTTAGCTTTCCTGCAACAAAACCTCTAATTAGATCCTTGAATAAACATCACAAAATATGCTTTAAAACCTTACCCTTTATATAGATAGTGGAGGCAAAACCAAGCAAAAAACATTCTAAACAGTCTCCTTTTAACACACTGTCGGGCTCAGAGTTAAAATAAGCATTGAGATTATAGTAAAAAGAAGAGGGACCGGAGTCAGAACTGGAATGGTAACCGGAACCGGAATCGGAATGGAAACCGATTTGGTTTTACTCAGATTTTCTAATTTCATATTTAATTCTGGTTCCGCTTCCGCCTAGTTTATTGATATTTTGAAAGACCTACCTCTAACTATAAGCGAAGTCAGAGACGGGATGGAAAATGGAATTGATACTAATTATAAAACATGTTCAAAGTCTAAATCAATTCCGATCCCGCTTCCGCCTATAATAACCATGACGTCATAAGTGATTTTAACAGTTCGATAAATAACTTCATGATTTTAAGGACTAGGCTATACCAAAAATGAAAGGGGCTTAAAGATAACCCAATAGGACCATCCCCATATGACCGAGAGGTGACTGCACCTTTTAGGGCATCATATTTAAATTAAAAACATGAACACAAAAATGCATCAAAACCCTAAACTAAAACCCTCGATTTCAAATAACCAGGGCATGAATTTAACCCTATTTTAAATTAACCAGACTGAATGCACAATAGATTTCTAAGTAAAAACGACCATTTACCAAACCCTACTCACTGTAAAAATCGTATTTAACCTATGCATTTAAAAACTTGGGCAGCATGATGCGATCACGACTAAAACGTGAAAATGATCGTGCTTAAATCAAATAGACAGGAAACCAAAACCATAAAGCAACATAAGAAAACAAGAAAACTTAAACAAAAGTGAAATAAACAAAACATACGAACTTACAGAGGAATTTGCACGAAACCAAACAATCCAAGATGAACAGAAACGGAAAACGCGAAAATAAAAAGAAGAATGAGAATAGAAAACCCTACCTCAAACGCAAATAAATAGGTTAACCTCCTGAAGTAATCTGTGCACAACTGTCTCTCCTTCAATTGATTCACTCGCACAAAAACTCCACTGCAACTGTGGTTCACTCTTCGATCTCTTAACAGTAATGATAATAACTACGTGTTAATCCCTAATTAAGGTAAAAACTCAGAGTTTCACGCATGCATGGAACCTATAATTAATGCAACAAATGCAGTAGATCGGAGTCGGAACTGGCGAAGGAACTGGCACATTACTGTTGTGTGACTTCAGTAAAATTCAATGACAAAAACTAGTGGGAGCAGAATCAGAATGAAAACTGTTTTGGAAACTTGAGTAATTTCCCAACTTGGTTCCCATTCCGGGTTCAGTTCCACCAACAAAGATAAAAATGAAACAAAACAACAAAATAAAACAAAAAGACCAAAACAAGAGAACTTAACCGAGAAACTTAGTTTAAAATGAAAGACCAAAAAGCGGAGGCGGAGGCGAAACTAGATTTGATTTAGATACTTCGAATAAAAACCGACTTAACTTCCATTCCGGCTTCGGCTCCGATAAAGACAAAATAACAATGAAAAAGAAAAACTGTCGGGATGGGAATCGGAATGAGCTTCGAAAGAAGTTTTTAAAACCCAATTCAGTTCCAGTTCTAGTTCTGACATATAAAAACAAGGAAAAACAAAGTGTTGGAAAAGCAAAACTCCAAACTTTGTTTGAAAAACAACCAAGGACAAAAACATAAAGGGGGACCCATTTTGAACAAGGCAAAAGATGGGGTGGTTATGCAAGGCATAAAAATTATGTGGATGATTTATTGGAAAAATCATATACCATAGAGGGACATCTTGAGATCCTAGACAAAATTTTCACTCATCTAGAAAAGTTCAACGTTAGATTAAATCCCAAGAAATGTGTGTTTGGTGTAACATCGACGAAGCTTCTAGGGTATATATTTTTAAAGCAAGGTA
Organism: Sequoiadendron giganteum; assembly: GCA_007115665.2. Lineage (NCBI taxonomy): Eukaryota > Viridiplantae > Streptophyta > Pinopsida > Cupressales > Cupressaceae > Sequoiadendron > Sequoiadendron giganteum. Next base: position 488,970,010 of record CM021103.1, read on the forward strand.
TTGAAGTGGATCCCGCCAAAGTCAAGGCTATTATGGAGATGTCGCCACCTAGAAACATCAGTCAACTACGGTCTCTACAGGGAAGGCTTTAGTCAATATGAAGGTTCATTTCTCAACTAGCAGACAAGAGTCATCTATTCAATCACTTGCTACATAAGAATGTCTCTTTCAAATGGGATAACAAATTTGAAACTACTTTCAATCAACTAAAGCAATATTTGATGTCTCCACCAATACTGATGCTACCTACAGAAGGAAATTCATTATTACTTTATATAGCAACAATTGAGATTTCATTGGGCGCTCTATTGGCACAAGAGGATCTTGCAGGAAAGGGACGGGCTATCTATTATATCAACAAAACTTTGAATGGTTATGAGATCAATTACACCTTCATTGAGAAAGCTTGTTTAGTGGTATTATTTTCTACTCAACAACTGTGCCATTATATGCTAACTCACATAGTTAAACTCATAGCTAAGATTGATCCATTGAAATACTTACTAAGCAAAACTTCTTTAATAGGAAGGCTAGCCAAATGGGTCATGATCTTGAGCGAGTTTGATATCCAGTATGTAGATCAAAGAACCATCAAGGGACAAGTGATAGCTGATCAACTAGTTGAAGCACCTCTACAAGATGATCATCCAACGGGTATTGAATTTCCTAATGCAGATGTTCTTACCATCACACCACAACAATGGATGTTATATTTTGATGGATCCTACATGCAACATGGATTAGGTGCCATAATCTTATTTGTCACACCTCAAGGACATACCAATCCAAAGTCCTACAGACTCAACTTTCTCTGTACAAATAATGTAGCTGAATACAAGGCATTAATCATTGGTATCAAAGTAGGAGTTAAATGGAATATCACAGAGCTTCAGGTCTATGGAGATTCACAATTGGTCATTAATCAAGTAAATGATGATTATTAGACAAAGGATGACAAGTTGCTTCCATATAAGAAAATGGTGGATGATTTCAAAAAGTACTTTGTCAAGATCAAATTTGAACAGATACCAAGGGCAGATAACAAAGCTGGTGATGCAATGGCAACAATTGCTTCTCTCTTGTAGATGCAGGAAAAGCGAAGACGTTATGAGTTTATAGTGGAACAAGTGTCTAATCCTACCTACAAAAATCTCGAATCCCAAGTAATATACCATATCATTGACCCTGAAACCTCCATCTATGGGAAGATCTATACTTGAAAGACAATACCCTTCCTCCTGATCTCTCCCAAAACCAAAAATGAAAATTCATTCGCTAAGCCGCACGACATAGCTTGAATTTCTGACATACTTTACCGTCGAGGTCTTGATGGTACTCTCCTACGGTGTCTAGAAAGTAACGAATCTGAGATAGCCTTGCATGAGGTTCATAAAGGTATTTGTGGAACTCACTCAAGTGGTCTAACTCTAACGAAGAAACTCCTTTGTTTGGGGTATTACTGGCTGAATATGGAGAAGGAGTATTTTCAGTATGTAAAGAAATGCCAAAAATGTCAAATCCATGGCAACCTTATACATGCACCAACATAGGAACTACAACCCTTTGCATCAACATGACCTTTTTGTCAGTGGGGACTGGATATGGTAGGTAAAATTCACCCTTCCTCATCCAATGGACATAAATTTATCATTATAGCCACAAAGTACTTTACAAAGTGGATTGAAGTTGTACCCCTAACCACGATCACAGGAAAACAAGTTTTGTCCTGAATCTTAAATTACCTTATCTATCAATATATAGGATATGACAAAAAAATGGCACAAGGAGCGAGGAGCAAAGACGCGAAGCGTAGAGGAGCAAAGTGCAGAAGGAGTAGAGGGGTGGAGTGCAGAGGAGTGATACACAAAAGGAGAGGAGCGGTGATTAATGGGAGCGATCAGAGGAGAATGAGAGCTAGCGCAAAGAAAGGTGGAGCGATGAGTTGGAGTGTTCATAACCAATAGAAGCCTTTAGGGAGAAGATCAACAATGGTTGGTTTGCGTAAGGTGATGTTTGTAGGGGTGCTCACGCATAAATCTAAAGACCTCAATGGGTCCTGGAGAATGGAGTTTGGGTTGACAAATGTCATCCCTATTATCAACCTAAGAATAGGATAAGAGCTGGTATCGAGCGAAGAGCGAATCACTCAAGGAGATTTGATGGCCAGGGACCCCAATGGGTTAGATCCTTTTGCTCTGCCATGAACAAAGCCAAATAGGGAAGGTGGTATCGATCAAGCAACCAGGGAAATCAAAATCGTAGAAGATCGAATGGGTGGTTCGGGAAAAAGCCAGGTTCAAATAGTGATACAACCAAGCATTGGCATCAGGTGGGCTCAAATGTGGTGCGATACTCGATAGTGGACAAGGGCAAGGACAAGGTAGATGAGGATGTCGACACTTCAAATCAAGGGGAAGGAGAACATGGTATGTCCCCTTCAATTTTGTTTTCCTTAATTTCTTTCAAAGATGAGACAATTAAACAAACTAGGGTTTTACTTCAAGACATAGGGTTGTTTTTAAAATGGGGTGGCGAAGGCCAGAGGAGTCAGGAAGCCATTAAAAATTGGTGCCTAGAAACCTGGGGTGACAAAATAATGGTGAAGGCTCTCAAATACAACTGTTATTTGGTCACATTCCCTACGCAAGAAGAAAGGAATAAGGCCATAAAATTAGGGCCATACTTTTTGGATGGAACTCAAATGCATCTCTTTGATTGGCACCCTAATTTTTATCTAGGGAAGCTTGTGTTAGTGGAAAAATCCATTTGGATTCATCTCTTTAATTTACCCTCAAAGTACTAGATGAAAGATACTCTCAAGGTGATTGAAAGGCAGCTTGGGAAGTTTAAATTTCTAGATAAATCTCGGGATGATTTTGAGAGAGGTACATAATTTAGGCTATGCATATCGATTGCACAAGGAGCAGAGTTACCATTAGCTATGGAGCTAATCTTAGAAATGACATTTGGAAACAGGAGGTGATCAAGGAATATAACTTGCTTTTATGCCCTAAATGCAAATCAGTGGAGCATGGTAGGGAGAGGTGCTCCTCTTGGAGAGGAACTTGCGAAGGTAATATAGCCCCCAGGTTCACCTACAACAGTGTTGAGAAAGGAAACCGGTCCTTTGGTGGACCCACAGGTGGAGAAGAGTCAAAATGCATATAGGTTGGACCAAAAAAACATAGCTAACATGATAACCTTCCCAGGTATGGAGGAACGGATCAAGAATGATTTCCCTCACCTTACAGATATTCATGGTTGGGATCTGGCAAAAGTGGGTTTAGAAAGGAGGCAAGTAGAGTTGGGTTTGGAGGAGCTAGAGGCAGTTCAGATGGAGGATCACACCTTTGAAAGGAAAGAGGATGAAGGGGTAGAAGAAGGTCAGGACCAGGGGAGTTTGGGATCAGAGTCTGATTGTGATGAAAGTTTTGAAGAGTACTAGGTGGGCATTCTGGCAGAAAGAGGGATTGAGAAAATTCCATCAAGAAGGAAAACTCTAAGGATCAAGTATGTCATCCAAAGAGATCGCAAAACCAATAAGGAAAAGCTAACCTTGGCAGGGTCAATCAAAGGCCAAAAAAAACTAAGTCAAACAATACTTAGAAATGGGATGGGACTTCCCCTTCCCAGGGAATCATGAGGATTATAAGCTGGAATGCTAGGGGCTTGAATGCCCCTAGCAAATGGCGTCATTTCATATGCCAAATAGAGACTAGTAAACCAGACATTGTGCTCATTCAAGAAACAAAATGGAGTAGGGAAGAATAGGAGAAGAAGTTGAAGTTTTGGAAAGGCTGGGAAGGGGGCTTTAGGGAGTCTGTTGGGGCCTTTGGCAGGTTGGGAGTAGTGTGGAACCCTTCCATGGTTAGTTGTAGCCTCCTAGAGTCAAACCAGAATTGGATGTCGGTGTCAGTGAGGTTGTACCAAGGCAATGTAGTGATCAAATTAATTAATGTGTATGGTCCTATGGCCATAATAGAGAAGAGGACTCTCTGGGGGTTGGTTTCAGCCACCTTGGGTCAGCTCAAAGATGATAAAGTCCTGATATGTGGGTATTTTAATGCTAACTTGAACAACTTGGAGAAACAAGGAGGAATAAGAACCTTGTCCAGGGCACAACAAGACTTTCAGGAATTTTTGGATAACAATATGTTAAAGGAGATCCAGACAAAAAATGGGGTATTCACTTGGAAAAATAGAAGGTTGGGCCAGACAGGTATTGCAGAAAAGCTGGATAGGTTTTTGGTGGCTGGGGATCGGTCCCAGGTGGCGAGCCTACTATAAGCCACAATTTTACCCTGGAGCGGTTCAAATCATTTTTCGATCCAACTGACAATCAAACCTGAAAAAATCAAAGGGGGCTCCCCCTTTTGTTTTGAAAAGATGTGGCTACAGGATCCAGATTTGCAAGGTCAGATGTCTCACTGGTGGAATGAGATATGGGTAGGCAACCAGTCTTGCCTATTCTCCTTCCATAAGAAGCTCTCTCATATTAAAGCCAAATTACAGGTCTGGAACAATGAGCATTTTAAAAATATTTTTGAGGAGAGTGATAAGATAGAAGAGGATCTTAGGGATCTCAATGAAAAGATAATAGAAAAGGGTATGGGGTAGGAGGAGTACTTGAAGGAAAAGGAACTAACAAATAAATAATCAAAGGTCTTGGTGAGAGTGGAGTGTTACTCGAAACAAAAATCTAGGGAATTATGGCTTCAAGAAGGTGGCATAAATACTAAGTACTTTCACAACACAACCCTGGTCAACAGAAGTAGAAATAGGATTAGTGATCTGAAAAGAGAAGATTTGTCTATAGCTAGTAATGAAGAAGAGATCAATCAAGAGGCTATTAGATACTTCGAGGCTCTTTTTTCTCTAGAGGCCCAACAGGCAGGAAGGGCAAGGGAAGAGTTTACTGGGGGAATCCCAAACACAATTTTTGAGGTGGACAATAGGGAGCTCATCAAACCTGTTTGTTTGGAGGAGGTGAAGAAGGAAACCTTTCAATTGGGCTCGGATAAAGCCCCAAGGACAGATGGCTTCCCTACCTTCTTTTACCAGAACTTCTAGGATATTATCAAGGATGACCTATTCAAGGTTGTGGAAGAATCTAAGAGAAAGACCACAATTTTAGGTGTGATGAATCACACATTCATCACACTCATTCCAAAAAAGAAAGAAGCCAAGTGCATTGGGGATTTTAGGTCGATCTCTTTATGTAATATAATATATAAGATTATAACCAAGGTAATAGCAAACAGACTCAAACTTGTGATCAATAAGGTAATCTCTGAGGAGCAGAGTGGTTTCATCCTAGGAAGGTCCATTGTAGAAGGTATAATTGTGGCCCATGAGACGATACATTCAACAAGGAAAATTTGGTTGCCAAGCATGGTTTTAAAACTGGACATCTTGAAGGCCTATGATCAGGTGGATAGACAATTCTTGATAGACATAATGATTAGGTTTGGTTTTGATAGGAAGCTTGTAGATTGGATTAGCAGTTGCATTGCCTCTCCTAGGTTCTCAATACTGGTCAATGGGGTGGCCCAAGGTTTCATCCATTCCTCTCGCGGCATAAGATAGGGGGACCCCCTTTCCCCTTTCTTGTTCATCATTATGGTTGAAGCTCTGGGAAGGAGAATAGGTCAGGTTGGGTTGGATGGTGCTTGGAAGGGTATAGAGGCAGCTTCAGGGGTGGGAGCAAGCACTCACCAACAGTTTGTGGATGACACCATTTTATTCAGGAAAGCCACAAGATCTGAGGCAAGGAAGATTAAGGAATTGCTAGATGATTACAACAGCACCTCGAGTCAAGCTATAAATTGGAGAAAATCAGAAATCTTTTTTCTAAACGTGCAACCTAGCCTTCAATGGGTTCTCTACTAGATCTTGGGTGTAAGAGCGACCCATCTTCCTAGGTGGTTCCTTGGTATGCCTTTGTTTGTTGGGGCCAACTGGAAATGATTTTGGGAGAGGCTTGTTGACAACTGTAAGAGGAAGATGGAGCTATGGAAAGGAAAATGGCTAACTTTTGCAAGGAGGTTACTCATGGTCAAAGTTGTACTGGCTGCAATTCCAATATATTCAATGTCATGCTTGAAGCTCCCTGAGAGAATTTCAGACCAACTCAACCAAATCATGTGAAAGTTCTTTTTGAATGGTCTGGATGAAACAAACAAGATCCTGTTGCTAGCTTGGGACAAGGTGTGCAAACCACAATTAGCAGGTGGAGCTAGAATTTGACAATTGAAGATCATGAACCAGACGCTAGGGGAAAAATTGGTGTGGAAAATGTATACCGGTAATCAAAAGTGGGTTAGAATTCTAAGGAAGAAATACCAGGATTCAGATGATCCAGTTAGTATTGTTAGAATTATGAACTTGCCAAAAGGCTCGACCATTTGGAACTTCATTTGTGATTGCAAAGATATCATTTCTAAGAACGTCATGTGGGAGGTTCACAACGGGCATAATTCCTCCTTCTAAAATGACTCTTGGGAAGGATTCCCTAAGCTAGGTGATATGCCACATTTGGTAGAAATTAAGGTAGAAGTTGTTAGAGTTTGGGGCCCGAAAATATGTGATTATGGTATTAAGGTATGGAGAAACGATGTGAGATATTGGATCTGGAAAGACCCCGATGAGCTTAACGTTCCTGATGATCAAATAAAGGCTCTCGAATTAATATTGAAGGAGAGAACCATACCCGATGGAGAAGGGGAGGATGTATTGAGGTGGGGTGCTTCTGCGGATGGCGAGTACAAGGTCAAGATTGGCTATAAGCTCAAAGAAAGTGTGGATTTAGTGCAATCCTAGCCAAATGCACTATTTTGGGGAAAGGATGTGCTACCCAAAGATGGTGTGTTCACATGGCTGGCCACACAAAACAAAATCCTAAAACAAGAAAGGTTGGCAAATTTGGGCTTTAGGGGCCCCAATAGATGCATTATGTGTAAATAGCAGGCAGAAATTATGACCCACCTTTTGCTCACATGTCCTTATTCTGAATACTGTCGAAAGCACCTTTTAGGGCTCCTAGGTTTTCAGACCCCACTCTCATAGAGCTTGGGGGACTGGTTGACAGTGTGGCCGAGAAATAACTCTAAAGGCATTTTTAGTAGCATTTGGCAAATTGTGTCGTCCACAGTGTGTTGGGAACTTTGGAAAGAAATAAATGGGAGAATCTTCAAGGAGAAAGTAATGGGCAGGGAGGTTTTGGTAAGGCACTTGGTGAGGGCGGTTGTGGAACTTGTAAACACAGTTGCCAAAAGGATAATCTTCCCAAAGAACATCTTCTCCAATAGGGACATCGAGCTCTCTAACAGATTTGCAAGTCTGATTATTCCCACAATTATAGGAGTCATTGATGTCATCCCGAAGGTCGTAATAAGAAGGAAAATAGGTTAGAAAAAGCTGACAGTAGGGTGGATTAAGATAAATTTTGATGGGGCCTCAAATGGAAATCTGGGTGCGGCTAGTATTGGTTGTGTGGCAAGAAACTCAGAAGGTGTTGTGATCGCTCAAAAGGCTAAATACATCGGTCAAACAATGAACAATACGACAGAGTTCTGTGTTGCCTTGTGTGGGATAGAGTTGGGGAAATCCATGGGCGTGACAAAGCTAAATTTGGAAGGGGATTCACTATTAATAGTGAATTCCATCAGAAATATCTCCTTACCCAACTGGTTGTTGCATAGATGGCTTCCTCCAATCAGGGGTCTCATCAACTCCTTCGAGAAATTCCAAATTAGCCACATATATTGAGAAGAAAACTCTGAGGTGGACATGCTAGCAAAAGGGGTGGTGGTAGAGGCTGGGAGAGGTCATGGCGATGCAAGATAAGCAAAGGCCTATGGGTGGAGTTGGATCTTTACGTGGTGTTGAGGTGGCTGTTGGAATTTTGGGTGGGGTCTGGGTATCCCAAGGCTGATTTCTATTGGCAGGTGGGATCCAGCTGGTAGCATTTATTTCATAACCTCAGAACCTGTAGTCTGTACGAATGGTGTACCTTGGTATTTTAAATTAGTTTCAAGAGGAATTCATTTGTCCTGGCTGGATGACGACAATCTACCCGTGTCACATGAATGTCAATTATAATATGGCAACCTAGAGAATGTCGTGCCAAAAACTTTAAGGAAATTCGTGTGATAAGACAAATAATTTAATGCAAAGTCTGTTTGTTGGCGTGAAGCTATAAGTGGGTTGTGGCGGCCTTGGTGAAGTCACATTTGGTAAGTTTTTAATCAAATCTCTTGGAACCATGGATACATCGGTGTTCTTGGAAACTACCACAACGATGGTGCCCTTCCAGGGCGAAGTGACAGATGTCCGACTGAGTGGAATCTTATCTGTAAAAAATAAGTTGGTTCTATATATCGTGAAGGAGGTCTTAGGTCAAGAATTTATGTTGGTATGGTGTTCCTCAGTCCAATATCACCGACAATGGTAGACCTTTTAAGAATTAGGATGTCCAAGAACTGTGTGAGCGGTTTCATATCCAGCACCATTTTTCAACACTGTACTATCCTCAAGGAAACGACCAAGCAAAGGCCTCAAACAAAACTATTCTAAAAATCTAAAAGAAAACGATCAACAATGTTGGACATGATTGGCACGTTCAACTAAATCATGCTTTGTGGGCATACCGAACTAGCATCAGAACACCTACAGGAGCTACACCATATGCCTTGTTATATGGATCAGAGGCCATTCTACCTATTGAGGTTGAAATACCATCACTTCGTGTGTAATTAAAAGGGATCATTTCAGATGAGGACTATCAAGTGTCTAGACTTCAAGAGTTGGAACTGTTAGATGAGCGTTGTTAGCAAGCTGTGGATCACTCGAAAGAATATCAACAGAGGATGTCTAGAAGCTACAACCATAAAGTCAAACCAAGGGCATTTCAGGTTGGTGAATTGGTATTAAAGGAAAACCCTCACAATCAACAAAATTGTGAATAGAAGGCTAAGTTTGAATCAAATTGGCTAGGTCCCTTCGTCATCATATTGGTCTATGGATCAAGAGCATATCAATTATCTACACCTAAAGGATATTTGCATGATGAACCTATCAACAGTATCCATCTCAGAAAGTTCAATACTTGAATTATCTAGTGCACGGAAAAAGTTCTGCAAAATAAAAATCATAAAATCTAAAAAAAGTGCAATAAAAACAAGTAGTGAAAACTTGGTAACAGGCACTATTTGCGATAGACTAGCCATTCCATCTATTTCAACACATCTTGGTTGTTTGCTTTCACCATCATTCTGCTTATCGTCGAAGAACCTCATGTACATAACCTGGCAACGTGGTTGTGTCTCATCCAAGCTTGGGGGCAAAATTTTGAACTCACTGGGGGCAATAAACTATGGGCTTAAATAAACTGATAAACAAAAGTATGAAAAACGTAGCAAATAATATGATCATAGGGAAGCTCAACATCGAACAATCAACAATCATCAGAAGATCAAACTATCCGAATCAAACAACATAAATCGATCAATCAAATTAAATCTAAATGGATGATATTTTTTTGAATCATGATTTTACCGCTTTAGCTTGAATGTTCAAATGTTGTACTTTGATATTTGTTATCATATCTTTGGAGAAATTCAATGATGTATTGAGTTAGAGAAGCAAGGAAGGAGTTGTGTTTTTTTGTCTGTTGTTTGTGACTTAATCACTATTCCTATGTGAATTGTCGTAAGACGTGCTCTACCAAGTATCACTGATGACATTCGGAATTTGCATAGGAAAATGATTGATTCTTGTCTGTTTTACGCAAGAAATGCTCAAGTCATCTCGGTTTAATTATACCTAGATGCTCGTGTTAACTTGCAATATCAAAAATCATGAAAGTAGTACTCAAGTCATCATGGTCTAAATTATACCATTGATGCTTGTACTCACTTTCAACACTTCAAAGGCTCAATGATGATAAAAAGCACGTTCAATGGATTGTTAAGATGACAAATTTTGCACATGTAGGTTTGCATACTTAAATCAGATTGCATTCATATTAGCTTTTCATCTGTAGAATAGATTGTTTCGAGGTTGGAAAAGATTTCAAAAACAATGTTATCTCTATCATTTATCGGCCTGGGTATACTTGACATTAACAAAAACATTATCATTCCCATATAGTTCCTAATAATTTGCATGAAATATATTAGAATGCAATCTACATTTGATCATATATTTGCATTATCATATCATTCATTTATTTATACATCACATCATATTTTTGCATTAGAAAAATATCAATAACAAAGCATGCATATAGTGGCATTATCATTGACATTATCATACATTTTTCCATGCATTAGATCATACATATTTGCATTATAAAAATAAATAAATAAAAGTGTATTGCATATCATTTGCATCATCATAAATCCATTTCATATCACATTCACATCATTCATAATGGGTTGATCCCACAATACTAGTTTACAATTTTTGGGCAAACTGGACACTGAACTGATTTTTTTAAACTAAATCTTCACTTCCGGGCTCCTATAGCAGCTAAACCGTGAGGAATTTGAAGATGATGCAAACTAGTGATTTGTGTCATTTTGTCTATAGATTCTAAATATTTTTTTCAAATTTTGGAATCAGATTGCACTTCTTTTTCCATCTCCTTCAAAAACTAGTTTTTTTCAGCAAACAACAATTTTGAGTGACACTCACCGTATACAACATAACTTTTTTTTCATGAAGGATAACATTCTAATTCTTTCGAATTCAGATTTGTAACTCCAATATCTAGCCTTTTCATTTGGTTTCATAGTGTTTTATTTAATAATTTTTCCTTAATCAAGTTTCAAAGTCAAACCAATTATAATTCAGACATAGGTGGACCGTATACAACATAAATTTTTCTGTATGTATTGAATTTCAATATTTTTTTCAATGGATCAAGGACATCAATACCCAGCCTGAACATATTTTTCAAATTTTTTTTTGATAATCTGCTATTTTTCCATATGTGCAAAACATAGAGCTTGATTTTTGGTGAAAAACTTATGTTTAATAAAACTAAAAAATCAAATACATAATAAAACCAAAACATATTAAAATTATATTCGTTGGATAGCTCATTCCAAGGACTACCATCTTCCAGTTGGGTCTATGGAATCTCCTCCATTTTCATCCTCAACTCGAGCTTCGAAGGGAAAAAATCTGGAGTTTTTTTTGTGTTGGAGGGTGGGAAGGTGGGAAAAGGGGGGTTTGAGTGAACCCTGGTTTGCTCGAACCAGGGTTCGAGTGAATCCCCTTTCCACAATGGGAAAATGTGGGTTCCCACATTTAAGGGGTTCGCTTGCACCCTGGTTTGAGTAGATCCCTTTTGGGTTCGCTCGAACTTAGAGTTCGTTCAAACCCCCCAAAATGATTTTTTTTTAATGGGGTCATTTTTTGGAAGTTTTCCTTCCTCACTCCAATTGTAAACCACTTTTGTGGGTTCACCCAATGCATATATAATCATTATCCAAGCATCGCATATCATTCGCATTATCGCATTCATCTCATAGCATATTCATATTAACATCATTTTACCATTGCATCCATACATCAAAATTTTATTAGTGCATATTTATAACATCATCATTATATAAGCATCACATGACATATAGAATAGAGGAACTAAATGCATATATCATAGACAACAATCATGAAATCATATAGAGCACATATAGATAAAGAATCTGCCGCATATCATATCAATCTCAAAAAATTATAATGTCAAGTATACAATGATGTCTGAATAAATGTCAAGAGATACAACATCAAAATGGAAGTGAGTCAAAATCAGAGTGTACATCATCAAATGTCTCAAAATATATCAAGTACGATCAAATGGAGCTATGAAGTGCTCCCCCCAAACCTCACTAATCTTGCTAAGCCTCCTACAGTACCACCTGATGGACCTAGACTGGGTGCACCTGTACCTGGATCCAGACTGGGATCTCTACGGGGTAGCTATGTCACACCCATGTTGGTGGTCTGAGAGTGGTTGCAAACTAATCTGAACTCGACATAGCTGATTCTCAGCTCTGCGGGCACAATTGCATGATATCAGCCCCTGTAATACTCAACCTCTCTAGCAACTCGTGTGACCTCTCTCATCATGTCCCCTGTGGTGGTCCCCTCCACCACTCTTTGCAGTCTATTGGCTAAGGAAACTGCTTGCTCGCCTTGTTGTCTAGCTGCATCTCTCTCGGTTGTCCATGTAGCTACTTGAGCCTGTGCTAATAATGTCTGCACCTGTGCTAACCGACCATGCAGTGTCTAAACTTGTACCTGTAAGGCAGTTATCTATGTTTGTTGTTGCTACAAGGGTAGTCCAATATGCACATGTTGTTGTGTCATAGCCACCAATGACCTCCTCCGCCAAGGCACCATGACATCCCTAACAACAAATGCTACTCCGCCACCACCCCCATCTCCACCATCTTTGTCGTCATCATCTCCATCATCATCACTACTCTCTGCCTCCTCCTCCACCATCTCCTCCTCCACATCTCCTCCATCTCTCCTCCTCCGCCTATGACCATGTACAACTGCTCTCTCCTCCTCATCTAACAGGGGCAACGACTCATCTGGGCTGGAGATCCGTGGGAATGGATGTAAGAAGAGATACTATGCATACTCCTCAGATATCCCAGCCTCAATGACCTCTGGATGATAATCCCAAATAACCTGTTGTAATCCTTGGTACTCCTCAACTAAGACATCATATGACAAGGTGGGCCCCCACTTTGTAGCATCAATCTTTCATCCTGAATAATGAGCGACACCTTATGGCATGCCCTATAACCGACCATACTGATGCATCACCATCCTCAACAAAAATCTCTCAATAATACACTGGGTCCTCCCGATCAGGTACATCGACTGGCAAAAATACGACATCTCTATATCATCCTTTGCCAATGGCTCACAACCAATGTAGGGCCGCCATAAAACTGACTCCAGATCATCTAATACATGCCTCCAGTACTCCAGTTTTCCCATCTTATGCTGGATAGCTAGACCAGTGTAGCCATGAACATAAGCGCTCCCAATGGGCCGATGTTTATCTGCAATGGGACACGTAATGGCTATATGCTCCCATGCCCATATTTGTAACAAGGTGACTCCGACTGACAAACTGTGTCCTCTAAGGTACACCACTTGGTGTAAATCATGGTATAAATGGGCAAGCATGCAACAACCCCAAGCATATCTGGTACCTTGTAAGATCATCTGCTCCAAGATACGATCCCATCCAACTGACAATCCCTTCGACCTACGATCAAGACATAGGAAACCCCAACAAGCACAGATGGTAGTGTCACATATGCGTCAACCATCTCTCTCTAGGGAATCTCATAACCACATATCTGATCATCCTCAAATACTCTACACAAAGCATCGGTCCCTCCCTGCTCATTCTGATCATATAATACCAACTCTCCAACAACAAGTATCCTCAGAATGCGGTACACATCCTCCAGGGTCACTGTCATCTCGCCGGTAGGTAGGTGAAAGGTGTTATGCTCACTATGCCACCTCTCTACTAGGGCTGTCAAGAGTCCCCTATTAATCCTAATCTGGGGCATATATAACAAAGAGGATAATCCACAACGTGTAATAACAATTGTCTCAGGTTGAGTTAGATGGGGTATTAAATCCCATGCCCTAGAAAAACACTCACAAATCTGTAGATTCGCCAAGGGCTCCTATCATGACAAAATATCACAAACCAATAAACTTGTCAATCAATTGAAATCAAGCCTATCAATCTAATTAGATTTTGTGAGACTTTGATCAAATCTTGTGAGCATCAATCTATCATTCAACCTTGCCTATCATGAGGTTAATCAATCAATCTATCATTGCACCTTGCCTATCATGAGGTCAATCAATCAATCAAACTATAATTGATCCTCGCATATCATGAGGATAATTATCATCAATCAATCATTGAATCTCACCTATCATGAGATCAATAATCATATAAATCTATTAGAATCATCAATCAAAATCAAATCAAAGGCTGAAGTGATCAAAGAACATTAAAATCAAGGAGTTTACTAAAAATTACATCTTTCTGACTTGGATGCGCCAAAACAATCTATCAAAGCACTAAAAAAAAGTCAATACGCCATTAAAATTCATCAATGCGCCAAAACAGGTTATCAATACGCTAATATGGTGAATGCGCCATTCCAATATTTTAATGCGCTAAATCAGGCTATCAAAGTGCTATTGCCCTAAATGTGTTATTTCATTCATTGAATGCACTAATCTAGGCTATCAATGCGCTATTCCTATCTATGCGCTACAAAATCCTATCTATGTGCTATGTATTCCTATCTACACGCTATTTCAACATATGCGGGCTCTACGGGGACAAGCGAAACAATGGGTGAGGAAGGTGAGATATGGGAAGAAAAGAGTATTGGAGTTGTTGATGAATCTATAGAGAATACAAAGGGCTTGAAGCTTGAGAAAACTATAGAAGAAGAGATCTGGACAACTCCAAAGAAAAAAGGGAGGAAAAAGAAGGCAGATGTGGGAGGAGATTCTAAACCAAGAAGACCCAGCTAGAGACACACCAGGATGAGAGAAACTACAAATGAGATTGCCCTGGGTAAACAAAGGACATTCTACGTGTCCTCTAAGAAAGGTCAGAAATGAAATTTATATCATGGAATGTTCGTGGGCTTAACAACTCCCACAAACAACTTGCTTTGAAGAACTATGTCCTGGAACATAAGATTGATGTGTGCCTACTACAAGAAACCAAAATGAATAAGACAAATTTTGATAATATTGCTAAATTTATTTGGCCAAATGCTTCCTACTTCTATAGTGATGCTAAGGGAGCTTCGGGCGGTCTAGCAATGCTTTGGAACCCCTCTAGATTTTTGGGTTCATAACTTTTTTCACTGTAAAAATTGTGTGGGGGCCTCCTTTTCTTACTTGGTTGATTCTTGCTCTATAATCAATATTTATGCTCCTAACCAGAGGAACACGAGGAGCACCTTATGGCAAGATCTTGCTGTTAGAATTAATTATAATAGGGGAACCCATTGGTTGATAGCCAGGGACTTCAACTCTCCCCTCTACCCTTCGGAGAAAAGCGGTGGCCTAATGGATTACTTTGACAACATGTCTAACCTTGAAATTTTTTTAAACTCTTCGGGGTTGATAGATATTGGTCTTACGATCCAGAATTTTACTTGGTCTAACAAACGCTCTGGCGAAAATATGATTCAGGTCTGGTTGGATCAGTTTCTTTGCTCCCCCCATTGGACTAACATTTTAAATGCCAATCTAAAAACCCTGCCCAGAATGGTGTTTGACCAAAATCCTCTATTGCTGACCTCAAATGTTTGGCCTACTATGGCCCCTATTCCGTTCCATTTTGAGATTATGCAGAATTCCCACCCTGACTTCAAAAATAAAATTGTAGAATGGTGGAACATCCTTGTTCGTGGCTCCCCCATGTTCAGGATTTTTTTCAAACTCAAACATATTAAAAACATGGTAAAAGGATGGAACAAGAGTGTGTTTGGCGATGTGTTTCAAAAAAAATAAAAATTAGAGGAGTAATTGAGAACTTTACAAAAGAAAATAGAGGAAGGGGATGAAAGTCAGCAGACTCACAACCTGGAAATGGAAACCAAGAAGGAATGGGAACAAATCCTCAAAAATGAGGGAATATTTTGGAAGCAGAAATCCAGAGTCCAATGGCTGAAAGAGGGTTATAGGAACACCTCCTTATTTCATGTGTCTGCCATCAAGCACAGGAAAAGAAATCAAATTTCTAAATTGACTGATACTACTAGCGTGGTGATATTGACTCCCGCCCAGATCGGCCTTCTAGCTGCTAATTACCTTCAGGAGGCTTACTCGGCCCCGACTGAGGCACCCAACCCAAATTTGGACAACATGTTGCTTAACCACCTTCTTGTTATGCCTTGCATAACCACCCCACCTTTTGCCTTGGTCAAAATGGGTCCCCCTTTGTTATTTTTGTACTTGGTTGTTTTTGAAACAAAGTTTGGAGTCTAGTTTTGCCAATACTTTGTTTTTCTTTGGTTTCTCTGTCGGAATCGGAACTGGAACTGAATCGGGTTCTGAAAGTTCTTTTGAGGTTTGCTTTTGGTTCTATCCCGACAGTCTTTTCTTTGACTTTGTTTTTTTTTAGTCTTTAGTGGAAGTGGAGCCAGAGCGGGAATTGTGATGGTTGTTATTAGAATTGGCAAGTTCACGATCAGTTCCAATCCCGCCTCCACTATTTATTTTTATTTTTTTGCTTTGTCTCGGTTTTTGTGTTTTTGTTTTATTAGGTTGGTCTTTTATTTAACTTTTTGTATTTGTTTTTGTTTTGTTTTTAGTTGTCGGATGCGGAGCCGGAATGGGAACGAGGTTTGGAAATTTTATAAATTTAAGATCATGTTTCCATTTTAGTTCCGCCCCTGCCACCTCTTTTGTCGTTGACTTTTTGACTGAAGTTGCACTACAGATCAGTGTTTGTTCTCTTACAGTTCCAACTCCGCCTTTACTGCATTTTAATGCATTAATGGTGGTTGCCGGTGTAGGTAGAAATTTACATATTTACCTTTATTAAGGGTTAAAGCCGATCATTATTGTTATTATTACAAGTCTAAGAGTGCGAAGAGCAATAGCAGAGTTCGTTTGAGAAAATTGATCGAGATAGAGAAGGGATATTGTGTGCGAATCGATTCAGAAAGTTAGCCCGGGTTTGTTTGCGTTTGAGGTAGGTTTCTTATCTTTGTTGTTTTTCAGTTCGATTGCTACTGTGTGTTTTGTATATATGTTTGCCCGTGTTTTGAATCGCATTGTTGTTTCGTTATTAGTTCGTGATTCTTGGCATGTTGGTTTGTGTGGGTCTTTTATATTGTTGGTCGGGTTGTCTTTTTGTTTTCTTGTTTTATCGTGTCGTTTCTTTCTATTTTTAGGGCATTGTCACTTTCACGTCTTAATCATGATTGCGTTGTGTTGTTTTTGGTTTGCAGTAGATTAGATGGGATTAAGGGTCTTTAATGGTGTTTGTTAGATTAGAAGCTACAGTGAGGTAGATTAGAGATTTTACAGTGAGTTAGGGTAGATTAGATTTATTATTTAAATTAGGGTTTCGTTGTCTGGTAGAAGGGTAGGGTTTAAACCCGTGCCCTAGTTTTTATCGGGTTTGTTAGATTAGGGTTTCGTTGGTCTCTGTAATTACTTTAATAAGATTTAAATAATGGCCCTAAAATGCAATTGTTCCCCATGGTCATATGGGTGTAGAGTTTTAAGCTCCTTTGCCATTTTATAAGCGACCTAGGTCTTAATCATGAAATTGTGTTGAAAATGAATAAAGTATTTGATGACGTCATGATTAGCCTAGGCGGAGGTGGGATTGGAATGGATTATGGACCTAAGAGTTTTGTTTTACAAGGTTATCGATTCCATTTTTATTCCTTTTCCGATTCTGAGTTCTAAAAGGTTTTCCTTGAAATATATGATAACATTGGTGGAGGTGGGATTGGAACCGATCTAGAACTTAAGAATTTTGTTTGCAAAAGTTATTGATTCTATTCTCATCCCGTTTCCGGCTCCGCGTATAATGGAAAGTCTTTCTTCAAAGTAATGATAACCTAATCGGAGGTGGGGGCAGAATGGAAATAGAATATGGAAAAAGGTAAAATTCAAAGAAAAACCAAATCCGTTGTTTGTTTCGATCCAGGTTCCGATAACCTCCCCGACTCCAACTTCGAGCCCGTTTGTTATTAGGTGAAGATTCTATATCGGTTTTTGCTCCGAGTCTGCCAGTGTTGTAAAATAGATTGTTTTGAGCTTTTATCTGGTTCCGACTCCGATGTATGTGTAAGAGGTATGTTTTAAAAGCATGTTTTATGATGATATCTAAAGATCTAATTAGAGGTTTGCTTGCAGGAAAATTGAAAGATGTCAGGAACATCAGGAGAGGCTGCTCGAAGGAATCAACCAGCTGGAACATCAAAGACAACACCGAAAATCAAGAAGGTGAAACTAGAACAACTGCCTTATACATTGAGGTATGATCATAGGAATCCGGTGGTGAAAGTGAGCAAGGTGGAGTCAGACTGGTTAGATATCATAGATACTAATCTGGGCCAGTATAGCTTTGAAGAATTACATGAAGAGACCTTTGCAGAATGAGCAAACTTGACAGGGAGAACACAAAGGATTGTTGACTCTAGTCTTGCACATATCACTGTGTTTCCTTTATCAGTCCAGTGTCCAGAGTTGATATTGACGGTGGCCAGTACCTACAATCCTGCTACAAGATTATGCATGGATTCACAAAATAATGTGATTATAGATCTTACTTTGCAAATGTTCCAAAGCATATTTAATGTTCCTGATCCCAAGAATTTGGTGCAGCTAACTGAGGCAGAGGCATTGGAGAAATATAGCAAGCATAAAGACTCCAATAAGTCTCATTTAACAAAAAGTGGTTAAGCACAGAGAAGAAATCTTAAGTAAGCTGGCAGACCAGCCAAAGAGGGCAGATTTCAAGAAGGAGATATTTGATTTGATATTAATGCTGTCCAGAGTATTTGGGAAGAGGGATGCCTTCCACTTCAAGGAATGGATGTTTCATTTTATTCAAGTAATCTTTCAGGGTGATTGCCAGTTTGATTGGTCAATGATTGTTTTTGATGCCATACATGATCAGCTCACGAGGGTCAGACAAACTAAATCTTTCCTCATGACTTCTTATGTGGTTTATGCTGCAGCAAGATTGGGGATTTTCCCAGGATTAAACAGAGTAGGTATAATGGGAGCCTTGGATGGACAAAATAAGGTATGGGAGCACTATGATCAATTATCTCTTCAAGTTGTTGAGACTCATTTCAAAAGAGTCAATGATGCCTTTTTATATGTGGTTATCAACCAATTGAGTGGAGATGCAGGATACAGGTTAAGTCAAGAAGCTATGACTTTTATTGCTGAATGGGGAAGTTGGTACATCCAATACCCCAAATTTACATACTTCAGGTTATTTGGTTTTGAAGGTCATCCCCATTTGCTTCCAAGATGTTGCAATAATAGAATAGTGCTTATGGAGTGTGTGTATCAAGCCATTGGAGTTAATGCTAGGTTTGGGATCAAGCACAAGACAGGATGCCATAAATTTCCAATGACACTGGGTGAATATAATTGTCAACATTTGAAGGGAGCAAAGATAGTTTGTAATGAGTTGATACAATTGAAATTAGGATTGTATACAACTCGTAAGTATTTTGATCCAAGGGAGAAAATGCATGCTTTATTACCTTCAGTGTTCACTAAAAACTCTAATTTGTTAGAGGACTTTTGGGGTGATAGGAAGGATGAGTATGACTTGAGGAAGAAGAATTATGAGAGATTATCAGTCTCACTCATGTCAGAGCTTGGTATTAAAGAAAATATTCTTGACACTTTGGTGGATGATGGAATTGTATTAGATCCCTCATATGAAGCTTTGAACATTGGTACCAAAAACTTAGATCCAATAGATTGGAATGAGGAAGAAACAATTGATATTAAGAAAATTGGAAGAACAGTCTTGGATAGAAGTGTGCAATGGTTAATGATGAAAGATCGAGCTCCTCAAGGACCAGTCCTTAAGAAAGGTAAAGGGTACAAGAGGATTAAAAGAAAGACACCTTCCAAGGAACCATCAGAATTCTTTCCTCCTGACATTGAAGAAATAGAGCTTGAGGTAGTTGATGAAGAAGAAGAGACACCAGAGGGAGATGTTCCAATTGGATTTGTTGTTTCTATGCCCACATTGGGTGAGTCATCCACACAAGCCCCACTCACAAGAAAGAAAAGTAAAGAAGTTCAAGAAGGAGTACTTCATGCCATGGCTGAAGCTGCTAAAGGAAAAGAAGTGGAGGAAGAATTTGTAGAAATTGAGACAGATTCAGATGAGACTCTATTAGAAATAGATTTGCAAGAAAACATGCCTTTAGGGCATACTATTGAGCAGATTCTGACACAAGAAGAGCAATGGAAATAGTTTGAAGATGCTACAAGAGAGTCTAATGTAAGGGCTATTGCAGAGAAGCAAAAGGAAATGGAGGCAAAGTTACAAGCTGATGCTCTATTTCATCAGTAGCAATTAAAGGCAAAAGAAATTGAAACAAGGACAACAGCTAATGAAATGGAGGAGCAAATGAGGCAACGAGAGCATGAGCTCAAGGTCAAGGCAGAAAATGATAGATTGGAATTGATACAGAAAATCCATGATCTTGAGGAAGAGAAAGCAAGAAACCAGAGGGAAAAGGAAGCCCTGGTTGCTAGGCTGAAGCTTGCAGAGGAAGCTCAACAGAAAGAACAAGAAGCTGAGGAGCTAATAAAGAAACAGCAAGTTGAAGAAGAAAGGGAAAAGGAAGAGAAGCTCATAGCCTTGGAAATGGAAAGGATAGAAAAGATAAGGAAAGAAAAAGAGGCCAAAGAGCTAGCTAGGAAGCAAAAGGAAGAAGATGTCGAAGCTGCAAAACTTAAAGCTTTGGAGGCAGAAAGGTTGGAAAGAGAGGCCTTGGAAAAAGAGAAATTAGAGAAGGATCGGATGGAAGAAGAGAGATTGAGAAAAGAAGAAGAAAACAAGAAAATGTAGGAACAACGAGATAGAGAAGAGGCTGAGAAGTTGGTGCAGATGCATGTGCTGTAGGAGCAACAAGAAGAAGCAAAGGTTGATTCTCAACCTGAGGTAAATATTCAGCCACCCTCTACAGTTGCTGCTTCCTCTTCCATGATGATGACTACTCCCAGTGCTCCTACATGGTTGAAGTTAGACCTACAGAAGAGAGCTCGAACACCTCCTCAACCTCTTAATTGGGAAGACATGATGAAGGGGATTGAACAGGAAAGGCCTAAAAAGAAGGCTAAAGTCTTACATTCTACTAGACTCACAGATAAAGGGGAGATAGTTGCTGAATGTGCCATGCCTATGACTGAAAAAGAGGTAGGGGATATGCAGCTAACAGACTATCAATTGAGTACGGTTAATTTGGGAAGACCCACTAGAAATCAACAAATGAATCTGATTGATGTGGTGGCTTCAATGACTAAATCAAGAATGATCAAAGACAAACAAAAGAAAGATGAGTTTAAGGCTCAATTGGATCAGTTACATTCATTCTTGAAGAGTGTCTCCTCTCCAAGGTCACAACAAGTTGCAGCTATTGAGACTCCTGTTTTGCTAAGCAAAAAGGAGGTTGATGATTTGGTGCAAATTAGAGGTAAGGCGGAGATGGTAGATAAATGGATAGACAAATTGAACCACGAGGTAGGTGAGGTTTTAACAAAAGGGTTTGAGGCCTACAAAGAAGCAGAGGGAGTAATAAAAGAGATGCATCAATACATTGAGGCATCATAAAAACAAGAAGAAGAGTATAAGGAGTGTAGTGAAAGGTTAGAAAAGATAAATACATTGCCTCTAACTACTCTTCTAGAACAATCTATACTTGAAGATGATAACAAATACTTTATAGAAAAGACTTCTCGCATACTCAAGTTTAGAACTGACTTTTTGAGCAAACACAAGGATGAGATTTAGGAAGCGGTTAATAAGTTGACGGAGCAGTTGGAAGAGTTGGAAGCAGTCATGGCCATAATTGTAGATGTGAATGTAATGACAAAAGATGGCATGCCATTGAGTCAGGTTAGAGAGAAATGGAATGAAAGATTCCAAGGACTCATTCAGGAGAAAGATAATGGAGGAGACTTGGTGATAGATCGGCTTGTAGAAGTCAAAGAAGAAATAAAAGCTGCAGGGAGAGAATTGATCAAGGTTAAAAGTATGAAAGAATTTGCTGCAGTTGAGTTGGATCGCATCAAATTTGAAGATGACTGGATTGATGGGCTAGATATGGACATGCTACAACAAGTCTTTACCAGTTATGATGAGTTCATGGCGGATCCGACTTCACATGCATAAAAATCCTGCATGCATGATGTTCTTCTTCCTTGCATGTTGCATGCATGCAGCACTGACAGTCTTGAGGGCGCATGACTTCTTTTCTTCTTCTATTTTAGTTAAGACTAAAAGTCTAATGTAAGGACTCAAGATCAAAGTTGATCTGAGTTTCCAAGAAAATTGATTGTTCCTAAAAAGGTCGAAAGCCTAAGATAGAAGTGAAGTTCGAACTTCTTTTTGTATAGTTATAAATATCGATGGGTATCACATTGTAAGGGTCGGCTAATTGAGAATTAGATTGGCTTGCCTAATGCTAAGAGATAGAATTTTGTAGAGTTTTTGCAGAGATACATTATACTAGATCTTTTTACAGTTAATAGAATTACAGGTTTACGAAATATGGAGTTTACATTGAATTGTGTGGTTTGATAAGGTTAATGAGTTATAATCCACCTGAATGCCAGTGGTTGTGCTGAAGCATGATAGTTTCTTATGTGATGAAAATCATTAGAAGAAACTAGGTTTAAAGATTATCTTGTTAAATTGTCATTGAATTAAAGTTATTGAAGTCTGTTGATCCATAGTTTTGATGATGAATGAATGTCTGTTGTTTTGAAATCTTGGAAATACTTGTGATAGGCGAATAGTGGAATTGAATTAAGCACCTAAGATGTATACGATGGTACAATCATACTGTGGGTTGTGTCATGCTATGGTTTTTGTGATCGGTTAAGAAAACATTCATTGTTAAAAGTATATGTCTGGATATTAGATAAATTTAATTCATACTTACTAATTTACCCCTTGGATCTATCTTTTTCTTTTATTCAAAACCCATTGATTTACAGGTACTATTTCGATAAAAAGAGTTATAGCTTGAATCCTTTGTTACCAGCATAGGCCCCCTTGAATATTATAGTTGCATGAACCAATTGAGTGACATCAGACAGTTGAGAACCAACTACTAGGACCTTGGGAGTTAGGCTACTACATGTTGTCTTCCTCTTTCAAGAGAAATAGAGTAGAAATATTCTGTTTTAATGTTGTTTGTGTCATTTTAATCATCAAGACTTCTGACCATCATCTCCCAGGAAGATAATTTGGGGATTCTTAGTGTCGTTTCCCTGGAAGAGGTTTGGCTGGCTACCTTTAGTATGGGGGCTTTCAAAGCCCTGGGCCTAGATGATTTCCCCCCTGCTTTCTTTCAGATTTTTTGGGAAATTGTGGGTGGGAACCTTGTGCTAGCTGCTCGTGATTTCTTCAAAACTGGTAAAATCCTTAAACAACTGAACCACACCTTTATTGCTTTAATTCCTAAGATTGGTGATCCTCAATCCTTGATTAATTTCTGGCCTATTAGCCTATGCAACACCTTTTACAAATCCTATCCAAGATCCTAGTGAACCGTATCAAGCCCCTTCTTGATAAACTTATTAGTCCAACCCAAAAAGGTTTTGTCCCTGGGCGCCATATTCTTGATGCTACTCTAACCACTCATGAGCTTCTCCATTCTATTGATAGATGTAATTATGTGGGGATGGATCTCAAATTAGACATTTCTAAAGCCTATGATAAAGTTATATGGGACTTCATCTGTAAGGTTCTAGCCAAGTTTGGCTTCAACCATTCAGTTGTTAAACTCTTAATGGAGTGTGTTAATATTGTCAAGTATTATGTTATGGTCAATCAGACCCCCTTTGGGTTTTTCTCTACTAGTAGAGGGATCAGGTAAGGTGACCGCTATCTCCTTATCTCTTTATCAGGATAGTCGATGTGTTGAGCAAGAACTTTCCTGGTCTGCTGTCGGAGGGCTCTATTAGGGGATTCAAAGCAGCTTCTTCCCTAGACCCGATTGTGGTGCAACAATTTGTGGATGACACTTTTCTCTTTGGGAAAGCCTTTGTGGTGGAAGCTAGGAAATGGAAAACCTGCCTTAACAATTATGCTTCCTGCTCTGGTCAAAGCATAAACTACAATAAAAGCATGATTTATTTCCTTAACAACACACCTAACTTGCAAGCCAGGGTGACTGCGATTCTGGGCTGTTTAAGCGGGACTCTCCCATCGGTTTACCTTGGGCTCCCTATCACTGTTTAGGAGGTCACCCCTGACTTTTGGAATTTGGTACTTGAAAGGATTCAAAGGAAACGTGCTGGGTGGAAAGGCTCCATCTTAAACCATGCTGGTAAGCTCCAACTACTCACTGTTGCTCTTCAAGGAATACCAACTTACTTCCTCTCTATTTTTAAGATAACTAGGCACATTGCCGATAAACTTGAAAAAATCCAAAGGAACTTCCTCTAGTCTGGGATTGAGGATAAGAAAAAATTTGCTCTGGTCAAATGGGAAAAGGTTTGCTAGCCCAAACATTGTGGTGACCTTGGGATCAAGAATATGGTCAACACTAACAAGGCCTTGATGGCCAAGGTGGGCTGGGATCGAATAAATAATACTAAGGGTTGTTGCAAAATAATGAATTCCAAATATCTTCAAAATAGGCCTTTGGTCAACTGCCTCTCAGAGGTTCACCCCTAGGCCTCCTTGGCCTGGAGGAGCATTTGCAACACACAAAGCCTTCTGAGGAATGAGATTAAATGGAAAATGGGTAATGAAAATCGGATCAAATTCTGGGAAGACCTGTGGTTAATTGATATCCCCCTGCAATTTCTGATTTCAAGAATCTTAAGAGGTTGTCCCAGAGGTACTTTGGTTTCCAGATCAGTGATTATGTTTCTGAACCTCCAGGGGCTAGGGTGTGGAAGGATCTAGTTCTTTGTTGTCCTCTGTCACAAGACCTTTGTTGCCTAGCTAAGTCTCTTCAGGACTTACTCTCTCTTACCAGGCTTCTCTCCTATGATAGGGGAGATGAGTTTTTTGGACCTTTGAAAAATAGGGGGATCTGTCTGTTAGATCGACATATACTCTGCTGACAAACCAGGGTACTGTGGTTGACCCTTGGAAGAAGATATGGAATCGCCATATGATCCCTAAAATTAAGTTCTTTTGGTGGACTGCCTGCCATAATAGGATTCTTACTCAGGACAATTTGAGGAAATGGGGATTTTATATCCCCAACAGATGCTTATTATGTAAATGCAGTGAGGAAATTGTTAATCACTTAATATTACACTGTCTATTTGCTGCTAAAGTATGGGGGTTGGCTTTTGAAAGACTACGTGTTTCTTGGGCCATGTGTAAGGATATCATATCCTTCATCTTGGGCTGGCATGGTCCCTATATCCACCCCTTTCCTGGAGAAATTTGGAACCAAGTCCCTCCTATTATTGGTTGGTGTATATGGAAGGAAAGAAATAACAGGGTCTTCAGAAATATTGAGAGAAATCCTAGTGAATTTTTTGGTATCGGTGTCCGAATTATTGAGGAAAATATTTCTCTTCAATGGGAAACCTCCAGAGATGGGACCTTTTGATTATGAAATAAGAATGGCCAAGGCCTGACACTAGAATTTAGATGCTAGCTCGTTTGACAATACTAAATCCCTGGCTAGGGAAAATACCAAATGGGAGCCTTCGGACAGAGGCTGGTTCAAAATCAATTTTGACGGGGCTGCTAAGGGCAACCCAAACAAGGCTAGCATTGGAGGAGTGATTAGCGGCCCTGGGGGGTTTTGGTTGCTGGGTTTGCAGGAGGTATTGGTTTCTAATCTTCTATTGTGGCAGAGGCACATGCGCTACTCAAGGGCCTTCAAATTGTTGTCTCTTTGGGGATTGTGAACCTCCACATTGAAGGGGACTCTAAGTCCATCATTGATGATGTGAATCTTGGCAGACTGATTGGGTGGAGTACGAAGGATATTATGTTGGATACTAGGTTCCTTTTATCCAAGCTAAGAGCAAAAAAAGTGACACAGATTTTTAGGGAGGGTAACTAAGTGGCGGATGCTTTGGCTAATTATGGTACCTATTGGGGTTACTCTAAATGTTAGAGGAATATGGGGAATTTACTGCCAAGGATTCAAGATCTCATCTTGAAAGAATAAAACACCCATTTATTATGCTGATTTCAAATCTTCGGTTGATGGATGTTGTTTGGGGGGTCCACTTGGTTGTTCTTTGGGCCTGGTGGACGAGTTCTAATGCTGAGGTGGCCTACAAGTGGTGGAATTCAAAATTAAAGGTTAGTCACATGGTTAATGAAGGCGACTCTATGAAGGGATTTGACATGTACGCGACAATTATGATATTGAGAGGTCGTATTGTGCGATATCTCCTCTTTGGGATTGTTTTATTTCATCATGTCCTCCTTAAGATTGTGGGTATGAATGTTGATATGATGTTTCATAATGAGGGAAATCTCCCTTCTAGCGCCTTTAATCCTGCTAGTTTAGCGCTGGCTTCTAAATATGCTTACACTGACATTTCTAAATTTGGCCAAGTGGCCACCCTGCCTAGTTTTTTGTGCAATTGCATTATGGCCAAGAAACCCTAATCGCCCACCAATTCCTGCTTAGCTTTCCATAATCACCTTAAGATTCACATTAATGACACCATTAAGTCTTTGTTTGGCGATCTTTCTTTTCATGTGTGTAATCTGCACACTGGCATGATTATCCAACGATGCAATCTTTGCCTTAATATCCATAGTGTGAAGAAAGCCTATTGCTCTGCTAGTGTTTCTAACTTTTATTATTGCAAGTTCTCTGGTTTCCTGTGCAGGTAAACATCATGGGTGGTGACCGTGTTCGGACTGAGCCTGATAATTGTGGAGAGTTCCATAAGAATCCTTTGGTGTGACATATTTGCATTGAGGGTGGCCTTACTCCTCTCATGGAGATTCTTGTGGGCCACGACCCTAACCTTTCTGGCCAATTCGCTAATTCCTGGAAGGACCAAAGGGTTACGTTGGGTGGCATTTCTTTTGAAGTTAGTGAAGAGGTGATAACACAAGCTACCGAAATGCAGTGCACTGGGAAGAAATATCCAAAACCTCGGACTTTGGACAATGACAGTATGAAAGCTTTTTTCATGGGGAATGAGGAGCCGGTCCGCAACCAGTCGGGCTTTGAACGTGAAGCCCTTATGAAGTATGTCACGCTTGAAGGTAGGTTTAAAACCTACTTTTTCTATCATTTTCCCCTACTTAATCTTAGGCATAAAATCCTGCTTAGTTTTCCTTTCTTTCTGCTCATGGACTTGGAGAATTCGATTGAAAAATGCAAAGAAATGGCCAGTCTTAACCTGAATGAAATTCTGCCTCTACCTCTCCATCAGGGGCTTATCTTGAGACTCTACCATTTTCATTTGGCATTATGTCCTCCTAGAGCCATCTCTGCTATCTGTATTGAAGAGATTGAACCCTAGGCTATCACAAATATCTCCCCTGCTGAATCTAAAAGCCCTTCTAGAAGACCCCACCTGGGTATTGCTGAAAACCCCAAACCCAAACAGGCTGCTAAAAAACTTAAGGGCGGTGTGGGTAATGCGCATACAAGTGTCGCGACCAGCCCGTGTGAACTCAAGGCCACCCCGGCCAAGTCTGCTTATAGATCCACCACAATGAAAAAAGAAAAGATGATAAAAAAGATTTGTTGGAGCCGATGGTGAAAGAGGGAAAAGGGAAGAATATTATGGGGAAAGATTCTAAAGGTGACATAGTCATGGAGACCATGGCCATGAATGGAGGAGAGACTACCATCTGAAGGTCTGGGAGATTGGTGAAAAATAACAAAAAAGGCAGATTATTGAGGACTCGGAGGAGGAGCAGACAAACAACAAGGATTATAAGGAAGAGGAGACCAAGGAGGAAGGAAGAAAATGTGGAAGGGCCCCATTCTACCCCGGACAACAGCAAAATCCCGAAAGAGACTTCGACATCTTAGTCTTCGCACCCTCTGGTTGTTGAGCATGGTGAGGTCTTGAGGACCACAGATGATGGTGAGGAGATTTGTGCACTGAAAAAGAAGATGGACATGCTTGACAAAAGATTCAGAGGCCTGACCTGCTTCACGATGAAGCTGGGCCATTTCATGACTAGTACCCTGTCCACAGTGATCAAAGAGGATCTGGAGGGCAATAATGCCCAAGAGAATCAAGATTGGGTCAGGGACGATGCTGTGGACCTCCTGTTCAAAAACTGGGACAATGCCAGTTAGTTGTTGCCTGGGCCTGTGTTTTGTGTCTCTGCTGCCTGTCCATGGTCGTTGTACTGTTATTGTGTTGTTTCTGTTCTTTTTTGACTTTCAGTTAGTTTTATGGACTTGATCTTTTTTGGCCCTTGAGGCTCGTTGTGTAGGGTACAACACCCTGTAAATGCTGCTTACTTTTTCAAAAACATATGTGCTACTTCATAAGAGGGATGCGCTAAAAATCTACTTCTATGTGCAAAAATAGAGAATGCACTAAAACAAAATTTGAATGCGCTACATCAGACATTGAAAGTGCTAAAACTAGAAAAACATATTTCAAACAAGAAAAAGGTGGGAAAAACAAATTACACAAACCACGAGGAAGTTTATCGGGGTACGTACCGGAGGTCCATACGTTGTCGGGCGGTTGTGACATCGCACACACTCAAATCGGTGTGTGTGGTAGGGAATCACCATTTTGCTCCAAGTGCTCAAGGTTGCTCAATCTCTCAATTTTTCAAAATCACAATGCACAAATGAACTTCTTTTCAACTCTTTCTACCTTTTACATGGGTAATTAAAGTGGGAGTTTTATGGGAGTGACTTTTTTTTTTCAAAGGAGCTTAATTAATCAATTCATCTACTGGGGTAGATTTCACTATCATTTTCGAAAGATAAATCGTTCTCGCATCATAAAATTTTGAAATCATCAAAATCATCATTTTTTTTTCCAAAAATTCACCGATTTATCTTCTGAGGGGGCATATATCCGTCATCACTTGAAAATCCAGTGTTTGGGGCATATCAATTTTTTTTTGTCAATACTAGCAGCAACATTGACTCTTTGAAGCAATGTGTAAACACATAACTGTTATCAAACAGATTGCACTTGAACGCTTGAATGGTTAAATTCAACAATCTATTGAAACATGGGAACTATCTTCAGGCTGTGGGTATTCCTATGGCGAATATAGACCTCCAGATTCTAGGCTGGTTCCTATATGATTCTCAAATTAATAACTAGGTAAGTTGTGTTGGAAAAGGGATAGAAGGATTGTAATAAATGCACATAAAACTATAAATTGACGGTGATACACCTAATTGATAAAGACTTGCAACTACAATTCACAATGGATTTCAGAAAAAACATCCACACAAGTCAATTCGACAGTTTGACCACAAAAATGATTCTAAGGAAGGCTTGAATAAACCACCTTTGAAGGAAAATAGAGTTTTCTCAACAAAGAAGAATAGATTATTTTGTTACACAACCCTAGACCTGTGATTTTCACTATTTTGAATGCATGCAAATATAAATGAGACAATAATTTTAAAGGTTTTGATATTAAACACAGTGAAACTTCATCAAATCATTCATAAAAACATCATAATGACAAGGCAGACTTTTGATTTCACCGAAATTGAAGGAATCTTTGCAAAATGACATAAAAAGATCCTGTAAACCTGTTGTTGTATTAATCTAAAAACTGAAAATTGAGTTACATGATATTTCTCTTTGTGGAATCACTTCAAAGAGGGACAAAATGTATACACCTAAAAATGGTCTGGATAAATCTAATTAATTAAATATAATTATTTGATTAATTAACCTTTAATTCATCTATTTATAAATAAATAGAAATATTTATTTATATAGTTCACATTCTATTTTCTTCTATCTTAATTAAATAAACAAAATCACATAGTTTGTTTAATTATCATCCCCTTTTATTAAATAAACAAATTTCAATTATTTTATTTAATAATGTATCTTCCCTCCAAAATTGAATAACTCAAATTTTCAATTGAGCACATGTCTACAAATTTTCTCTCAACAAAGTTGAAAGTTCCAGATTGTATTCAATTATGTTTTATCTTTCCCACCAATTTTAGAAAAAACTTTAAACACTTGGCTTCATTTTTCCACAATTTCTTCCTAATCACTTGATAGAATGTTTTGCTGAGAGAAACATTCCCCTTCTTCTTCTCCAACTTCTTCATCTTATATCTTTGATTTATCTAGATCAAATTTGAACTGTTGCTTGCTGCCACATCATAATTTGCCTTTGAAAATCTATAAAAGCAACCTCTCGCTACAGGAAATAGATCCCAATTTTATGCAATCTTACTCTGCAGGAATCATATTAGAGCAATTTAGCATACAACATTTGAGTAATCAACAATTTAGAATCATATAGCAGTCATATTAGATTACAATCATGGTTTTCATATCAGTTGCATCTTAGTCTACAATAGTTTTTATTATCAATATATCATATAGTTTATATTCTCATTCTCTAGGTTGTCATTTTAATAATCACAGTGCACACAATCTGAGAGCCACTTTGGTTAATAAATCCTTGGAGTTAGAGAGCAATGGAACGATTTTAGAGATTTGATTACATTTCAATTAGATTAAATTTGTCATTTGAATTCTCTAATAGTCTTTCATTAAGGTGTGTTGTTATTATTTCACTTACACATATTTTCCACATACAATTTTATGTAGGAAAGGGATAATGGATAATTAAATAAATAGTAATAATTTATTTAATTAATTTAGAGGAATATGGACAATTTATTTAATTAATCAAGGAAGAATAATAATGAAGTGAATTAATTTTAAAATAATATGGTATTATTTAATTAATAATAGAATATGAAATTGGCAATGATTAAATAATTGATAATTATATAATCATTTGAGTTAGACAAGTATTAGTGTAAAAATGTTGCTTGCAAACTAGGACATTTTTTAGTGTCTACATTTACAACATTCACATTATTCAAAATATGCAACTATTAAATTTATACAATTAGTAAAACTCCTAGCATATAGACTACATTTGACTCTAACATAATCTTTCTCCATTGAACAAAATGTGTACAAAAGTATCTATAAATTTCTTTGGTGAGCGCTTTTAAAAAAATATTATTACATAATTTATAAGGTTATAATTTTTGCTATCACCTACACCCCACACACATTTAAGAGGACTAGATAAAGTTTTGTTGGTTGGGTGTAAAATTCCACAAGCTAAGGTTAATGGGGTTCCAACCCCCTCACATCTATACACTAGCTTAGGTTTTTCTAACCTCAACAACTCATTTATACAAGCAAGTCATATTTTCTATCTTTTATAAAAGCAATCTTTGACTTTTACATACATGTCAACTGTATTGTCATGGGCATAATTTGTTGTATGAATTGTTACAATCTTTTGTATGAATGTATTTGTTGACACTATGAAGTGTCCCTTAACATTTTTTTTGGTATGGAATAAACAATGTACATTTACTTTGAGTTAGAACAAGCATCCCAAATTCCCTAAAATGAATTGACACCTTCCATGTTTCATTCTTTTAGCCTTTTTTAATTTAATTTTATTGCATAAAAATATAATAAAGATAATTGTTTTGTATTGATAAATGCAGATTCAATCATATTAATATCATATATAATATACTAATAGTGTAATTGATATAGTAATACTAATCTACATTTTAAATTATTGATTGTAAAAAATATTATAAAGATAATTGTTTTGTATTTATGTTAAATTATAATCAATATAATAATATTATATATATTAGTTTTTTTTATATGCAAGATGTTAGAAGGGAGCAATTTTCGTTATTTTAAAATTGAAAAAAGATATCAATTTTTGATATAGTAGTGTGGATCATAGAAACCCATTTCACAATTTCTTCCATAACACCTTTCCTAAATCCTCTCAGTTATACCCCACACATGTTCTACAAGATATATATGATTCTTTCAATAATTCTTTGATGTGTGATTATGTTTCTATTGTTAAGAGATTCAAATTGTGCTTGATATATTCCTCCCAATTTCCTTTAATCAATCCCAATCGTAGTAATGCAAAACCTACTTAAAAAGATTGTTTTCCTTAAACTCTAACTTTGAAACTTTCCCATCCATGTAGTCACCTTTGGACTAACATATTCTTTCACCACTTTATTGCCACTTCCCAAAATTTGCTTTGGACATAGTTCACAACAACCAACTTTCCCCAACTATATTTTCCAATTATTGCTAGGAAACTTTTGATGAGGAAGTTATCATTTTTATGACCAATAGACTCTAAACACTCCTTTGAATCGAATGTGGTGATTATTGCACTCCTCACATGGTCGATGAAAAATACCCTATCAATATGATCAACTAAAGAGGACTCATTGCAAGCATAAGAAAGTCTTTTTAAGGTGATTCTCAGCTCCATCTTGGTATTCATTGGGGAGTGAGAATTCCTCTAATAAAGTTTCCATTCCCATGTGGGAGGGAATGAGAATTTCTCAAACTTCGTATCGTACAACTCATGGAAGATTTGTTTAGATTTTGTGTGGTTAAGAGAGGCTGAAAAGGTGCCACCTATCCAAAATAGTACTTATGTGAGATAGTGGTGGTTATTTTCGTTCTTTTTTTATCCTTGCTTGTAGATAAAGGTGATTCTTCACACTCGATTCATCCATGGAAGTACTTTTAAGCTTCATATTCCAAATGTAGATATCCCAAACTACTTTGTTGCATATCTCATAATCACCTTTAGATTACTTTATCTAGTCGAAGACTAGATTACTCAAGCCTCACATACTTTCATTCCTTCGACGACAACAATAGTACTTTTGCATCAAATCAATATGTTATTCTTTCCAAGAAAAATTATGCCAACTACTTGATTGTTAGAGATGACGACTTCCTCTACCTATTCGGACATGAGATTTGCCAGCTTGTTTGCATACTAGTTCACCTCCTTATAGTAATGCTAAATTGAGTAGTTTTATGACCTATCAAGTATTGGCTAGATCAGCTCAAGGATGTCCCTTACTTTCAATTTGAAATCATTTTTCATTATATGGCATTGACACATATCATCCTGTCCCTTTCTATATTTGTATAGTCTATATGTTTTTATTCACACAATTGCAATTCAACAAGGAGTGCTTGCAATTTCGCTTCATTATTTATTCTTTATAGAGTGTTTTTGGATATGGACTAGATTAACTTATAAGCATCATCATAATTATGCATCTAAGATAAGAGATCCTCAAGTTTTTTCAAGTGGCACCATCAAAATTTAGCTTAAGTCTATCACTTGGGGTAGGAACCATTTGATTTTTCCCTCACTCTTTGACTTACAAATGATGTGTCTATCACCTCCATGAATAGGGTATATAAATATAATTTTATTAACTCAATATTATATCAATGAAAAGTTGAAATTATTACAATTCTCATTTTGACAAAATAACATTACAAGACAAAATAAATTTCATTATTATTATATTTCAAAGGTAAGTACTATGTCATTTGTTAATTTTGTTGAGACTTTCATGGTTTTATTTTCAATCATTTTTATGCAAATATTTTATTTATTAGTGATGTCAACCTTTTTGTAAATTGTGAGATTTAGGATTTATATCTTCTTATTCTAAATTGAAGTTGAATAAAAAAGAGTATTGGTTATGATGTTATTTGAATATATTTGTTAGAATTGTGAAACAAGCACAAAACCACGAGCCATAGGATCAAACAACAAACAAGTACACCTTCCATGCAAGAGATCTGCAAAACAATATGTGCAATATTCATCAACAAGGAAAAGCTATAGCAAGAGACTTTCAAGAAGATATGAAAGCTCCAGATAATATCCAAGAGATATTTACAATGAGGGTTGAATGCTTATAAGAGAAAAGCCCTAAATGAGAAAGGGATCAGATCATGACATGTGTCAACATCACATGAGATGAGACATAATGATCTAATATTAACTCAACTAATAAATTAATCCTAAGTTTAGCTTAAGTGTAAAGAATAAATTAGACTAATAATGAATTAAAGATTAATTAATTATTAGTTAATGTATGATAACTCTAACACCCCCCCTTAAGATGAACTTAGGGAGTAGTTGAAAACCCTAAAAATAATGCATGATGGGTCCCGACAAACAAGGCCAAAAAGTACCCATGTACAAACAAAAGATCTCTATAATGTGGAGAAATAGAGAAAACCTCATGGGAAAAACTCTACTCCAAAAAAAGATGAAATCCAAGTGAAGGACTGAAGAAGCCTACAAACAAGGCAAGGTTGTCCCAAAAGATAGGAACTAATGATGAATAAAGAGAACACCGTTGAAGTATTAAGAAGCTGCAAACACTATTGAAGAATGATTGTTGAAATGTTGAAATAAGAACCTCTGCTGAAACAAATGATGATCAAGATCAAGAAGACAAGAATCTGCATGAGTGCGCATAACGACACTACTCGAATCAAATGGAAAACAAAGGAAAACACCTGGAACTCGAAGATACATATGACAACAGTACCAAAAGTCTAAAGAAATGATCATGTGAAAAAAGAAGGCCACCTCCTAGAAATAGGAATGCAAGAGTGCCCATATGGTAAGTGTTTCATCTCACTGAAATGCATGGGTAACCAATTGCTACATCCACCTAGTAAATAGGAACAAATATTGTATACATAGCTCACTCCAACGTGAAACCAAGGAAGCATTAGCACCAACAATAGAAAACCCCCCATAATGTTGAAAAGGGAGAGGCATGATAGGTACACTGAAACTGAATGCCAGAAAGAAGTGCATGAAGAAGAATCAAGAACATCTGAATGTGCAAACATGAAAGTACCAACACATATGAAGGGTGTGAAAACAAAAGTCACACACACATGAGGTTGTTGTCATGGAAGGGACACTCACTTGACAAAGGTATGATGGCAAACAAAGGCGAAACATCAAACCCCCTCATGGCACTTTATAACATAGTGCGAGTACAATAAGGCATAAAGTGATGTGCAATATCTCATAAAAGATACACCTGTTGTGGCACTTTATTTCAGTGTATTTACATAAGATAAATACATGCAATGTGATCCCATAATGTCCAAAAAAAGGACTACATGTTGAAAATACAGTTCTCTTACAGAAAAAAAAGGAAACTAATAACACTATGATGAAGTACATGAAAAACACACCTTCAAAAAAATGGCACCCAAAAATGTGTTTGAATACAGAAGATATGGCCCGTCGAAGTCTCCAAAACAAGAACTAAACATCTACAGCTCTGATACCATGTTAGAATTGTGAAACAAGCACAAAACTATGAGCCATAGGATCAAACAACAAACAAGTACACCTTCCATGCAAGAGATCTGTAAAACAATATGTGCAATATTCATCAACAAGGAAAATCTACAGCAAGAGACTTTCAAGAAGATATGAAAGCTCTAGATAAAATCCGAGAGATATTTACAATGAGGGTTGAATGCTTATAAGAGCAAATCCCTAAATGAGAAAGGGATCAGATCATGACATGTATCAACATCACATGAGATGAGACATAATGATCTAATATTGACTCAACTAATAAAGCAATCCTAAGTTTAGCTTAAGTGCAAAGAATAAATTAGACTAATACATATTAATTAATTATTAGCTAATGTATGATAACTCTAACAATATTTATGTCAAGGGATCAATCCTTTTGCACAAATCCTCTTATAATTTTATATTAATCCATGTGGTGACTATCATACATATGTTGATACTATTGGCCATCTAATTAGGTATCCTTGTCTTGCTCTTTGATCCTCTATGACACTACCAAATTATAATCTTAAGTCATGTTGGTATGCAAGAACTTCTCCTTGTTGCACCACATTAACCTTGATATTATTAGATTGTTGTTGTAGATTTTTTTATTTCATTCTTATAATCTCTCCTAGGGGTAGATAAACAAGGATAGTTGTATTGATATTTATAGAGCATATCACATGTCCTCATAGATTACACCTATAAAGCCACTCCCTTCAAAACTTCATCAAATCGCTTAGAACTATATCTATAGCTAAATGATGGACTTGGCTCCCCCTTGGGTTTCCTAAACTAAGGGTTCCTCTTGTACAAATTTTACTTTATTGCCACTAGCTTCACATTGAGAAAGACCATCATAATCGTCAAGAGCATTGTATTTGTGAGATATACTCCTTAGACTAGAGAAGTAAGGAACACTTTTTTTTTCAAATGTTCTTTTTTTGTCTCTTCAAATATTTGTGTTGTTCCTTCTAGACTTTTATGGCTTATAAGGACCAAATATGTCTTGCTTTTTTCTTGTGGGAGATTTTTTAACCTTCGTCAATAAATTTCCAAAGGTGCCTCTACTAGAGGGGATTATATTAAATTGATTACTTCCAATTTCTATCCCTGTAACTTGAATAAAAATATGGCCCCTAGAAAACTTTCAAGTTCATATTATAGATCTACAAGGAATCACAAACCTAGTGACCTACACGACCTCACACCCATCACACACTTTTTTGTAGTCTTACATGTAAAAAGTTCTATCTAATTTCTTCAAGAATTGTATTTAGTTAATGGTTTCCTTTGTTGCAATGATTGATTTTTGTTTTTCATTTTTTTAGGATGTGCCCTCACACTCCCTTCTTCTCTCCATATTGTATTTCTTTGAATCCCTTGGACTAAATTTTCTCTATCATGGGAATTAATACATAAATTAAATTATTCACCTTTTACATGTGTTGGTTGTCCTAATTTTTTTACTTTAGATCTTAAATTTAAATTAAAAAGCTTTGTCATGACTCTTATAAATATGGTTAACAATAAAAAAAATTTATTGGAATATGTTTGTGGGAACTAGGATATATTTAATGAAAGTCTACATTTGGCAATTACCTTGAGACTTATGGCTTCATTTTTATATATACCTATTAAAAATTTACATATGTTGATCATCCTAACTTTCTACACCTAAAAAATATTGATAATATATGCAATGCCAACAATGAGAAAATAAATAGTGCTCTTCAATTTTTTGATTGAAACCATTCCTCTCTCACAATGATGCTCTTAAAGCCCCCTTACACTATTGATCCCATTAGCAAGTGCATTATACTAAATTTCACATTCTACTATGAAAAATAAATAAATTAGATCTCATCTAGAGTGTCTTAAGGAGCACATACTCTCTATCTAGCATGTGAATCATAAAGAAATGGAGATGACCCTATTCTAACATTTGTACCCCACTTCAAACCCTAATGTTCATTTTAAAAACTCTCACATGTGTGTAGAGAAATCACTCATCTTTGCCTCAACACTTATCTTGGGAGAACAACCAACCCCTTGTAGCTCACCTTCCAATCCTCACTTTAATGCCTATGGAGACAAAAGTAACCACATCTAGCTCACCATATTTGATGGAGACTAATGAAAAATAAATCGATTTAGGAAGCAATAAAATAGGTAGAGTTCTTTCTTACTTTTAAAATGACATTACAAATGAGATCTAAAACTCTAAAGCTATATCACTATTTTATTTTACTTAAGAGGTGTGCTCTCTAAGCAAGTATTTTTATTAGTGGACACATTCAAACTAGGAAAATAGAGATTGGCTTATTGAATCCGTAAGGGGTATTAGTTGGGGTTGTACTTCATGTATGTTTGACTCATCCAACCATCGATAAGTGTCTTTACAATATGGCTCTTGGGTCATTTATGGCCCAAACCCACTACCTCCAAGATTGGGGTTTTGACTTCCACTCCAAGGGGGCATCCAAATTATGGTAACCCTTGTGGATTGAGTTTCCTTTCCTCAATTTATATTTCCACCCTTTCCTAAGTAATATTTTTAGCCAACTTGTAAGGCTCATTAGGTGTAAAATTAGTTCAAAAAGAGTTCTAGTGTCAATTTTACATTGAAATGGACCTCTCCTAGGCTATCCCAGAGTCCTTTAAATTATTTGGCCCTAGTTTCACTATGTCACATTATGTCAACTATCTAAACAAGATAAATTTCTAATTTTATTATTTTTATGAGGATTATTTCGCCAAAGATTGTCTAGTTTATAAACCTTACCTTGTTCCCCCTCCTTTTGTGGTTCTAAAACCATCCCCTCCTCTCCTCGAAAGCCTTCCCAACCCCTCTCCAAGCCTCCCCCTAGGATTCTCCCTCTCACTCCAACCCAGAAAAATCTAAAAATATTACTAATTCTCATATTTATGACTCCCACCCCTGCTAGCCTCCATCCAACCTTCCTCTTTCAAATCCTTCATGTAAAGAGGATGTTTTACATGATAATTGGTGTCAAATAAAATGTTGAAAAGATAACCTATCTCACCCTACCTCCTGAATTTCTCATTCCTCCCTCATGGATGTTGGTTCCCTTACTCTCACTCCCCTCCTTGTGATAATCTTCACTCTAAGGTGATCATGGATGCTAGCACTTTTTCATAATTAAGTTTTTTTTATTTCCTGTCATTCAAAACATATTTCTTTCTTTTCCTCCTCTCAATGAAGTGCAACATTCAATCACAAATTGTGTTACACTCCATTGTTTATTTACGAAATACTAGTACCTTTATGAGTAAATATGTTTTTAATACATTATTATGTCTTGATGAATTTTAATGGATGAATTGAATGTATGAATATGCATTATGATGAAATTATTTTTTAATGCTTTAATGATGCTTATGTTATATGATGAATGTGATTTATATGTTATCGAATAACTATGAACATGTTGCTCTAAGTTGGATGCAAGAAATGTTCGAACCCTCCAATGGGGGGAGGGAGAGTATCACCCAAGAGAGGAGGTTGGTATGAGAACCATTGGTATAGCTATCTGAGTAGAAGCACACACTCACTTGCATAGGTTAGAGGAACCTCGTTGAGTAAGTCTAGGTTATGTATTGATAAGTGTTAAGCCTAAGTTGATAGGAAAGTTAGGTTTGGTTGTCTTTAATCCTCCTTGATTGTTTAGTTAATTTGAGTTAAGAGTATTTAAACTCTTGTGATTAGCTTACGTTATATATTTTGTATCTATATATATATATATAGATACCTATATATAAAATATATGTGTGTGTGTGTGGTGCATATATATGTACGTGTGTAGGTATGAGAATACACATATAGTAATATCTATGTATACCCATATGTAGATACATAATACATATGTGAACATTCACATGGATATATATTGTATATATAAATATTAATATATATATTATGTTTAAATAATTGTTATTTATATAATTAAGTGATTATTATATATATATATATATATATATATTAAAGTAATTTTTTTTTATAATATAAGCAACATTTATAGGGTGTTGTACCCTTTATACAACGAGCCCAAATGGTAAAAAAGGAGCAAAACCATTAAACATCAAAAAAGTTTACAGTAACAACATACGAGAGACAAACATAGCCTAGAAACAACAGAAAAACAACACATCACAGACCCAACCACTAATTGTCTACACCCTCCCATTTCTTCAACAGGAGGTTTAACACATCTTCCCCAATCCGGTTGGGGCCTTCATCCTTGGTGTTCTTGTACATTTCCTCCTTGACCACATCTAAGAGAGTGAGAGTTGACCTGTGAATCAATTTGATAGTGAACTGGGTCAGGCAGTAAAATTTATGATTCAACTTAGCAACCTGCTTGTGTAGCACTATGAGCTCATCCACCTTGCCTTCCTTGCTCTGGATCTCCACATCAGCACTAGCCCTAGAATCTGAGGACTTGGTAGAGTCCTCCTGAAGCATATGGTTCAAATCAAAGAAGTGATAGGGTCTTCTATGGGTCCTTTATCCTTCCACTTCTCAACAGCTTTAGTACCTTCAATTTTACCGCCAATATGAACCGAGTCACTGGAGATATCATCAACAGGGATCCATTTCTTATTTTTCGCCAACCTATGGGATCTTCTCACACTCATATGTTCCATCCCCATCTCAAAGCTAGTACCCATCATAGTATCACCCTTTGAATCATTTTCCTCGACACAATTACCTTCCTCGGAGATTGGAAGAACCCTCAAAAGTTGAGGCACATTTTTTCCTTTCTTTTTAGTTGCAAGTCTGTTGACCTTCTTGTGTTTTAGTTCACAAAGCCCAACCACAACACTCGACTAGGCCAACCCGACCTCATTTTTTATTTTTCTTCAGGGGAGGAGTGGCTAAAGTCATAGTACCGAGATCATCCTCAGGGATGGGGGATTTCCTCTTTGAGCCCTCCAAAACAACAAGGGAAGGGTTTGCAGAGTTAATTTCTAGGGGTTCCAACTCTTCCACGCGCACAACCAAGATGGGTTTGGGATCAGGGACCAGAGTTGAATAAAATTGGTAGAGCCTATGGATTAGACCTTGGTACAACGGTAAAGGAGACAGAGAATCAAGGTTAAGAGTGGCAATTTCTTGGGATTCTTTAATGGAACTTTCTAGAGAACAAAGCAAAAAGAAAGGGAAGCTAAGCAAAATCTTATGCCTTAAGTGATTTAACAATGGTAAGTGGTAGAAATAAAATACCTTGCATCTACCCTTGATGGTAACGTATTTCATGATGGCAAGGTAAACCTTATCCTAGGGCTTAGGCAACACTTCACGGTCGAAACCAAACTGCTTTTTCATCGGCTTCTCATTTCCCTTAAAGAACGTGTTTAGACTCACCAAGTCTTATGTTTTGGTGTGTTTTTATACTTCACTCCCTCACAAGAAAGGCCAGTAGCCTTACCAATCATCTCTTCATACGCATTAAAGTGATTGTTATATATATACTAAATTTTTTTTTGATAGATATATATACTAATATATATTATTGTTATAAATAATATACATGTGGCAACCATAATAATGGCATATATACCACACGAATATGGAAGTAAAAGTCAATTTATAAAGGAAGCTTTATATGGATAATGAATCACCAACTTAGGCGACTCATACAACATTTTTAAAATATCATTGAAGTTGAGTTTATTGCTCAGTTTATAGCTATTAAAATAGCCATGCATAGTGGTGTTTGACTGAGTAAAACATGAGTATTAGTTATCATTTCAGCCCACGACTTGGGTGATAGAATGAGAGATGGAGTTTGTTTTTCATTGGGATTCAACATGCTAGCTAGTAAACTATTTATGTAACAATAAAATTGCTAAAAATTTGAGATGTTGCACCCAACCAGGTCATGATATAAAGATCATGAAGTCATTTTATTTTTGAAGAATTAATAACTAAACTTGCATTGTGTCAATACTACAATGCCAACATGGAATGGTAGAAAATTAGATTGAATCAAAATTAAAAATATGGAAAAAAAATAAGAGCTGAGCCGACTGATCTAGCTCCATGCCTGACAAGTTTGATTGAGTGGCGACAACTTGAGAGTTCTTTGAGTATTCTCTTAGCAACATATTTCTATCCATTTTCATTATAAAAGTAGAGCAGTTTCTCTCCATTTGGGTTGTTCATTCATCCATTCATTTTGATATTCTAAGAAAAAGATTATTTGAGAGATTAGTGAGCAAAGCATAGAGTATTCGTGAGTTTGTGAGGAGATATTAGTTTTGGGAGCAAGAGTAATTGGAAATCTGTATTTCAATTTGTCATAAGAGTGAGAAAAAGTTATATTTGGTTGTGCATTGCTTGGTAGCTGTAGCTATCATTTTAATATCAAGGGAGAGAAGAAAAAGTAGAGTGGAGAGCTGAGAATTGAGGAGGAAACAATTTAAGGCTAAGCCATTGAGTAGATTTGAAGCAAGGAATAGCAGGAATTTGAATCGATCTATTTAAATCCAGGCATGATTAAAATATCTCTTTCTCATTCTCATTTTAATTATGAATATAAGCTTTACTATTGTTTGAAATTGCTTATGCTATCATTGTGTGTAAATTATTACTATTAGAAAGTATGTGAGTTCATGTACAAATAGCTAGAATATCTATGCATAAAGCTAAATTAGAAATGCAAGAGATAAGCTAGATTATGGAATCAAAAGAGCATGATAAGTAGTTATCTTGAATTACATTGCTTGATTAACATAGAAAATAGAAGTTAAGTAGGGTAATATATTATGATATTATCCTAATAATATATTATTGTATTTATATTATTTGAATAAGTTTATATTGCTTCTCAAAAGAGGGTTTGAAATCATATTGGAAGTATTTTGGTCTCTATTTTCTATTGAATGATATTATATTATATATATATTCATTATGATTACC
Source organism: Sequoiadendron giganteum (assembly GCA_007115665.2). NCBI lineage: Eukaryota > Viridiplantae > Streptophyta > Pinopsida > Cupressales > Cupressaceae > Sequoiadendron > Sequoiadendron giganteum. Next base: position 489,012,120 of record CM021103.1, read on the forward strand.
TATGTATGGTAGCTTAAACCTTGAGAAGAAAACTTACATTCTCATGATAAGCATATAACCCTTGAAAGTAGAAGGATATGTTATTCTCTTGAGTTAGGGTAAACACTTGAATAAGAGGCAATTGTCAAACCAAAAATTATTACAAGTATGTTATAGGGTATTCAAGAGATTGAGTCCAACCTATTTGGTCAATTAAATCAACATTAGTGTGTCATCACTTTTGAATGAAATCTTGTTTATATCCTTGGGGTCAAACCAAGAGAAGAGTTAACCACATGTCAGTAGAGTTTCCAAGCTGAGTAGGAGGTGGGTGAACTTATGAAACCACTTCTTTAGAAAGTGGATTGATTATATATATCAAAATTTTGGCCAAAGTAGGTGTAAAAATCATTTCTTACACTTTGTTGACACATTGTGTTTCAAGTTTGTATAGCTAATCAATAGTATCATGAATGGTTGGAGGGTATCCATGATTGTATGACCATACTTTTTATGTAGGACACAAAACCAAATACTCAGATATGCATTACTAGAGGTTTCAATACCAAACTCTTCGTCGAAGGGTAGGGCCACTTCTAGTTAGGAAGGTGTGTGGGGGACTGCTACGTTTGTGGTTGGAGGAAAATCACTTGGGTGATGCTCTCCCTCTTGCAAAAAGCAGCCGAGACTTTTGAAATAGAAGAAGTGTGATACAGATGAGAATACCTTGATCTTGAACTCTTGTAATTTATGAATTTGAATATATGATCATGTATATATTGTAATCTATATTTGAAAAGATGAGCTTCATATACTTGGAAATATGTTATGTTATTTCATTTATGTAATGTCATGTGTGTTGAATGAACAAGACAACTAAGAGGGGGGGTGAATCAGTTGTATCCAATTAAAACATCAAAACCCTCAATAGTAACCAGATCCACATACATTCATAAAATCCCTAATTTGTTATAATGTTTAAACATGAAATGTAGATAACAAAACTTAATCAACAACACCATACACAAGAAAATGCTAGATTTATGTGGAAAACCCTAGGAGGGAAAAACCATCGTGAGGATTAGCTCACAATATAAGTAATTATGAAATCGGTACAAAGAGGCTCATTGCCAAAATAGGACACACTATCCAAAAAGGCTCACTTCCCCAGCTCATTGCCAAAATAGAAAGAAGAAAGAAGATAGAATGTTATAGATAGAACATGATCTCACTGCAACAAAGAATCCACCATAATAGCTCCAACAACATTCACGACCTCCAAGAGATCAACATACCTTCAACTCACTACATTCAATGATCTTGTATAATAGCTCACACTATATTTTGCATCTCTGCACTTAATTTCACATCACAAATCTCAACTCCATTCCACACTTCATTTCACATCAACTCATCTTGCATTTATACCATCCACAACTTGAAAAGCATCTTCAAGTTGGCTACACACCTTAAACTTTACAAATTCAAAAATAGGTTGGCACAAAGCATTCCTGTAGTGGATAGGAATGAAAGTGGACCAATAAAAAACTTAATTGGGACCCAAAGCAACACTTTCATGCCATGCTACACCTTCATCAATACTTAAACATCTTCAAATGTAGTGTAAACACCAATTTGGTTGTCACTTGTGCAAACACCATTAAACTTTGAAGGACACACTTCCTTAAATCAAGGATGACTTGAGAACCACAAACCGTGCTTCTAGACAATATAGAAACCACGTAAGATCCAAAAAATTCTTCACACCAACTCACACCTTCAGAATGTACAAGCTCGATACACTCAAACTTCACTACTAGACACTGTAACTCTAAAAAACATCTTCTAGAGCACCAAACCACGAATCCTCTTGACACAAGCAAGAGATCAAAACCATCAACATACCTTCAAAATTGCAATACCTGAAGCATAGCTATGGAGAAACATGGAGCAAATACATTTCTCCCAAATACCTTTGTAAGCAACACTACAAATCCAGTTCACACATTGGTGAACATAACTTCTTTTTCACATCAATCTAGAAGCCCAAATTCTAGATATATAAACTTTGAACACCTCTAACCAACATATCCAAACCACACAAATAGATCTTCAATCGATAAGAAATACAAAGCAAAAATAGAACACCTCTGTAACACATTGTTTCTTCTTTTTATCAATTTTCTCAATATCGTCAACATCTTTACCACTACCACAACCATAACCAAAAGCTTATCAAAGAAAAACCAAAGGTTAAAACCAGTAACTTAACTGATGAAAAAAAAATGCAACTAATCAAAGCAACAATCTCTCTCAACCACTACATAATTGACACCGATGACAACTCAAGCTTGTTGACATCAATGACAACACCTTCATACTTGCAACAATCCCTCTTTGTCATTGATGGAAACACAATATGTGAAAAACCATCAAAGATAACATACACACTCTCCTTCTTTTTTTAGATTAAACAACCTACACAACATTCTTGCACTTTCTCCTCCTTACAAGATTCTCTCTCCTTATCTCCCCCTTTTCATTTTTTTCTTTTTCACATGCTTCACTCTCCCCCTGTATAGATAGAATTTTTTTTCACATGACTCTCTCCCCCACTTTGACATAAATGGAAAAGGATAAAATGTTTTGCATTGTTCTCCCCTTTGATATTGAACCAAGATACTTGCTATTGCTCTAAATACTTCCCCTTAGAATTATTCACCAACCAAATCAACAACCTTTACAAAATGACAACACTTATTCCATACTGCAATAATGTCACTACCTACTCCCCCTAAGAGGTAGCCACCAACATCAATCTAGATAGAGAATGAATCCATAGATCCACTTGACTGATGCATCTCCATATGCATCTAGTTCAAAGGTGGGGCAAGAACCCCAAACTTCTCGCAAAGATACTCAAAAGTATCCTTAGGAAGAGCCTTAATAAATATATCAACAATATGATCCTCTGTAGGTATATATTCAAGCTTCTTTTCATTCTCCACAACCTTCTCTCTTAGAAAGTGATATCTGATTGAAATATGTTTTGTCCTTGAATGCATCATTGGGTTCTTTGAAATATTGATTGCACTTGTATTATCACAAAAGATAGAAATAGGCTCATCATACACCACTTCAATATCCTTCAATGCTTGCCTCATCCATAGTACTTGTGTGCAACAAGATGTTTCTGCAATGTACTCAACCTTTGTGATAGATAACAAAATTGAATCTTGTTTCTCACTTAGCCATGATACCAATCTACATCCAAGAAAGAATGCACCACCACTTGTACTTTTCCTGTCATCCACACAACCAACCCAATCTGCATCTATGTAAGCACTCAATGTGAAATTGATATCCTTAGGATACCATGAGCCATAATACGGAGTGCCCTTCAAATATATGAATATCCTCTTCATAGTTACAACATGTGTCTTTTTAGGATCTTCCTTGAAATCTAGCCACAAGACAAACTGCATGAATGATATTCGATCTAGTAGCAAGTTAGGTATAGTAGTCCACCAATCATGGATCTATACTCACTCTAATCAACCGTAGGAGATTCATCATCCTTACTTAGTTTGCAACTAGTAGCCATAGGAGTACATATCAATTTGGAGTCTTCCATCCAAATTTCTTCAACATTTCTTTAACATACTTTAATTTTGAAATGAATATGCCTTTATCTGTTTGATTGATTTATAGCCCAAGGATGAAATTCATCTCCCCAAACATAGACATTTGAAACTCTTTCTACATCTCTTCTACAAACTTCTTGCACATAGATTCAATGCCTCCAAAAATTATTTCATCAACATACACAACCACTATCAATATTTGATCTTTCTCAACCTTAAAGTGAAGGTTACTATCTGTGGTACCTTTATTGAATCCTTGTTGTATCAAATACTTGTCCAAACTTGCATACCAGGCTCTAGGAGCTTGCTTCAATCCATACAATTCCTTCTTCAATCCGCAAACCATATTAGGTTTATATGATAACTGAAATCCTTCCAGTTGTTCCATGTAAAAAATTTCTTCCAACTCCCCATTCAAGAAAGCAGACTTCACATCCATCTAATAAAATTTAAAGTCCTTATGTGTTGCAAATGCTAGAAACATCCTAATTGATTCCATTCTATCCACCAAGGAAAATGTATCCTCAAATTCAATTCCTTCAACTTGTGAGTAACCCTTACACACAAGCCTTGTCTTGTTTCTTACCACTTCTCCATTCTCATTTAGCTTGTTTCTGAATACCCACTTAGTACAAATTTTGTTCTTTTTTTCAGGTCTAGAAACAAGTTCCCAAGTTTGATTCTTCTCAATCTCCATAAGTTTTTCTTCCATTTCCTTCATCCAATATTCATCCTTGCATGCCTCACTCGCTATTTTAGGTTCAACTTTAGAAAGTAAAAATATATTTACCTTTGCTTCAACAAATATTCTTCTTGTCAACACACCTTTGCTTTTGTCTCCAATGATCTATTCTTTGGAATGATTTCTATGGACATACTTAGGGGTCATAGGGGTCTTTTCTAGAGCTTCTTCCTCTTCATTTTGTACTTCCTTTTCCTTATCTTTGTCTTTTTCTTCTTCTTCTTCACAAGCAAGTTCATCTAATTCATATACATCTATTACCACTGAATTCCTCAATTCTTCATCAACATTCACAATTGCACTTTCAACAATCGTTATTAACCTTTTGTTGTAGCATCTGTAAGCTTTTATTTTAGTAGAATATCCAAGGAAGATACCTTCATTAGGCATTGCATCAAACCTTCCTAAGTTTTCATCATCTCTTCTGATATAGCATTTGCTTCCAAACACTCTAAGTACTTTACAGTAGGGATCCTTCCACACCACAACTCATAGGGAGTCTTTTTGTTGTTAGATTTTGCTTGAACTCTGTTAAGTATGTAAACAACAATATGAATTGCTTCTCTCCAATAGAATTTCGGTAGATTGGATTCTTTCATCATAGTCCTTGCAGCTTCTTGAATAGTCCTATTTTTACTTTCAATCACTCCATTTTGTTGAGGAGTCCTAGGGGAAAACAAGTGCCTTTTATTGTATGATTCTTACAAAACATGTTAAATTTATTGGAGGTGAACTCTCCACCTCTATCAAACCTCAAAAATTTGACCTTCAAATCCATTTCATTCTCAACTATAACTTTAGATGCTTTGAATTTATCTATGGATTTAGATTTCTCTCTAAGAAAAGTAACCCATGTCATTCTAGAATAATCATTAATCAAAAGAACAAAATACTTGTCACCTTGAAGACTTCTCACTCTTGTAGGACCACAAATATTTGTATGCACCACTTCCAACAATCCGGTAGAATATTGTTCGTTTCCCTTGAAACTACTTATTATTTGTTTTCCAAATGGACAATCTATGCAAACATCATTGATAGGCTTTGTAATCTTTGGAAGATCTCTCACTAATTGAACTAAAATGATTCTAATCAAGTTATCAAAATTGATGTGACACACCCTCTTGTGTCATAACCAACTATCATTAATCCGAGTCATAAAATAGTGACCATCAATGCCCTTGAGTTGAAGATATTTCCATCTGCCCTGTTTCCAACAATAATCATAGTTTCAAACCCTTTTCTGATCTCACATCAATCATCTTGAAACATAAGATTGTACCCTTTTCTACACATTTATCCAACACTCGAGAGGTGATGCATTAAACATTTAACATAGTAAACATCTTCAGTATTATGCTTTCCATCAAAATTGATTGAACCTATTCCATAAATCTTAGCACCCAAATCATCTCCAAATTTAACAAGTCCTCTGTCTTTTAATTCAACTTTAACAAACTTACTCTTGCCTTCGGTCATATGATTTGAGCAACCACTATCAATAACCCAATAGTTCTTATCATGTCTAACATGAAAATCAGATACCAAAGTACCTCCAGTCTTATCCTTTTTCTTCAGAGCATTTTCCTTCACACAATTTCCAGAGTTAGCAGAAATAGATTCATCTTTTAAATCCAAGACAAAACATTCATTATCATCAATATCTCTACAATCAAATTCATCATCAGAAATACCAACATCTTCTCTAACATAATATATATTTTTGATCATCTTTCCTTTATTTTCCTTGTTCTTATTATTCACAACTTTGTTTGGACATCTTGAAGCATAGTGACCTATATTTCCACAACTAAAACATTTGAAAGGTAATTTACCTTTGTACTTACCAGTGCCCTTTTTCATCCTTCTTACAAAGTTAGCTTCTACATCATCAAGATCATCTCCATTTGAATCTTCAACTTTTTCTAATTTCCCAACCTTGAAAGTAGTCTCCACTTTTTCAACTTTATTCGGACCAATTTTTCTCATTTCAAATGTAGTTAGTGTTCCATACAACTAATATCTAGTGTAAGTATTAAAATTTGCAACTTTCTCATTAGCGTAAACCTTTTCACCATAAAAATCAGGAAGAGTTCTGAGAATTTTCTTTACCACTTTGGGTTGTTTGACTTTTGCACCAAGACCTCTCATTGCACTGACAAGTTCATCAACTCTTTGCATGTAACTTGTAATTGTTTCATCTTCAGACATTCAAAAGTTCTCAAATTGTGTCTTTAAGTTCTACATCTTAGCTTGTTTAACCTTATCATCTCCTTCATAAATACTTTCTAGCTTATCCTAGATTTCTTTAGCATTTTTTAGATCCATAACTTTCACTAATTCAAAATTTGCAAGACTACTCAAAAGAACAAACCTTGCTTTACCATTTGTTTCATAGGCCTTGATTTAATCACTTGTTCTTGGTCCATTTACAATTATGGTATGTGTAGTCTTCATTGCTTGTGCAACATAAAATCCAAGGTAAACCAAATAGCCTTCCATCTCAACCTTCCAAAATGCATAGTTTGTGCCATCAAACATAGGGATTTCCTTCTTGTTCACCATCCTAGATCTACCTCAAGTGGTCAAGCTTTTCTTCAAGGAACCTTGCTCTGATACTAATTTTTGAATGAATAAGACAACTAAGAGGCGGGGGGGGGTGAATCAGTTGTATCGAATTAAAACATCAAAACCCTCAATAGTAATTAGATCTACATGCATTAATAAAACCCTTAATCTGTTATAATGTTTAAACATGAAATGTAGATAATATAAACTGAATCAACAACACCATACATAAGAGACACTAGATTTGTGTGGAAAACCATAGGAGGGAAAAACCATAGTGAGGATTATCTCACAACATGAGTAATTGCAAAACTGGGACAAAGAGGCTCACTACCAGAATAGGACACACTGTCCAGAAAGGCTCACAACCTAGGCTCATTTTTCAGAATAGAAAGAAGAAAGAAGATAGAATGCTACACAGAGAACATGATCTCAATGCAACAAAGAATACACCATAATAGATCCAACAACACTTGTAGGCTCCAAGAGATCAAGATACCTTCAAATCACAACGTTAAGTGATCTTGCATTATAGCTCGCACTGCATTTCACATCTTTGCACTTAATTTCACGTCATAACTCTCAAATCTATTCAACACTTCATCTCGCATCAAATCATCTTGCATTTATACCATCCACAACTTGAAAAGCATCTTCAAGTTAGCTACACACACCTTAAACTTTACAAATTAAAAAATAGGTCAGCACAAAGCATTCCCGCGATGGATAGGAATGAAAGTGGACCAATGCAAAACTTAATTGGGACCCAAATCAACACTTACATGCCACACTACACATTCATCAATAATTAAATATCTTTGAATATAGTGTAAACACTAGGTCGTCCATTACCCGTTCAAACACCATTAAAATTTGAAGTACACACTTCCTTAAATCAAGGAAAAATTGAGAACCACAAACCACGCTTCTAGAAAATCTAGAAACCACCTAAGATCCAACAAATTCTTCGCACCAACTTCCACCTTCAGAATGTACAAGCCTAGTACACTCAAACTTCACTACTAGACATTGTAACTTTAAAAACCATCTTCTAGAGTGTCAAACCATGAATCCTCTTGACACAGGAAAGAGATCAACACCACAACATAGCTTTAGAATTGCAAGACCTGAAGCAAAACTATGAAGAAACACAGAGCAAATACATTTCTCCCAGACACCTCTATAAGCAACACTACAAATCTAGTTCACACACTGGTGAACATAACTTCTTCTGCACATCGATCTAGAAGCCAAAATTCTGGATATAGAAACTTTGAACACCTCTAACAAACATATACAAACCACACAAGAAGATCTTCAACCCAGAAGAAATGCGGAGTAAAATCAGAACACCTCTTCAACACCCTGTTTCCTCTTTTTATCAATTTTCTCAATATCCTCAACATATTTACCACTACCACAACCATAAACATAAGCTTATCAAAGCAAGACCAGAGGTTAACACCAGTAACTTAACTGATAACAACATAATGCAACTAATCAAAGCAATAATCTCTCTCAACCACTGTACAGTTGGCACTGATAACAACACAAGCTTGTTGACATCAATGACAACACCTTCACACTTGCAACAATGTGGAATTATTTATGTAATATGCAATTATGTTAATGAAAAAAATATTTCATTTCTCTATTTTGAAAACTTGAATTATTCACTTTCTCGAGTTAAAACTTAGGTGAAAAATATAGGGTAAACATTGGGTATGTAACATGTGGTATCAAAGATACCAGGTTCAACAATAGGACTTATGAGCTCATATGTTATCCTATTGTCCAAAATTATCAATAGCTAATGTTTGGACATCTTGTGCCAGGATGGTGTGAATCAAGATGGCTACTAGGAAATATGTGATTGGCAATGAGTGCTACCTAAGGGCCAAGAAAGAATCAGAGACCATAGTTAAAACCAATAATAGTGGAGATATATAGCTTGATGATTTTGAGACTCTTAGTAGTACATTGTTAGGCATTAAACTAGAGAAGAAGAAGATGTGGGAATAATCCAAGTCCATAGCTCCTATTTCCCCAGCCAAGTCTGACCAACTATCACTCTCAAGATACATGCCAACAGAATGGGGTGTTAGTTCCCCTTTTATTAGGAGGGAACCTCGTGTGCCCTTATCTCCTGAGATTATTTTAGTTGTATCTGTTGGTGAATCAAAGGGATATACTCCCCTCAACCATGACAAATGAATCATCTTATGTATAATCATGTATTAAAGGATGATTGAAATCCTTATTATTGTAATAAATAAAAAAATTGGCAACACTTGTGCAAAACATTTTATCATTTGCTTTGCTAAATTTGAATGAATGATTGTTGAAATGTTTAGATGTTAAATGAACAATTAAAGGAACTAATTGTATATTATAAATGAAAACTCTAGGTGGAATACTATCTATATGTATCATCCAAACAAGAACTAACCTTGGAGGAAGTCATGAAGTGGGTCAACCTTTAGGGAACTCTGAAGCCAAATTGGATCAAATTTTAACTATGTTAAATGAAGCAAGAGAAAGGATTGGCAACCTCAAGCAAGAGGTTAGGGGTAAGGGTAGACCTAAGAAATATTCCTCTAAAAAAGGAGAGGATGAGAACACCAATGACCATACTACCCTAAGTGAGGGTGAAATCATGAAATTGTGTCTCGCTTTTGGCAAGAGGAAGTTTTTGGAGTGGTCAGGCTAGATTTACTAGAACACCTTCTATATACACTCAAATTTGGTCTGGAGAATTAATTAAATACAAGTTATTTAATTAATAATCTTTAATTCTTTTACTGATAAATAAATTGCAAAATTTATTTATATAGTTCATTTTTCTCTAATTATTTCTATCCTAGATCATTTTCTTCATATCTTAATTAAATGAACAAATTTAATTAGTTTGTTTTATTTAATTAATCTCCTCTCACTAAATTTGAATTTCAAATTTGAATTTAAGCACATGTCTACTAAATTCTTCCCCCCTTCCACCTCATCATGTGTCTCAAGAATTAAATATCTCTAATATTTAATTTGGCATTTATCATCAACAAATTCCAACTAATTTGGGGCACTTGGCCTTCATCTCCATTTTATTCCTCTTCACACTTGGCAGTTTGTTCTCATGAAGGGAACACACCTCCCCTTTCCCTCTAACCGCTTCATCTTCAACCGTCTATCTCTCCAGATCGAATTCAGATCGTTATTTCCTACCACCTAGGCTCATTCCTTGGAAAATCTATAAATAAGCCCTCATTTTCACAGTAAAAGAGAGAGAGCTGAGCATTTGTAGCAATTACACTCTACAACATTTTAATTAGCATTATCATTTTAGTGAGCATTTTAGTATTATTATTTTAGCATTAAGTAGTTTAATCATGCCATTTTCATTAGTAGCATCTTAATCACAATATTTTTATCATATCATTTTCATACAACAATATCATAGCAACATTATTATCTTTGCATACCATCTACAAGTAGCTCATTGCCATGTAATGTAGGAAACATCTCTTGCATTTCAAGCATCTCTCATTCTTCAGGTTGTCATTTGGAAAGTCACGTGCACAACAATTTGAGAGCAAAATGACTTAAAGAATCCTTGGAGATAGAGGACAATGAGACGCCATTGAGGAATTGTTGTATTAATTTGATTGTTATTTGAATTCCTTGATATAATTTTTCATTGGTGTGTTGTATAGGTTTTATTTTATTATTCACGTTATTTACATACACACATAAATTGGTGCCCACCGTGGGGCCTAGCCCCATTTTTAATATTTTTCTTGCAAGTTTCGTCAACATGTCTATTTGTGAATTCCGATGTAGCGGATCCACTGTCTGTTTCAATGTGTTGGTGGTGACTTTTGGAACATCAAAGCCTTGTTATAGCACATAAACAACCCAGACTAGTGCATTTACCTCTTGTTTTAGCGCATATACAGGATTTCATTTCCCTTTTTTATTTTCCAAAATAGAGCATTGAATGTGTTTAATAGTGCATATACTAAATATTAGCGCATATGTTCTTTGTTTTAGCATATACACCTTTATTTGGAGAAATTTAAATTCTAGGGGACTGATCCGTATCTTTTTGTTTTGCAGATACTCTATATGTTGTCAAAGACATATCTGAAACTACTAACGATGTTTACAGGGGTTGGATTTATTTTCCTTTGATTAAATTAGGCATCTAGTTTAATTACAAGTTTAAAGAACACCATGTATGTTGTGTTTGCAAAGTGATATGCCTATGCTCTCTCCTTTACTAGGTGACCAAAGTGCTAGACTCACTCTTTCAGTTTATTACAATAGCACCTTTAGTAGGCTTGCCTTCCCACTTCAAAAGGAGGGAATGGCCTAAGTGGGAACAACTAAAGCCAAGAATTCCAACCCACTATAATCAAATGTGAATTGTGATGAAAATCACATTCAACAGTAGTGTGAATTGATAGCCCTCCCCCAGTATCCTTGAGATACGTAAAGCCTTTGTTCTAAAGGTTGGGAGGCCTCTTGAGGGAGTTTATCATTTTCTGCACTGAACGAAAGCCCTTACTAATAACTTTAAGTCTATTAGCCAAGTTGAGTCAGTTGCCAAACATTATAATATTCACAATGAAAGGGGAGGGAAGAATCTTCCCCCAAGATACTCACCATATAACTACAAGGGATTTCTAGCCAATAGTGGAGAAATCTACTTTGGTTAAGACCCAGAAAGGGAAAAAAAACTGGCACCCTCGAGGGGGTGACAAGGTTGTGTGAGCTGACATAGTTCCAAGCTATGAGCTATGATGCTTTTAATGACCCATGACATTAGAAGAGTCTGACTGATCTATTTGCTATTGCTCAATACCAATGGAAATCAAAGGGATCAGACCAGATCCTAGAACATACACTTGATGTTTAGATCATAGGGTGAAACAATTGTTTTACTACTTGCTTATGTGTTTGCAATCATTGTTCAAAAGATCATCCATCAAAACACTCAATTCACTGACTCAAAAACAAGAAAACCAAGAAAACTTTCAGAACGGTGACATTTCCAGTTTAGTGCATAAACTTCTTCTGGCACGTTTATTCCATCTTTCAACACATGAGCTTTCTGCTCTAGCACATTCAACTGAATTTCTAGCGTATATAGGGTCTGTTCTGGCACATTTAGCCCATCTTTTAGTGCATATACAACCTTTTTTAGCGCATTCACCTAATACTCAAATTGAGAGAAAAATTGATTTGTTGTGCGACAACTAGAATCATATTTAGGGACCCTTTTCAGAGTAGAGATCATTTCTCATCAAAAAATTGGTTTAAACTTGAAGAAATTGGATTTTGCAAGTGCAATCCCTTTAACTAAACTTAGATCAAACAACTTAAAGTTCCCAATCACCAATCTCATCTCTGATTGTTAGCTGATTTTCACTATTAGGATCTATCATCCTTTATCACGAAACAAACGATGTACATTAGATTTAGCCTAGTCTCATCAATAGGATCTATCATCCTATTTGACTTAGGTATTTCATTGACACTCCCAAAACAAAGATCAAAGTATAGAAAAACTCTATCACTTGCATGACCATTTTAACAAGATCTCAAAAGAAAAAACTCAGAGAAAAAATAAATAGAAACCCAAACCATCACGGCAGAAGGAGAAGAAAATACTTTTCACAGATTTCATTAACCTGAAACATATGAGATAACTGATGAGGAAATTCAACAAGCTCAACAAGACCCTAAATTTCACAAGTTCATGGAAAAAATTCTAGAAAAGGATGGAGATAAATACTTTCTGATGTTGGCAAATCAAGGTGCAAAACTACCCAATGATTTTTATGTCAACCAATTGAAGGAAGCTCCCAAGAAAATAAAAGCTGACTCACGAATCAAAGATCCATTGAATGCTTTAACTCAACAAATGCAATTTCTTCAACAACAAATCCTAGACATGCAAAGAGGAACAACAAAGAGATATTTGTTGCAGGACATCTGTCCTTATCGATTTGATAGAAATATGATCATGATACCTTTTCTGCCAAATTGTGAATTTCCAAGATATGACAAATATAATGGAAAAACTAATCCTCAAGATCATGTAAGAGAATTCTGCACCATGAGTTTGGAATTTGCACATGAAGAAACCTATCTAATGAGATTATTTCCAAGAAGTTTAGGTGGTCAATGCATGAAATGGTTTTCAAAACTCCCACTAGGTATTAGATCATTTGAGGAGATGGTAAATAAATTTATCTCCCAATATTCATACAACATTCAACATGAAATAACCATGAAGGATCTCTGTAACACAAAATAGAAAAATGGTGAACCATTTCTTACATTCTTGCAAAGATGGAGACAATTATTTGCTAGATATGCCTGTCCGGTAATCGAGAAAGAAAAGATGGATATCTTTATTGATAATATCAACTATGAGATGAGTTATAGACTCCAATTGCAATGTCCACCCAGTTTCAAAAAGTTGATTGAAAATGTTCTTAAGATTGAGGAAGCCTTGTTTAAAAGAGGAGTATTGAAAATCTATAACGAAGGAACAAACTCTTCTAACCATCATAACAACAATGAAAAATATAAATTATGGATGAGAAATAAGAATGTTGGTAATGATGGTGTAGTTGACACACATAACACAAAACCAGTCTTCAATTTATCAGGTACTACACCCAAAAAAATCAAAACAAAAATGAATCTAAACTAGCTCCACCACCATATCGAAGAAAATTTACACTTTTGGGGCAATCACTTGAATCAACGTTAAAAGAGCTTCTTGCACACAAACTCATAACATTACTGGATACACGAGATTTTGAACCAAGAGTCAAACCATCATGGTGGAACGATGCATATTACTGTGACTTTCATAGAAGCAAAGGTCATAAAACAAATTATTGTATGCAATTAAAACATTTGGTGCAAGACTTGATAGATAGAGGTGACATATTGATAGGACATAAAAAAAATGATGATCATGGAGAATTTAAAAACTCTCTACCCAACTATGAAAAAGGAGAATCTTCTTCGACAAACAACAAAGGGAAGAATGTGAATTATGTCTATTATACTACCATCAATCACATTTCTGCAGCTGATAATCAAATCAATGTCATCAAAATCAAGGATAAAAAAGACAACCTACTAGTAAATGTGACCACAAGAGGGCATCCCAAGTTTGTATTGAAAGGAAGTACATCTAAAAATCCTGTCGCTTCTTTGAATCGATACAATATAGTGGATCAATTGTAAAAGATTTCAGCACAGATATCCATACTAGAACTTCTTAAAATTTTGCTAGCCCATAAGGATATTCTAGAAAAATATTTAGTGGACACCACAGTACCAACCAATTTGGAAGTTTGTCAATTCCAAGTCATGATGGGATATCTGACTACACCCCATTGTTTATCATTCTTGGAAAATGAAGATGCATCCCTCACTCATCCACACAACGCTCCACTCTATATTGAGGTTTCAATCCATAAACATCAGGTCAAACATGTTTTAATATATGGAGGATCCAGTCTAAATATATATACTTTAAAGCTTATTCGTGCATTGGGATTTTAAAAAAATGCAATAGATTCCAGAAGAAAGATCACCATAAAAGCTTATGATGATGAAGAAAGATCCTCTCAAGGACTGATAGTATTGCCAATTCAAGTGGGACCAGTTCAAAAGGATATAATTTTCCAAGTTTTAGATAAGGAATTGACCTACAACATACTCTTGGGTTGACCTTGGATCCATGAAATGCAAGCAGTGCCATCAACATACCATCAATGCTTAAAATTCTCTTACAATGGACAAGAGATCACAATTTCAGCAGATTCTAATAATCCCCAATACTGCAACACTCTCAAGACAGTCCAAGATATCTTTGTACCACACAACAAAGAAGTTCTCACTTCTATTTCCTCAAGTAATGAAAGCCAACTCAATTCCTTGTCAAATCAGTTTGAGAAAAAGGTTCATTTGAAAGATAAAGGCATGTGTGAGTATTCTTTTGATCAATTCATATGTCTCTCACAACTACCACCTTCTCCAAAATCATATGGACAACCATCAACATCTAGACAACAATATTCACAACCCATCACAATCTTTGATGGTAAATTTGTAAAAGCAGGTACTCTAGCTGATGAATATGAAGACAAAGACATTCTAAATTGGCTTTACAAAGATGAAAAATAATCCACAATAGCAACTTGTGATATACCAACAGAGCAATATGGTAAAGGGTTCAAAATCTTAGAAAAGATGGGATATGAATGAAAAGGTCCTATTGACAAACGAAAAGAAGGTATTGTGGAACCAATCCAACCTATCTTAGTCAATTCAAAAGACAAGATAGGATTAGGATAAAAAGAAGAGACAAAAGAAGAAGCCATTCAGAAGGTTTGTGAACAAATCCTCCAACTGCAAGCTAGTTCTAAAACAAACTCAAATGAATATGAATGGGACTTACTATCTGAAGAATCTTGTGAAGACAAGGAAATTGATGTGATAAAGAGGTATTCACCCATACGTATGGAGGGACAAAGTTTAGGGTCTAGACCATTTGAATTTGGATCACTACATATCGATGGCTCTAGTGAGGACGATTAAACATCGAGTGAGACAGATGATTTAGAGGAGAGTAACATTATAGAACTTGATGTTGCTAGTGAACACCTTGAAAATGTTTCCATCATAACCCTCACCACCTTTGATCTTGACCAATCCGATGACTCCTTACCTTTGATACATTCCAAAATCATTAACTGGGAACAAATCGAGCCTTTGGATATCCCTATCTTTTCAGATGATAATTCCATTGGCAATTTCCTTTGTTCTAAAAATCTAGAAACAAGTTCCACCAATGAATTTCATAGCGAAGCTTTGAACCAAGGGAGTGCCAAGTCTCTTAGCTGCAAAATAAAGAATACAAAAAATCAATCTAAGGGTGAAAACCATTCAATGGCAGTATTAGATCATGAAAAAGTAAAAAAGAAAGAGTATATCTAATGGTGAAAACCTCTTTGAGGCACTGAAGGATGAGAGATTTGACACTCTTCCTGAGCATTATCAAGAAATATCTTCAGTATTGGTTGAGCCTACACAATCCATAAACATCGGTACTGCAGAAACAACAAAGACCATACACCTAGCGGCATCAATGACAAAGCAAGAAAAGCCAAATTTCACCAAATTATTTGAAGAAAGAAATCAATTTTGCTTGGTCTTATGCTGACATGCTAGGAATAGATCTAGATCTAATAATGCATCATTTATCCATAGCACCTAGAGGGAAGCTAGTAAAGTAGAAATTGAGAAAAATGCATCCACACATCGCCCTACTAGTGAAAGAAGAATTAAAAAAATTATTAGATGTGGGGTTCATCCGACCAATTGACTATGCATAATGTATTTCAAACATTGTACCAGTCTCTAAACCATACAATAACATCAAAATATGCACAAATTTTAGGGATCTTAACAAGGCTTTTCCAAAGGATGACTTTCCTTTGCCCAATATAGACATCATTATAGATTTAACAGCAGGACATGCTATGCTATCACTCATGGATGGTTATTCAAGCTATAATCAGATCAAGATTACACCAGAAGATCAAGACAAAACAACTTTCACATGCCCATGGGGTATATTTTGTTGGAATGTCATGCCTTTTGGATTAAAGAATGCAGGAGCCACCTATCAACGTGCAATGCCAACAATATTTCATGACATGATGCACACATTCATGGAGGACTATGTGGATGACCTACTAGAAAAATCATTCACCAAGGAAGGACATATAGAAATCTTGGATAAAATCTTTAACCGATTGGAAAATTTCAATGTGCGATTAAATCCAAAGAAGTGTGTATTTAGAGTAACATCAATAAAACTCTTAGGATACATAGTCTCAGCCAAAGGCATCGAAGTAGATCCAAAAAAAGTTAAATAAATCATGGAAATTCCACCTCCTAAGAACATTAGCCAGCTAAGATCTCTACAAGGAAGATTCCAATCCATTAGAAGATTCATCGCACAACTGGCAGACAAGTCTCATCCTTTTACTCATTTGTTACACAAGAATGTTTCTTTTAGATGGAATGAAAGATGTGAAGCTTCCTTTAATAAATTCAAACAATATTTGATGAATCCACCTATATTGGTACCACCAATAGAGGGAAAACCACTTCTACTCTACATAGCAGCTACTGAGGTATCTTTGGGAGCTTTTCTAGCACAAGAAGACTAAGGAAAAGAAAAGGCCATCTACTACATCAACAAAACACTGAGTGGTTATGAACTTAACTATACATTCATTGAAAAATCTTGTTTGGAAGTGGTGTTTTCTACTCAACAATTGCGAAACTATATGTTAACACATACCATCAAACTAATAGCCAAGATAGATCCATTAAAATATCTACTCAGCAAAGTCGCTCTGATAGGAAGATTAGCAAAATGGGTGATGATATTGAGTGAATTTGACATTCAATATGTAGATAGAAGAGAAATCAAGGGCCAAGTAATAGTAGACCAGTTAGCTAAAGCACTATTGCAAGATGACCATCCTATGCACATTGAATTCCCAGATGTAGATGTCCTCACAATGACAACACAACATTGGATATTATACTTTGATGGGTCTTACACTCACCATGGATCTAGTGCTGGAATCCTATTTATTACTCCTCAAGGACACTATCCCAAAATCTTACAGGTTGATGTTCCCTTGCAAAAAAAACATGACCAAATATGAAGCATTAATAATTGGTATCAAGGTAGCAGTGGAATGGAAAATCACAGAATTACAAGTTTATGGAGATTCCCAATTAGTCATCAATCAGGTTAATGATGACTATCAAACAAAAGATGACAAGCTGATGCCATACAATAGAGTGGTAGATGAATTCAAGAAATACTTTGTTGAGATCAAGTTTGAACAAATTCCAAGAGTAGACAACAAAGCTGTAGATGCCATGAAAACCATCGTTTCTCTTTTACAAATATCAAAAAAATGAAGTCGTTATGAATTCATGGTGGAACAATTATTTGCTCCCACATATGACAATCCTGAATCCCAGGTCATGTGCCATCTAGTTGATGTTGATTATTCAATCTATGGGAAGATTTATACCTATCTGAGAGACAATACCCTTCCACCTGATCTATCCCGAAACCAAAAATGCAATTTTATCTATCAAGCAACCCGATACACCCTAATAGCTGATACACTTTATCGACGAGGTCTTGATGGTACTCTCCTCCGATGTCTTGAACGTGACAAATCTAAAACTGCCTTACAAGAAGTTCATGAAGGTATTTGTGGTACTTGTTCAAGTGGTCTCACTCTAGCTAAGAAAATCCTACACTAGGGATATTATTGGCTGAAAATGGAGAAAAAATATTTTCAATTTATTAAGAAGTGCAAGAAGTGTCAAGTCCATGGAAATCTCATACATGCATTGGCACAGGAGCTGCAACCATTCACATCGACCTGGACTTTTTGTTAATGGGGACTTGATCTTGTGGGTAAGATTCATCCATCTTCCTCTAATGGACATAAATTCATAATCACAACCACTGAGTATTTCACAAAGTGGATTGAAGATGTCCCATTAACCATAATCACTGGTAAACAAATTGCCTCCTTCATCCTGAATTACATTGTCTGTCGGTATGGCATCCCTAGCTCCATTGTCACTGACAATGGCAGACCCTTCAAAAAATAGGATGTGCAAGAACTTTGTGAAAAATTCCATATCCAACACCGATTTTCCACACCCTATTACCCTCAAGGGAATGACCAAGTAGAAGCCTCAAATAAGATCATTTTGAAAATATTGAAGAAAATTGTCAACAATGCTAGACGCGACTGTCATGCCCAACTAAACCCTTCCTTGTGGGCATACCATACTAGCATTTGCACCCCTATGAGAGCCACACCATATTCCCTTGTGTATGGATCAGAAACCATCTTACCCATTGAGGTTGAGTTACCTTCACTCTGGGTATCATTGAAAGGAATCATTTTATAGGAAGACTATCGAGTATCTAGACTACAAGAGTTGGAATTGTTAGATGAATGCCGTCAGCATGTTGTTAATCATCTGAAAGCTTATCAACAAAGAATGTCAAGGAGCTATAACCACAAGGTAAGACCAAGAACATTTTAGGTTGGTGAATTGGTACTAAAAGAGAATCCTCGCAATCAACAAGATTGGGAAAAGAAGGGAAAATTTGAACCTAATTGGCTAGGTCCTTTCGTCATTGTATCAGTATATGGATCTGGAGCATCTAATTTATCTACACTTGAAGGAGAACTGTTTGAAGAACCTATCAACAAAATTCATCTCAAGAATTTTTATACATAACTCATCCAAGGCATAGTTTAAAAAGCAGAAAAATAAAATAAAAAGCAAAAAAAGAAGAAAAATCCAAAAAAAAAGCAAAAAAGTAGAAAAATCTAAAAAAGCAAAAAAGCAGAAAAATCCAAAAAAAAGCAAAAAAATCCAAAAAAATTCATAAAATCAAAAAAAGTGCAATAAAAACAAGTAGTGAAAACTTGGCAATAGGCGCTATTTGTAATAGATTGGCTTTTCCATCTATTGGAACGTGTGTTGGTCATCCACTTTTCGCCATCATTATGCCTGTCCATCATAAAACCTCATGTACATATCTGGGCATTGCGGTCGTGTCTCACCCTGGCTTGGTGATCATTGTGCACATTCATAATAAATGGTTTGTTTCTCACTGGGGGAAAAATCTTGAACTCACTGGGGGCAATCTACTTTGAGCTTAAAACAACAGACAAGCAATAGTTCGACAACACAACAAACATAACGATCACAATGAAACTCAACATTGAACATCAATCACAATTTTTAGAAAACCAACCATCCAAATCAATAACAAGATCGGTAAAACAAATCTCACTGGATGATATTCTTCTGAATCATGGTTTAATCACTTTAGCATAAATGTTCAAATGTTGTATCTTGATTTTTATTATCATTTCTCTAGAGCAACTCAAGGATGTCATGGACTAGAGAAGCTACGATGGAGTATGATATTTTTCTTTATCTATTATCTTTGAGTTGATCATTACTACTATGTAAATTTTTCACGGGAAGTGATTTGAAAAGTATCATTGATGACATTCCTAATTTTCATAGGAAAAGGATTAACTCTTGTCTATTTTACACAAGCAATACTTAGGTCATCTCGATTCAGTTATACCTAGATGCTTGTATTACCTTGCAATATCAAAAATCCATGGAAGTTGTACTCAAGTCATCATGGTTTGATTATACCTTCGGTGTTTGTACTATCTTTCAACATATCAAAAGCTCAATGATGATAACAAGCACAATAAATCGGCTAACAAGATGAGAACATTGAATAATTAGAATTGCATGGTTAAGATAGATTGCATTCATATTAGTTTTTGCATGAACATTTTAGGATTTCCAAGGCTGGAAATTTTCAAAATGATTTTATCTTTCTCATTACAAGATTGAGTACATTTAACATAAAAAAACAAAAAGATCATTCAAATTTAGTTGCATAATCATTATCATATCATACATACATTAGAAAGTATTATCATAAGCCATCCACCCATGCATTAGATCATATATTTGCATTAGAAAAATACAAAAATAAAGTGCATCACATCTTATCTACATGACCAAATTCATCTTATATATCATAAAATATCATCCATAAAGCCATATAGAATCATCATCCATACATCATCATTTCCTCATTGCATCCACACACAACCGTGGCATAATCATATAAACATCGCATAGCATATAGAGTGGAAATCAAATGCATTCATCATAGGAATTCATCATAAAAGCATGTAGACAACATATAGATCAATAATCTCTGCTGCATCTCATATAATCTCAAAATAATCAATGTCAAGTGTACAATGATATCACAAAATGTGGAGAGATACATCAAAAAAATGGCAGGAAATCATGAAGTCCCCGATTGAATAAGTGAATACATCAAGTATCAATACAACAAATATGAACACAAAAGCTACATGTTGCTCCCCCCAGATATTGTAGGCCTCATTGTGCCTGTTGTTGTACCATCAGATGGACTTGTACCTGGATCTTTGAGAAGTGGACCGATCACACCTCTGCTCATAGTCCATGACTAACTCTGACCTGACCTAGCACTGACATACTGCGCATAGCTAGGGGCACACCACTTTGCAGGAACCACCTGATAATGCAATGATCTATAGTACTCTGTCTCTCGGGCTGAATGTCAAACCTATCTGAGCATATCCCCTATAGTAGTCCCCTAGGAAACTCTCTACAATCTCTCAGCTAGGGCCTCTGTGTGCTCATATCTCTATCTCGTGGCATCCCTCTTTGTTGTCAGGGAGGCAATTTGCTCCTGTGTCTGTGCTAGATATCCATGTAAGGCTTCCACCGGTAACTATAAGGCATCAATCTATGCTTGTTGCTGATGGGAAGGCACACAAATTTAAACTTGGGATGGTCCTACCTGCTGCTATCCCGAGGGAACCATGGATCTCCTCCTCCGGGGTGTACTCTGAAGTCCAATATCTGGCTACCACCTACGTCCCCCCCATCTCCATCATCCCCTCCATCCCCAACATCTCCCTCCTCATCGTCACCATCTCCCCCATCCCTCCTCTGTCTCGGTGCTAGCTATGGTGCTCTCTCATCATTATCAAATGCCGGTACTATCTCATTGGAACTAGATATCCTCGATACAACATGTGTGAAAAAATGCTCAACATACTCATCTATCATCACACCAGTTGCGATCTTCAGACAGTAATCCCATATATGTGCCTGCAATCCAAAATACTCCTCGTAAGTTGTATCATAAGATATGGTGGGTCCCCACTCTGGAATATCGTGCTGTCTCCGAGCATATAATGCAACTCCATGGGGCATCCCCTGAACTCGACCATATTGACTAAGAACCCTCATGAGCATGAATCTCTCAATCATAAATCGGGTCCATCCAATCAAATATCTTAAAGTGAAAACATATGGCATCTCCAGATCATCCTCGGGCCACTACTCACAATACAAGTACGGTTGCCATATGATTGCCTCCAAATCATCAAGCACTCGCTACCAATACTCCAATTTTTCTAGCTTGCGCTAGACAATATTACCTATTTACCCAAAGACATATGGCTTTCCAATTAGACGATCTCTCTCTGCCAAAGGATGAGTAACAACTATATGCTCCCAAGCCCAAATCTGAAGCAATGTCACTCCAATTGATAAACTAGCAACTCCAAGATACACCACCTAATGCAAATCATGAAATAAATGTGCTAACATACATGAAACCATGTATATCGGATCCCCTGAGTGATCATCCTCTCCAGTATTCTACCCTAGCCAATAGATAGTCCCTTCGACCTATGGTTGGGAAATAAGAAACCTCCAGCAAACCCAACTAGAACAGATGGTAATGGCTCATAGGAATCCACCATATCCTGCCACAAGATCTCATAACCACTAATCCCGTCATCATCAAAGATCCTCCTCAGCGCCTCGGTACCTCCCTACTTTGTATGATCATATACAACTAACTCTTCAACCACGAGAATCCCCAAGATCCGGTACACATCCTCCATGGTAACCGTCATCTCACCAGTAGCCAGATGGAATGTGTTGTGGTCACTATGCCAACTCTCAACTAATGCAGTCAATAGCCCCCTATTTATCCTATTCTAGGGCATATCAAGCAAGGAAGATAAAGCACATCGCTCAATAACATCCAAATCCACCTGCACCAGATGGTGAATCATATCTCAAGTCTTTAGGTAGCACTCCCGAGACTGAAGAACTCCTAAGTTCTCCTATAATCATAAAATATCACAAATCAACATTTATCAATCAACCTATCAATCAATCTAATCAACTCAAATCAGATTTCTATCAAATCCTATAGAGCGTCTATCATTGAATCTCATCCATCATGAGGTCAATCATCATTTATCCTATCAAACATCACCAAAACAATGACCGACGCGATCATCAAGCATCAAAAGCAAGGAGAAAAATCAACATTTTATCAATTCTGGTGTCAATGCGTCAAAACAGAGCATCCAAGTGTTGGAACAATGGATGCATTGCAAAAATCCATCAATGCACCGAAACAAAGCATCTATGCGCCAAAATTCTAAATGCGCTAAAACAGTCAATATATGTGCTACTTCACAACATAAATGCACCAAAAATCTAAATGCGCTATATTGGGGCATAAAAGTGCTAAAACAGGGAACCTATGCGCTAAATACCTATATATGCTATTTTGGGAAACATATGCGCTAAAACGTACTGTAACAAATTTAAAAACATGAAAAACACACGAAAAAAATTCAAATTTCAACAAAAGGCAATTTCTGAGGTACGTACTGGAGGTCCATACGTGACAGGGTGGTGGTTTCCTTGAACTCCCTCAAATCGATGGGTGTGGTATGGGATCACCATTTTGTGAAATCACTCAATCAACTCAATCACTCAATTGCAAATGAATTCAAATGAACTCCTTTTTCACCTTTTTACCTTTTAAAGGGGTAAATGGAGGGTATTTAAGGTGGGATTATTTTTATTTTCAAAATGGGCATCAATTGATCAATTGGCAAGGTCATTATTCTCTATCAGGAGATAAATCATCACAAAATCCTAAAAAAATGAAAATCCTCATAAAATTATAAAAAATTCAAAAAATCTTAAAAATTCAAAATTTTCCCCGATTTATCTCCTGAGGGGGCATACATGCATCATCACTCGAAAATTAGGGTCTAGGGCATATCAAAAAAAATTATCAGCAGTATCGGAATTTTTTTTTCTTTGAAGCAACATGCCGCAAACACATCACTTCAAAGAGGGGAAAAATGTATACACTCAAATTTGGTTTAGAGAATTAATTAAATACAAGTTATTTAATTAATAATCTTTAATTCTTCTACTTATAAATAAATTGAAAATTTTATTTATATAGCTCATTTTTCTCTAATTCTTTCTATCCTAGATCATTTTCTTCATATCTTAATTAAATGAACAAATTTAATTAGTTTGTTTTATTTAATTAACCTCCTCTCACTAAATTTGAATTTAAGCACATGTTTACTAAATTCTTCCCACCTTCCACCTCATCATGTGTCTCAAGAATTAAATATCTCTAATATTTAATTTGGCATTTATCATCAACAAATTCTAACTAATTTGGGACACTTGGCCTTCATCTCCATTTTATTCCTCTTCACACTTGGTAGTTTGTTTTCATGAAGGGAACACACCTCCCCTTTCCCTCTAACCTCTCCATCTTTAATCGTCCATCTCTCGAGATCGAATTTAGATCATTGATTCCTGCCACCTAGGCTCATGCCTTGGAAAATCTATAAATAAGCCCTCATTTACACATCAAAAGAGAGAGAGTTGAGCATTTGTAGCAATTACACTCTGCAACATTTTAATTAGCATTATCATTTTAGTGAGCATTTTAGTATTAGTATTTTAGCATTAAGTAGTTTAATCATTCCATTTTCAGTAGCAACATCTTAATCATAGAATTTTTATCATATCATTTTCATACAACAATATCATAGTAGCATTATTATCTTTGCATACCATCTACAACTAGTTCATTATCATGTAATGTAGGAAACATCTCTTGCATTTCAAGCATCTATCTTTCTTCAGGTTGTCATTTGGAAAGTCATGTGCACAACAATCTGAGAGAAAAATAACTTAAAGAATCCTTGGAGATAGAGGACAATGAGGTTCGCCATTGAGGAATTGTTGTATTAATTTGATTGTTATTTGAATTCCTTAATATAATGTTTCATTAGTGTTTTGTATATGTTTTATTTGCTTATTCACGTTATTTACACACACACACCTTCAATCGAAGGTGCTTCAGTCAAAGGTATGTATAAATTCACCCTTGATCAAAGGCTTATGTTCAATCAAAGGTAGCCTTCGGTTGAAGGCCTATTAGTGGGTTTAAAAAACATTAAAATAATACCTTCGATTGAAGGTATTATTTTAATGTTATTTTTATAATTGGCTTTATGAATCGACAACTAAAGTATTGTCAGTTCATTTTACCGATAGAGTTAGCGAAGAGCCTAGTGAAACTAGTTGCATGTGCAGAGGTATGCTGAGGAGGTGAAGACTGTGACAATGACCCACAAAAGACTTTCAACTACAATTTGAATCGATTTTGAACGAAGGATAGGTAGATAATTTATCCCTCAAAATGCAGCTTAATGCTTCTCTTGTAGCATGGGTTTAGGGGTTAGGGTTTACACATGTCAATTGCATTTGCTTGAAATTTTCTAAAGCCTTTTTAGCAAATCCACTTTGTGCATAACCTGCAATCATAAGAAGTCCATGAAACCACATTTCTTTGAGGAATTCTATCAAAAAATTCAACTATCTTGTCTATGCTTCCACATTTTTCATACATGTCAAACAAGGCAATCGTAACTACAACATATGAAAAAATTATTCTATCCTTTATGCTTTGATGGATGTCCATTCCCTTTTCCAAAGCTTCCATTTTTGTACAGGCATGAAATATGATGGCAAAGATTGTGAAATTTGGCTTCACCTGTCAATTACATTTGCTTGAAAGTTTCTAAAGCCTTTTCAACAAATCCATGTTGTGAATATCCTTCAATCATGACATTCCATGAGACCACATTTCTTTGAGTCAGCCTATCAAACTATGCACGCAATTTGTTTATGCTTCCATATATTGCATACATGTCAACCAGGGTAGTTTCAACTACAACATCTAAAAGAATTCCTCTATCCTTTATGCTTTGATTGATTTCCATACCATGTTCCAAAGCTCTCATTTTGAAATAGGTAGGGAGGATACTGGAAAAGGTTATGAAATTTGGCTTTACACCTGCCAATTGCATTTTCTTGAAAGTTTCCAAAGCCTTTTCAACAAATCCATGTTGTGCATATCCTTCAATCATGCTATTCCATGAGACCAAATTTATTTGAGGCATTTTGTCAATCGATATACTGTTATGACTTTCTATTGCCCCTCTATACAAAGTATACACAGTTACAAAATAGAGATAAGGTTAATCTTGTACTTTGATGCATAGTTTATACATAGATACAAAATGCTAAATAGAACTTGCAAACTTGTAACAATAATTTATCAAAAGGCCTTGCTCTAACTTTACTCTCATATCTTACATGCTACAAGTTCCATTGGTTATTTATATGAACTTTTACCTATATTTTTCACAAAATATTCCTTTCTCCTATATCTTTATCATAAAGACCCTTCCATTGGGGTAATCATATCATCCTCAACACTTACATATATATTTTTCACTTATTGACCATTGGTCCCACTTGGGGTATCCTTTTCTTATCATTGGGGGCATCAGGTCTATATTTTCCCTTATTTCTTCTACAAGTTCATCATATCATGTCTACCTTAGCATCACAATGGTCTCTCATGTTCCTACCATAGGCTATGTGATCCCATTGGATCTTCTTCCTAAATTCTCCTTTTCTAGTTAGCTACTTTGAAAATTAAAAATGCGTGTGTTTAGTGTTTATTTTCATTTATGTTTGGATTGTAAATTTACTTGCTCATTGATATATATAGTGTTTTAGTTTCATAAATTTTAATATCATTACATATGTTTCTTCATATTTAATATAAATACATGTATTTGTGTATTAAAAGAAAAAATACTTACATGCGTGAAAGTAAAGAAAGATCCAAAAGAGTGAAGACTCTTATACTTTAATATATAAATTGTATATTTTACAAAGATATGTAATTTATTTTATTTTATTTGATGTATTTTTATTTAGCATGTTAATTTTTTTGCATCACCTTACTAAATTGGAGTAAAAATGTAAGGTACAAATTACTTCCTTCAACATTTGAGTGCTTGGATCATATTATCTGATGCAAAAAAGGCCGAAACTAAACAAAAACAAACTTTCTGACTACAATCAACCTTCCTGTAGCATCGTGCCTCATCACACAATTCTCATTATGTAAAAAAAAATGAAATCAAGACAATCTCAAGATTCTGGATCTTGCGGCAGCGACACCTTCTCACCGTTCTCACCCACAGATCATCAAGATTCTAGATCTTTGCAGATCAAGACACCACAGTCACTATCGCCACCTTCTCCTCTTCTTCGCCAAGCCACACACACCACACAAACATGATGGTCGAGCTTCCACCATCATTCTCCTCGCAACTTTGTCCCCACCTTACTGCTGTTCCAAGGCCGAACACACATGACTGTCATCAAGAACTGACCTGTGAAATCCTCCTCTTCATCTCTACCTGCAGCCTTCTTTGATGCTGCCTGCATGTTCTTTCGCTTCACACAGCCAGGCCGTCCTCCACCAAGAGGACTAGTTAGAGAGAAGTCTATGTGCTTCTGTGAATCAACTCTAACCATGAAAGATGCTATGTTCACCACCTTTCGACCAACCCTTATATGTCATTGTCTGATGAGCACACGAGCATGGTGGCCGAACTTCCACCATCGTTCTCCTCGCAACTTTGTCCCCACCTTACCGCTGTTCCAAGGCCGAACACACATGACTGTCATCAAGAACTGACTCGTGAACAATACATGATGTCCTTTTAAACCGTTGACACAAAATTAAACAATAACCAGTCTTCTATCTCACTGTTTTAACTTGACCTTGCGAGTCGTCCATGGCAGAGGATGGAAACTTAATATCCACCACAACATGGACACCTGCTCTCCAATCCATTCGGGATTGTCTTAAGGGAACCTGACCCATAAACAATACTGCATTATATTCAAACAAAATAGCGAATCCCTCCACCTAATATGCATTGATACTTCACCAAACACATAAACCAGAACCAGATAGGGAGGGCAACATGACAGGAAACAGAGATTCACATAATCATATTCATATAAAACTGCGAAAACATTGATACGTTAAAATGGCTCTTTGGCCGAAGGTCAGAGAGCCTGATTTCTTCCCTTCCTTTGTTACTCTCTTATCTCTTTTCCCCTAGATGCACTCTTTCTTTCCTCTCCATTTATTCGGTTA
Source organism: Sequoiadendron giganteum (assembly GCA_007115665.2). Taxonomy (NCBI): domain Eukaryota; kingdom Viridiplantae; phylum Streptophyta; class Pinopsida; order Cupressales; family Cupressaceae; genus Sequoiadendron; species Sequoiadendron giganteum. The sequence continues at coordinate 489,040,171 of CM021103.1, forward strand.
CATGTTTTTTTCCATTAATAGGGATTCGAGGGTAGTTAGACCAACCGTTCCCTACCCGATATGTCCATTCGGTTACAACAGTTTTCTAATCTTGTTCTATGAGAAATTTCATTGCAAAGTTACATTCTTAACCATTTAACATGGTCCCCCGAAATGCTAGATGCGATGCTATGTGCCTAAATTGTCTAAATTAATACAATTTAATGGAACTTGAGGTGCTCCCGCACCATTTTCTTTAGGAATAGTTTTTGTAGTGTAGAAAAATGTACACCTTTACATTTTCACACTATGTTTGGGTCCCTTAATTAAATTGGACTTAATTAAGCCTCTAATTGACCGAATTATGCATTTAAAAGCCTAATTAATCATGTTTTATGAAAGGGGAACCTACATTAAACAATTGCAAACATTAAATTAAACACCTTTGAAATTGTGTGTCCTAGATTTAGGTCCTAGCACCCATTCGCCCAAGGGCGAATGGGTCCCCTTTATATTTCAAAACCCAATTTAAAATATTTTTTTGACAATATTTTTTATGATCCCAATTCAAGTTGCAATTGTTGGCTTTTGAATTTTAATTGTTGAGAAATTAGAAAATTACCTATAAATACACAGTCTTTTTATCAATTCAAAATATCTAGCATTAAGGTAACTTTCACAAGAAAAATATTATTGTCAAGAGTATTGAAGAGCAGATTTATCATTCATCTACAACAACATTCAAGATCTCAAGCATCATGTCAAAGCTATTTGTATCTATGCATGTTTTTGGAGCTAACATTGTGATGTAGGTTTCAAGCATTCAAGTCAAGATTCAAGCTATCAAATCAAACATCCAATCAAGCCATTTCATGCAAGATCAAGAACTTGGAGAGATGTGTTAGATTTTAGTCCTCTAAGGATTTCCATTCAAGGGTTTGGTAAGTTGTAACATAGCATTATTCATTCATCATTCCTTCCATTCATGTTTCATTTCATTTCAAGGTTTAATTACAAAAATGGGGTTTGACCAAGGCAAACCCCCATTGACCAAAACAAACAATTTTTCCTTCTCTTTGTGTGTGCAGATTTGTAGGTGAATAAGGATGAAAGATTGATCAAAAGTGCAATTTTGCAAAGTTGTCAAATTTGTCATCAAAGTTGTCAAGAGATGAAAACTCAAATCCCAAATTTATTTCTAACTTTTTGGTAGTGAAACCTAGGGCAAACAGAAGCTCAAATCCATCTCTAGAGGACCCTGAAAGTTGAGCAAAAAATCCCTACAAGGACTTATTCACCTTAGGGCGAATATGTCCCAGGAGAACACTCAACAAAATTTTTTGGTGACTGGTACACATCAACTTACCTTTCTTAGATTTGTTGAAAGTTTGTTATTTTTAATTTTTTTATGCTTTAAATTGTTGATTCAAGTTTCACATTGCATAATTGAGTTCATTTACTATTTTTAGTTTTTCTCCCCAAAGTATTGTTCAAGAAGATTTTACCCCGTCTTGTCATAAGGAAAACAACAAAATCTCCAATAGGGTTGACTCACCTAGGGTTGAAAGTCAATCCTACCTTTGGAGATATAATTTCCTAATGATATTAATAGAAAGATAGGTCCACACACCATTTCCCATCCATTTTGGTTGAACCCTATTTTTCTATGTTTTAGTTTCCCTAATTTCTTACCTCAATAATTATAGTTAAGGATCCCACAAGTAGTAGAAAGTTTGGAAACCATTCCCAAACTTCCTAGAAATTCCTTCTATATCAGCTCTCAAGTCCCTATATCATGTTTACACGCCCTTATATATTCATCCTATTCACTTATTCATCATGTAGCTACATGCTCACACTCATGTTTATATATGCACATGTTACCCACCAAGATTTAGCTCTCTTTCTATTTTAAGAATTTAGTTTGGAATCATGTGATATCATCCTTGAGATCATGGAGTTAAAATTTGAATCTACCTAGAAGAGCCATATATATTTCTTGACATATTTATATCTACTTCAATTTGAACTCAAAGTATCTAAAAGTCACACATAAATCAATAAATGCACGTAGTACCCAAGTACATATAAATGGTTAATTGAACTATTATTATTTCAACTTTATAAGACTTTAGAAAAAAATAGGAAGGTTTGCTAGGTTTGCTAGAGTTTAGGACAAGTAGAAAATTTGGTGTCCTCATAAGAATTTAACAAAAATGGGTGACTAAATTTTAGGGATATGAAATTAAATGAGATTATCTGCACTTGACTTGGATAATAATATGCACTCTCACATCAAGATAAAGAGGCTATATGTTGATTTTCATGACTTCTTCACACCCTAGTGTTGATTATATGCATCCTTAATGAAAATTACTAAACAACTAATGATGCTAGAGTATCTAGGTCTATGATATCACTTAAAAAAAAGTGATAGGTTACATTCAAATAAAATATTTACCTTTCTTTTTTTACCTTTCTTTAATGTTTTTAGTTTTATAAGAACATGTTTTCTTAAAGCATTATTATAAATTTATATTAGTCATTTATAAGTTGTTGTAGGTGTTATATAATGTGCTATATTATTGTACAACTTTCTCTAGGTGTCATATTGATCAAAGAGGCTTTGGGTGATGATCATTCCACAAATTTTGAGTGTTGCTTGGTAGCCTTCTTGATTTCATCCTAGTCATAATCTACATTCTAAACTACAAGTTGTAGCTCCACACCAACAATACCACATGGATTGAATTGTTCATAATGGTTGTGAGTGATTGTGATAGTTTAAATATCTATGTGAACTAACATAATTCTAACTAAGAATCCATCATGATCCATTTTATATGATAAACTACATAACCATATTTTCAAGATAGTGGCTTGATGAGGAGATAGTTATTACACATCTATTCTCAAAATGTTGTATAGAACAAATAGTATTCAAATTTGATGTTAAATTCCTAATATGGTTTTCAATTATCTTTTCAATTTTCCTATCTAGTTGCACTCTACATTCTCTATCACAAATACAAAGCTTCCACACTTGTAAACTAATTTAATCTCTTTGATTAGGTTCTTTATTGGGTTCTAATCTAGGCCTTAAATCAATGGTATCATATCAAACTCACTTTGTATCATTTCTAAGTGGAATCATAGTGGTATTTGAAAAAAATATCTTTTTTGTATTCCCACTCACATGAAGTTTGAATATAAGAAGTTAGGGCTCAAAAATCATAACCCTTAATAATAGATTTGTTCATATCTATAATAATAGGAAATTCACTTTGTAATTCCTTTGACTACTTTTTTGGCATATTATGGTGCTCTATGTTTTAGGTTTTTTACCTCTTTTAAGCCTCTTCTTTAGCCTTATTCATCCTTGTCCATTTTCATTTTTCTTATGTCTCTCTCACTTTCCCATGTACTATTTAACCCTTATTAAGATTTTCTTGTTTCCACTTCTTATGTACTATTTATCCTTTTCTAACCATAAATTTAATATTTTTATCTATTCTCATTTGTAGTGAACCTCTTCCCTTCCTTTCCTCAAATATCAAATTTATTGATTAAGTAAGCTTAAAATTACCACCATCTACTAACTCACGGTGTCCTTTACTTCCCTAGAAAAATGAGCTTTGCAAGATAAAAGGTCGTTGTTGTAATTAATACACCCATTAGTGTATAAATGAATAACTTATTTTATCACCAAAATTTAATTTTAGGCATGTTATTGTGTTGACTTCTTCACAATTTCCTATTTTACCTTTTTAGTTAGCTTCGGTTCATAACTCAATTTTACTTGCATGATAATGATGAGTTGTTCAAAATGAGTTATATTAATTTCTTAGGTAATGGCCCCTTCATTGCCACATATATCATATTTATTTTGGTTTTATCTAGGTTTCTTTTCATCCTCACAAATTGAAGTGTAGCCTTGACATATTAGTTCAAATTGGATTCATATAGTTTGTCTTGTTTAAAATCAAGGCAATATTAGTCTAAAATATCTACCTAGGTAGATTAGATAGAATAATCTCTTTAAAACCCCTCATAACTTAGTTTATCCAAGTATGTCAAATTTTCCTTTAAAAATTATAAACATGATACAGATGTAGAGATTCAAAGATTGAAATTGATTTTAGATGACCCTTTGACCACAATGGTTTACATAAGTAATTACATGGAGACTTTAGAGAGTTTAGTTAGGATTAGACAGTCGTTAGGAGGTGTGCGTGTGTATTTTGGGGACACTTTAGCAGTCATCCTTGCCAAGATGAGGAGTGAGGTTTTTGGTGATGTACCTTTGAGCATTGTCCAACTTAGAGTGCCAAAGGAAATTATCAAAACCAAATATTTTCCCCAATAGTCCACTAGATAGTAGGTGAAGGCGTATCAGGTTACTAGGTGCATAGATCCTAGGATGGCACTCTAATATATCCATGATTTCTTGCAACACATAGTTTTAATCCAAATAATGACTAAATTCCAATATATTTTGTAAATAATTATATGTTAAGTTCCAATTAGGCATCAATGTTAACTATTTGGACTTACCAAGTCATTTTGGGTAGGGGCATGGTAGGGTATGTGATAGGGATGAATATGGATGTGCAAATTGACAACGCCCGAATTATAGGGCCTTGGTTGAATCGAGGATGTTTATCATCGATCCATCCATTAGCCCTATTGGAGATCAAGTTGTCATTGCTTTCCAACAAGAAGTAATTGATAGTATTACTGATATTGTAACTCAGGCTCAATGTATATTTGTAGATCACATGGCTTGATATTTGATGAGACAGACACATACATTATCACCTACTAATTTAGATGTATATGTTGTGACAAACATCCCATCTTCAAATGATATAGATCACAATGCATGTGATCCTCAAATTCTGAGGGATACATGTTGTAGATTGTTTGATGACCTGATCAAAGCTTATAGTGTGATATCAAGACATTTGGGGATCCCGTTGGAAGATGTTATCTCATTTGCGGGTTAGCATTATAGTGGAGATTTCCAGAGTCCAATAGTTCCATCCCGACATTCTGATATTGATCCTACATCTAGATCATCTCGTGGCCCAATACATGAGCCACATACTGACCATTCCATCACTTCAACACATGCACATGATCCACCCATTGATGATGCACATGCTCCTACACTTGGTGTCTAGTCATCTACTCCTACACCTAGTGCCTAATCATCTGATCCTACACCTGGTGCTCAGTCATTTGATCCTACACTCGATCCTTGGTTATCTACTCCTACACCAGGTGCAAAATTATATGCTCCTACACCTGGTTCCTAGTCATATGCTGCTATAGGTTCTTGTTGGACATCTATTGATACACTCAAGCTTTTGAGATGAGGTTTTATGGAGGTGATGAATTCACCTATGCCATCTCACTTGCATAGCCTACTACACATATCATTGGAGGAGCAAGTCGAGAGTAGGATTGAAGAGCAATTGGTGGATCATATGATTGCAGAAGCTGAAACTCATGATGCAGAGGCTATTCCTAAGGTATATACCTATATACATATAATTTTTAAGTTTATTTTAAGTTGTAAATAAATACATGTACCGTTATGTAACTTTGATTTTTTATGTATTCATGCATGTATGTACACTAGGTGGAGGTGCAACATGTTACTCCTACTTTGAGGATAGAGAATGTATGCATGCATTCTTCGCTCGACTATGTCAGTGGACATGTGAGTGTATACACCTAAAATTGGTCTGGAGAATTCGATTAATTAAATATAAATTATTTGATTAATTATCCTAATTTCCTCTACTGTTTGAATAAATAGAAATATTTATTTATATAGTTCACATTCACATTTAAATTCTTCTAAATTAAATAAACAAAATTAAATACTTTGTTTGATTTAATTATCATTTTCCTATTTTATTCTATCACATCAATCTTAAATTAATTAAATAAAGATTAAACACTTTATTGATTAATTGCCATATTCTTCTATTTAATTTAATAAACAACTTCTATAGTTCGTTTTATTAAATTATTTATCCCTCTTTTGCTAATTTAAATAAATCAAATATATTTAAATAAAGGCATAAGGAATATTCCTCTATATTTCCTCAAATCAAATTAGATATCCTATGTCTAATTTATGTCTAAAATCATGTCAAAATTAATTGATTGAAACTTCATGGGAAGAATTGGAGATAAATTACAAATTTATCTCTCAATCCTCCTCCATCAATCTTTCCTCTTCTCTTGCCTAGTGTTTTCATGGGTAGAGACAATCTCCAAAATTATCTCAATCTCCTCCATCTCTCACCATTCAATCCTCCAGATTGAATCCAAGCCTCTCTTTGCCATCCCTGTGCATTTCTACAGCCAGGAAATCTATAAATAAAGCCTCATTGAACTAAGAAAAAGATCCAAATTATCTAACTTATGCACTCTTACTCTGCAGGAATTCATCAAACATCCAACATTCAAACATCTAGCATTCAAGCATCCAACATTCAAGCTTTCATATCATGGTTGCCTCCTGTAGCTTTGTTTATCATTTTCATGTCAATCCATACTAATTTAGTTTCTTTTATCATCTAGCTTTATCATATTAGTTTCATATCATTTGCATCAACATCATTCTGTTCTTTATATTGATTTAACAACTAATAGTGTTATTTAAATCTGAGAGCACTTAACTTAATAAATATTTAAAGATAGGAGACAATGAGACAATTTCAATTGGTTATTAGCTTGATCTTTGATGCAATATTTCATTAAGAAGTGTTTTATTGCTTTACACCTTATTCACACTTACAATTTGGTGCCCACAGTGGGGCATTAACCCTAAATATATCAATTTTTCTGAAAAGTATCGCGCAGTTTTTTGATGTGTTCTGTTTTAGTGCTTTCGCCAAATACTATAGCGCATCTGTGTCAAACTATGGCGCTTCTGTGCTCTGTTTCAGCGCTTCCGTGATACTATAGCACATCTGTCAAAACTTTCAGCACTTTTAACTTTAGCGCTTCCATGACCTGTTTCGGCGCATCGGTAATCCATTTCCAGAAAAGTTGATTTAGCGCTTCCATGGCGAAATCTGGCGCTTCGGTGCTTTGTTTCAGCGCTTTCGGTTTCAGCGCATCAAGTAAAAGTTATAGCGCTTTGGTGGAATGTTTCAACGCTTTTGTAAATTCATTCTGGATCCAACGCGACCACGACCAAATTTTAATTTTTTTCACAGTTAGACTAAAATTTATCAATCCTAGGGTAGCCACTTCTAGTTTTTAAAATTTATCAATCCTAGGATAGCCACTTCTGGTTTTTAAAATGTATCAATCCTAGGGTAGCCACTTTCTATTTTTTTTAAAACAAATTTATCAATCCTAGGGTAATCATCGCACTTTTTTACAGTATCGATTAAAAAGATCATGATTTTTGTGAAGCAAAATCTTCACATAGATTAGAAAATTGTCTTTTTGGGCTTAAAAAAAAACAACTTATATGTTGTTCTTGTGTGGTGATTAGGCTTATGCTCTCCCCTTAATTGGGTGATCAAAGCGCCAGATTCATCTTTATTTCATGCAATTTACACTTTATTTAAATCCTTTAGAAGGCCTGTCATAGTGGGAAAAAGTACTCACCCTACAGGAACGACCTAAGTGGGAATGCCTAAAGCTAAGGATTCCAACCCACTATAATCAAAATGCAAGTTGTTGATGAAAGTCCAACTTGATGGTAGTGAGAAAGATAACCATCCCCAAAATCTTTGTTCTAAAGATTGGGAGGTCTCCTGAGGGAGTTTATCAATTGTCGCCCCACACAGAAGCCCTATCTACGAACCATAGAGTAGTATCCTATCGAGTCAGTATCCAAACATTGTCATACTCACAGTGCAAGGGGAGGGAATAATCTTCCCCCAAGACACTCACCATATAATTTCCAAGGACCATTTTCTCAGAGGATGAGAAATCCAACTCTGAGTATGCGCTTGGAAACGACAAAAACACGGGCGCCCTCTAGGGGGTGACACGGCTGTGTGCATCAACGCAATTTCAAGATGTGGGTTGTGAGTATAATGATGACCTATTTGTCCTTAAGTTTGAGTCTATCTGATTTGTGTACTTTTGTCAAAGCAACCCGTGAAAATTAATAAGGACCATTCGTGGTTCTTGAACATACACGATCTATTCAATTTAAAACAATTATCTCACAATTGCTTGCTGTGTTTTCATAAAATTCATTAAAATCAAATTAAAGATCATCCTGAAAACAACAAGTCAAATCAGATCAAGAAGTTCATGATTCAAAAGTGGAAGTCCACCACGTTTGTCAAGAGAACAATCAAAATCACCAAACCCACGAAACCTCTCAGTTATCGAGATAATTTAAGAAGAAGGCATTTTCTATATCAGAATCGAAAGATATTTTTACAACATAGAACCTTCATCCAAATATATCACAATTTTGCTAGGGGTCACACTCTTGATTACACTGTAGAGCCACTCTATTCACGAGCCTTCTTCCAAAGGAGAGCTCTCACACAGTATCACAACCATAGTCAAAGCATACATCAGTCTTATTTTCCACAACCTATGATAGAGTATGCCACAAGACCAGATTAAATTTTACAATAGAGAGTCTCAAAAGTTCTATTTTTAGCGCTCTGGAAACCTGTTTCACTGCTTCAGGTCACTGTTTTAGCGCTTTCATAAAGCAGTGCTTCTAAGCACTGTTTTAGTGCTTACAGTCTTTATTTTAGCGCTTTCATCAAATGACGCTTTCATCATCTTTTTTAGTGCTTTTGGGCATTGTTTTAGCGCATCTGTCAAGATAGTGCTTCCATCACTTTCTACAATGCTTTCAAGCACTGTTTCAGCGCATTTGTAAAGATAGTGCTTCCATCGCCTATTTCAGCGCTTCGAGACTCACTTCTTTGAAATAGTGCCTCAGTACTCTGTTTTAGCCATTTTAAAATAGAGAGTTCCAAAATCATACCAGTCGGTCAGTCAGTCATTTATCCACAATTTTTACCAAAACACAAGTTTCTTTTTCTCAAAATCACTGTCTAGAAACCAAAATCAAATAGGTTTATAAAAATTTCCAATCTTATCAACTGAAACAAGATCTTGCAAATCAAAAGTGTCAAATCAAATACACAATCAATTACTACACTAAAGTTTCATCGTCAGGATATCATCATCCTTTATCAAAAAACAAAGTATAGTAATCCAATTTTTAACCTAGTCTTATCAATAAGATCAGCCATCTTATTCGACTTTGTTAAAAATTCAATTGACATTTTCCAGCATAGAAGATCAACATTTTGGAAGAAAGAGCAAAAATTTGTACGCCAATCTTCACTAGGTCCCAAAAATAGAGACTCTTAGAGCAAGAACTTGAAACATCCCAAACAATGGCAGAAGAAAATCCTTGGAACAGTCTGCACCAAAATGATAAAAATGAAATAACTCCAGAGGATATTCAAACAGCCCAACAAGATCCCAAATTCCATAAATTTATGGAAAAGATTTTAGAACAAGACATGGAGAAATATCTTTTGATGTTGGCTGAATCAGGGGCTAAACTTCCCAAGGACTTCAATGTAAATCATCTAAAGGAAGCATCTGGAACAAGTGAGACTAAAATACCGCAACCAACACAAGCAATAGATCTAGTTGTCGCTTTAACGTCCCAAATCCAAATGTTACAACAACAGATACAGGATATGACGAAAAGGAGTACCAAAAGGTATGCGATAAAGGACATTTGTCCTTATCCTTTTGATGCAATAATCGTCTTGATACCTTTTCCTAGACATTGTGAATTACCAAAGTATGACAAGTACAATGGAAGAACGGATCCAATCAATCATATCCGGGAATTCAAATTAATGAGCCTTGAGTTTTCCCAAGAGGAAACTTACTTAATGAGATTATTCCCAAGAAGTTTGGGAGGTGCATGTATGGAATGGTTTTCAAAATTACAACCAGGTATTAGGAATTTTGAGGAACTTGTCAATAGGTTCATCTCCCAATAATCTTTTAACATCCAACACGATGTTACAATAAAAGATCTTTATAACCTAAAACAAAACAAAGGGGAGACATTCTTGTCTTTTCTACAAAGATGGCGATGACTATTTGTTAGATATCCTCGATCTATTCCTGAGGAAGAAAAGATGGAGTTGTTCATTGACAACTTGATGGAGGAAATGAGTTAGAGACTTGAATTGCAATGTCCTCCCACATTCGAAAAAGTAATAGAAAACGGTCTTAAAATTGAAGAAGCGCTAGTCAAAAGAGGAGTAATCAAGCATTTCAACGATAAAACAAATAACACAAATAACTCCTCCAATCAATACTCAAGCAGTGATAAGCCAAAATTTTGGCAAAAGAATCGAAACATGACTACCAATGAAACAACAAATGATTCCCAAAATGTCAAACCGGTTTTTAACTTGACAACATCTACATCAAAGAATCCAAACAATGATCAAATTGTCAAGTCGAATGTCATACAAAGCAACAAGATCGTAAAACCACAGTCATATCAAAAACCATCAAATCAGCGTAGGTTCACACCTTTAGGCCAAACCATGGAATCAACAATGAAAGAATTAGTTACTAGTGGTCTTATCACTGCATGGGAAGCAAGGTTCTGGGATCCAAAGATCAAACCACCATGGTGGAATGACGTAGATTACTGCAACTTCCACAACAACAAAGGTCACAAAACTAACGATTGCATGGAGTTGAAACACACGATACAAGATTTGATTGACAACAACAAAATATATGTGGAGGGACCCCAAAACAATAACGATCATTCGGCCTTCAAGGACCCTTTGGCAAACTATGACAAAGGAGCGTCATCATCTTCGAAAAAAAAAGGTAAGAACATCAATCATGTCTATGAAAAAACAATCCTTTGTCTTTCCGAAGTAGAGAGTGATCATACAGTTGGTCATAACATTAACGAACCCAAAACCAACAAAACTACCCCTTTGGATTTACTCCCAAGCATACAAAACTCTGAAAAATCAAATCAACGTCTTAAAAATCAGAGACCGTCAACACTATCAACCAACAAATGTAATGACTAGGGGGCAATCCAAGGTAGTGTTAAAGGGAGTTGGGTCTAAAAATGCATTTCCACCTCCATCTCATTATAAAATTGTTGATCAATTACAAAAAATTCCTGCACAGATATCAATACTAGAACTCCTTAAATTATCACCATTGCATAAAGAAGTTCTAGAACAAGCACTAGTTGCCACTACGGTACCAAAGAATCTAGATGTTTCCCAGTTCCAAGCTATGGTGGGGCATTTGACTACCCCACATTGTTTATCATTCTCTGAATAGGATGATGTCTCACTAAACCATCCCCATAATACCGCACTCCATATCAAAGTCTTGATCCACAATCATTGCGTCAAGAGAGTCTTAATAGATGGGGGAGCTGGTTTGAACATTTGCACTCTAAAGTTTATCCGTGCACTAGGGTATTTCGATGATGCTATTGATGCCCAAAGGAAAATGACCATAAAAGCATATGATGAGGAAGAAATATCTTCAAAGGGAATAATTGTGTTACCAATTCAAGTGGGACCAATAATGAAACACATAGCATGTCAAGTCTAGAAAAAGAGTTGACTTACAACATACTCTTAGGACGTCCCTGGATCCATGAAATGTAGGAAGTACCTTCCACATATCACCAATGCTTAAAGTTCCCTATAAATGGACATGAGGTGACTATATCTACCGATTATAATCATCCTCAACATTGTGACACACTTAGAAACTCTCAAGATACCTTTGTGCCTCACAATCGGGAAGCATCCAATTCAAAATCATCCAACGAAGAAAAGCGTCCAACTATCGCCACCAAGTGGGTAGAGAAGAAGGATAAAGCAAAAGAAACAAGTCCTGTTGACACTCAATCAATAGACACTTCAGATCCCCAAACTTCTTTGTCACAAAAATTTCAAGAGCAAGTCTAGTTGACAGATAAGGGAATGGGGCAATATTCTATGGAGCAATCGCTTAACCTTTCACAGTTAATGCCATCTCCTAAGACATATGGTCAACCATCTATGATCAAACATCAAACATCATTACCTGTCACAGTTCTTGAAGAAAGGTTTGTTAAAGCCGACACCATAGAGGACGAATCAAACAGCAAAGCGATCTTGGATTGGTTATAGAAGGATGAGGAACCCTCGACATCAAATAGCAGTATCAAGAATGTCAATATCAACACCGACAAGTATGGCAAAGGGAAAGCTATCCTAGAAAAATGGGTTATGAGGGACAAGGACCTATTGGATTAAGGAAGGATGGAATCATAGAGCCTATTCAGCCCCTTACTCTCCATTCAAAAGAGAAGCTAGGACTAGGATACTCTGAAGAAGAAAAACAGGAGATGACAAGGAAGGCTGTAGAAAGAATCCTTCAGCTTAGAGATAGCTCTGAAATGGATTCAAATGAATATGAGTGGGATCTGTGTTCTGATTTATCTCGCATCGATATTCAAATTGATGTAATACAACAATATGCACCTATGCGTGAGGAGGGACAAGGCTCTGGGTCTAGACCATTCATAGCAGGATCACTAAATATCGATGACTCAAGTGGGGACGAACATACATTGAGTGAACTGGACGATCTTGAAGAAGGTACCATCATTGACCTCGATATTCCAATAAAAAACTATGATGAAATGGCTGTCCAAACCCTTACATCCATCAACCTAAATGATTCTGATGACCTCATGCCATTAATCCATCCAGAACTTATTGACTGGGAACCTGTCGAACCTCTGACTGTACCAATATTTGTAGACGATGATGCCATCGTAAATTTCCTATGTCATGATGAACCTGGTACGAGTTCTATCTATAATACTCATAACAACGTGACTCGGCAGGAGGGTTTCAAATCTTCCAGTTGCAAATGTAAAAACAGGGATAATAGATCTAATGGTGAAAACCATTCTATGGTAGCATTAGATCTGGAAAAAGATAAAATAAAGAACGTATCTAACAGTGAAAACCTCTTTGAGGCACCGAAAGATGGGAGATTTGACACTCTTCCTGAACATTATCATCAGCGGTCATCAGTTCTAGTAGAATCAACACAGTTTGTTAACATCGACACTGAAGAAAAAGCAAATATCCTACATCTGGCAGAATCCATGACAGATCAAGAGAGACCAGAATTCATCAATTTTCTTTAGGGAAAGAAGCATCAAATTTGCTTGGTCATATTCTGATATGCCAGGCCTAGATCCAAATCCGCTCATGCATCATTTGTCTTTTCCTACAGGAATCAAGCCTATGAAGCAAAAATTAAGAAAATGCATCCTCATATCGCATTAATGGTAAAGACTGAGTTAAAGAAATTGCCGGATGCTGGATTCATAAGGTCTATCGACTACGATGAGTGGATATCAAACATTGTACCTATTTCAAAGCCAGACAATAGCATCAAGATATGTATGGATTTTAGAGACCTAAATAAAGAATGCCCAAAGGATGATTTTCCATTACCAAATATAGACATCATTGTGGACTTGATGGCAGGGCATGCCATGTTGTCAATCATGGACGATTTTTCAAGATATAATCAAATTAAAATAGCTCAAAAAGATCAGGAAAAGATGACTTTTACATGTCCATGGGGAACCTTTTGCTGGAATGTTATGCCATTTGGTCTGAAAAATGCAGGAGGCACCTATCAAAGAGCGATGATGACAATCTTTCATGATATAATGCACACCTTCATGGAGGATTACATGGATGATATTCTGGCACAATCTTGTACAAGGGAAGGACATCTACATATCCTGAGCAAAATCTTCACACGGCTAGAGAAATTCAATGTCGGGTTAAACCCCAATAAGTGTGTCTTTGGGGTTACATCAACGAAACTGTTTGAATACATTGTCTCAGAAAAGGGCATTGAAGTGGATCCAGTGAAAGTCAAGGAAATAATGGAAATGTCACCTCCCAGAAATATCAGTCAACTCAGATCACTACAGGGAAGGCTCCAATCGATCAGAAGATTTATCTCCCAATTGGCGGACAAGAGTCATCCTTTTAATCACCTTTTGCATAGAAATGTAACTTTCAAATGGGATGAGGGGTGTGAGACAACGTTTCATCAAATAAAACAATATCTTATGTCGCCACCTATTCTTATGCCACCAACCGAAGGAAGGCCTCTGATATTGTACATTGCAACAACAGATATATCTTTAGGAGCATTATTGGCAGAAGAGGACTATGAAGGAAAGGAACACGCCATCTACTATATCAATAGGACATTAAATGGTTATGAAATAAACTACACTTTCATAGAGAAATTATGCTTAGTGGTGGTGTTTGCTACTCAACAACTAAGACATTATATGTTGACCCATACAATCAAGTTAATAGAAAAGATCGACCCCTTAAAATATTACTTAGTAAAGCTGCCTTAATAGGTAGACTAGCCAAGTGGGTCATGCTATTAAGCGAATTTGATATTCAATATATGGATAGAAAAGCCATCAAGGGTCAAGCAATCACTGAACAATTGGCGGAGGCTCCTTTACCAAATGACCGACCCATGACCATGAAGTTTCCAGATGCAGACATTCTAACGGTGACGCCACAACAATGGATATTATATTTTGATGGATCATACACACAATGAGGATCTGGAGCAGGGATTTTGTTCATCAATCCCCAGGGACACACCATTCCAAAATCATATAGACTGATGTTTCAGTGTACAAATTATGTGGCAAAATATGAAGCATTGATCATTGGGGTCAAGATAGCAATTGAATGGAGAATCACAGACCTACAAGTATATGGAGACTCTCAACTAGTCATTTATCAAGTAAATGACGAGTATCAGACCAAGGATGAAAAGTTGATGCCTTACAAGCAACAAATAGATGATCTAAAGTAGTTTTTTGTCAACATCAAATTTGATCAAATTCCAAGCGTAGAGAACAAAGCTGCAGATGACATGGCCACAATCGCTTCACTATTACAATTGTCAGAGAAATGAGGTTATTATGAGTTTATGGTGGAACGAGTACCATGTCCTTCTCACAATAATTCAAAATCCAATACCATATGCCATCTAGAGACCATTGAAACCTCCATCTATGAAAAAACCTATGCATACCTGAAAGACAATATCCTTCCTCCCGATCTTTCCAGGAACCAAAAACATAATTTTATCCGCCAATCCTCCTGACATAACAAGAAGAATCTGAGACGGCCCTACGCGAAGTTCACGAGGGTATTTGTTGCACTTATTCGAGTGGGATAACTCTAGCTAAGAAACTCCTTCGTTTAGGATATTATTGGCCATGCATGGAGAAAGAATCTTATAGGTTTGTAAAGAAATGTCAAAAGTGTCAGATTCCCAGTAATCTAATTCATGCACTAGCACAAGAATTGCATCCTTTCACATCAACATGGCCTTTTTTATCAATGGGGCCTGGATCTGGTAGGAAAAATAAATCCCTCTTCATCCAATGGACACAAGTTCATTATAATAGCTACATAATATTTCACAAAATGGATAGAAGCAGTGCCTCTTACAACGATCATAGGGAAGAAGATCTCGTCTTTCATCTTGAATTACATAATATGTCGATATGGAATTCCTCAATCTATTATCACTGATAATGGATGGCCTTTCAAAAATCAAGATGTTCAAGAATTGTGTGAAAAGTTTCATATCCAACATCGTTTCTCAATGCCATACTATCCACAAGGAAATGGCCAAGCAGAGGCCTCTAATAAAATAATTCTAAAAATCCTCAAGAAGATGATAAATGATGTTGGACGTGATTGGCATGTTCAACTCAATCCTGCATTATGGGCCTACAAAACCAGTATTAGAACACCAACAGGAGCAACACCATATGCCTTGGTGTATGGATCAAAATCCATACTACCTATTGAAGGAGAGATTCCATCACTCTGTGTATCACTCAAAGGAATCATTTTAGATGAAGACTATAGGGTATCCAGACTGCAAGAACTAGAATTGTTGGATGAGCATCGTCAACAAGTTTTTAATCATCTCACAACATATCAACAACGAATATCAAGGAGTTACAATCATAGGGTAAAACCTAGGATTTTTCAAGTTGGCGATTTGGTACTAAAGGAAAACCCGAGAAATCAATAGGATAGGGAAAAGAAAGGGAAATTTGAGCCTAATTGGCTAGGCACTTTTATCATCATATCAATGTACGGATCAGGGGCTTATCAACTGTCAACATCAAAAGGGGATTTGTTTGATGAACCTATCAATAGTATCCATCTCAGAAAGTTCTACAACTAAATTCCTAGTGCACGCGTTAAACTTTTGAAAAATGGTTCCCTTGATGAAAACCTGGCAAATAGGCATCTTGGCAACACAAAAATAATAGAAAAATACAAAAAAAAAAAAGAAGAGAAAAATGAGAAAAATAAACAAAGTAAAGAGGTGTAATCAAACATATGGTGAAAACTTGGAAACATGCGTTGTATGTGATTCTAAATCAGCTTTCCCATCTATTTTGATACATATCAGGATCATTTAATCTGGCAGTCATTACCATTTCATATCATGTCATTAGTCTTGCCATAATTGCATCCATTATCAAATCATTTCACATAGTCAAGTCTCACTCCAAAGCTTGGGGGCAACATCTGGATATCACTGGGGGCAATAAAAACAACGGTCTCACCAAATTGGGAAAAAATAGTACAACATGAAAAACAAAAACAATCTTCAAAATGCAACATCAATCACCATCAGAAGGGCATCAAACATCTGTATCATATCAGAAAATCCAAAAAACATGTCAAAAAGTCAGTCTAGAAAAAGCAAAAACCAAAATCATGAGTTTGTGTTAGTCAAACTACGTGGTCTTTGCATGTGTAACGTAGGCAAGGCTAATCTTTGATCAGCCCCCGAGACCCCTAGGATAAGTTATTAGGTTAGGTCTTTGGTCAAAATCTTGAAAATCACAAAAGCATCACAAAATCAGGATGGATGATCTAAAATCTAAATAATGATTGAAACACTCTAAGTAAAAAATGGATAAATTGTATTTTTGATTATCATTTCTTTGGAGTAACTGAATGATGTAAATGAACTAGAGAAACAAGGAAGAAGAATGATATTTTTATTGTTTGCTGTCTATAAGTTAATCATATAAATGTGTGAATTGTCAAGGGATGTGCTATGCAAATGTATCACCGATGACATTCAAAATTCACACACTAAAATGATTAATCTCTACCTGTTTACGTAATGAATGCTCAGGTCATCTCGGTTTAATTATACCTAGATGCTTGTGTTTGCTTGCAATATCAAAAATCATGAAAGTAGTACTCAAGTCGTCATTGGTCTAACACATACCATTAATGCTTGTACTCACTTTCAACATCCAATAAAAGCTCCATGATGATACCAAACACAAAGTACTGTTAAAATGACAATGGTTGCATATAGCCGCATGTTAAAATTAGACTGCATTCATCATAAATTCATTATCTGCAGAGTATTTGTTGCATAAGGGATCCCAATTAATGATTATCTTTTCTACAACTATGACTAAGTATACTTGACATAAATTCAAAAATCATCAAAAACATGTAGAAGTCATCATCTCATCATTAAGTTTTCATAATTTCATCATTCATGCATTTTACATCAAATAAATCGTGCATTACAACATAATCATTATTATCATCATTATATCATAAATAAATACATCATTTTTCATCCATATCATTACATTACAAAATTATCATTTGATCAAATACATCCATGAATTATGTCATGTCATTTATTATCCATACATCATCATTTTTATCATCATCACATCATAATAAATACACCGTGCATTACAGCATAATCATTATTATCATCATTATATCATAAATAAAATACATTCATCATTTTAAAACATCATTTATTATTATTATCATCAACATAAAATAAATACAAGTCATATCATTATTATTCATACATCATAGATCATCATTTAGAAATTCATACATTACATCATACATCCAAATATCATATAGTCTGCATATTCATTTCCATTATTTTTATCATCATCACATTTAAAATAAAATGCATTTATCATAGCATCATTACATTGAAATAAAAGAATTCATATAGAACATTATAAAGATACATCATCACATAATAAATGCATCCATCACATAGAAATCATAAATCATCATGAGATCAAATCAACTGCTTCTCGTATATAGCATCAATGTCAAGTATACAATGAAGTCTGAAATAAAGATACATCATCCAAAAATGAGCTAACTCGAAGTATACATCATATATCGAAATCAGAATAGTATCTATGATCTGCTACTGCTAGAATGTGTAGGTCCAACGGGACCAGTACCACCACCACCCCCTGAAGGACTAGGATCTCTGGGATCTCCTCGAGGAGGTTGTGTCACATCCTCACTGACTATCTAAGTGCAAGTCTGACCAGATCTTGACGGGGCATAGCTGACTCTGCGATCAACAAGCATTGCATCATGGTATCTACCCTTGTAGAACTCTGCCTCTCAGCCATCTCGAAGAACCTCTCTCATATACTCTGCCATAGAGGTACCATCGGCTACTCTCTGGAGTGTCTCGATCGTCTCCTGTACCCTCTTGGCAATCTGTCGGGCACTGTCTCACTTGGTTGTCAAGGTGGCAACCTAAGTCTGAACAACGACCAACTGTCCCTGTACCTGCACTAGTGCTTGTGCATGGGTCTGCATCTGAGTCTGCGTCTGAACCAACAAACCTTGGGCCTGTACCAACTGTCCTTGCAACATTTGTACCTGTGTCTGAAGACCTGTAATCTATCTCTGGTAATGAATTGATGGTACTACCACTGCTCGCCTCTTGCGAGGCCTACTAGATGAAGGACCAACAATGACTGGTCCAGCCCCTCTTCCACCTCCACCGCCACCATCACTGTCATCCCCACTGCTGCTATCATCACTGCCACTCTCAGCACTACTGCCTGATGGAGTATCACCCCCACTATCCTCTAAACCCTCGACAACATCCTCCTCAACGGGTAATGGTGCTAGCTCGTCTGGAATCGTGATGCGAGGATGTGGAGTCAATACTAAAAATGCAGCATACTCCTTTATCACAGGTGCCTCAGAAATATCCTTGCGCATATCCCAGGAAGATGGTTGTAGAGCCCTATATCCCTCTACTATGGTCTCATATGATAGGCATGGCCCCCAATCAAGTACATCATTGCATTGCCTGACATAGTGGGCTACCCCCCGTGGCATACACTGAACAATGTTGTACTATCTGTACACTCGCCATAACAAAAATCTCTCCAAGACAAAAGGTGTCCTACCAATCAGGTACATCAAATCGTAAAGGTAACCAAGCATGACATCATCCTCGTTCCACTGCTCGTAGTCTAAGTATGGCCGCCAGACAACACTCTCTGTATCATCAAAAACTCATCTCCAATGCTCCAACTTACCCATCTGAGCATGGGTAAATCTACCTTTGTACCGAAACACATACGGTCTGCCTATCGGTCTGTCCAAAACTAGAAATGGTCGAGCAATGGAAAAATGCTCCCATGCCCACACCTGTAATAGGGTCATCCCTGCTAATAAACTTCGTGCCCCCAAATACACCACTGAATGAAGGTCATGGTAGAGATGTGCTAGCATACACATCCCCCACACGTATCTCAGACCATGTACGACCATGCCCTATAGAATATGGCCCCAACCCACAGAGAATCCCTTTGACCTACGATCAGGGAAAAGGAAACCTCCAATGAATCCAGCAAGCACTACTAGTAGTGAAGCGTATGCATCAACAATCGTCCTCCATCAGACACTCGGACCTGCAATGTGCTGATCCTGAAACACTCTATGGAGAGCATCTCTCCCACTAACCTCATGAGAATCATATACTACAATCTCCCCCATAAATGGAATACGCAAAATCCGCCACACATCCTCGGGTGTGACCGTCATCTCACCAGTGGGCAGATGGAAAGTGTTATGGTCACTGTGCCACCACTCGGCCAAAGCGGCAAGGAGACCCCAATTAATCCTAATCTGGGGCATGTCAAGTAAACTAGTAAGGCCACATCGACCTATAATCTGAATCTCATCTGGAGTCAGATGAGGTATCAAATCGGTGGTCCAAGGAAATCGCTCTCGTATCTGGAGAGTACCCAGATCCTCCTATCACAATAAAAATCCTACAATCAGTGCACTATGTCAAGAAATCAAAATTCATTCTACTATCAAGTCTAATCAAAGTTTGGTATGAATTTTCGATCAAAATTTAGGAACAAACATCAACAAACCTCATCTATCATGAGGTTCATCAAACATTATCAAATCTCACCTATCATGAGATTTATCAGATATTGAATCATTTCCTTGCCTATCATGAGGATCATCAGAAATAAGAGTTCTTCTCGCCTATCATGAGAGTAAGTCTTATAACATCAGGAATTTGGATTATCAATCATACCAATCCGAAGAATGGACATGATCGGAATTGACGAAATCAAAGTTAACTAAGTCAAAATCCACAATATGACATGGATGCGCTAAAATAGGCATCCAAAGCACTAAATCTCAAAAGCGCTACTTTATCAATCAGATGCGCTAAAACAAGTTTCTGAAGTGCTACTTCAACACTTCGATGCGCTAAAATAGGCACTTGAAGCACCACTTTAACCAAAGTGTTGTTTTACTGCATCGATGTGCTAAAACAGTCCATCAAAATGCCACTTTACCAGAAGTGCTACAACAGACCATAGATGTGCTAATTTACCTAATCAAAGTGCTAGAACATTCTAGGCGCTAAAATCTGGCATCGATGCACTAAATATAACTACCTAAGCGCTAAAATCATGAAAGCGCTACACTATCCTACGAAAGTGCTAGAGAAAATAATGCAAGCGCTAAATCTCAAAGCGTTAAAATAGTTTATCAAAGCGCTACACCGGAGTGTAAAGCGCTACAACGCGACTTAGATGCGCTAAACTAGACAAAAAATGCCAAAACATTAAAAATGCATTTTAAAAAAGGCACAAAAAATGAGGTGGATAACGGGTACATACCGAAGGTCCGTATGCGGCCGACCGCCGGTGATGTCGCACGCACTCGAAATGGTGAGTGTGGTAAGGGATTGGCATTTTGCTCTAGCTGGCTGAAAAGTCTCTCTCACTGGGTGTTGAAAGTCAAAAAGTGCAAATGACTTTGAAAATGACCTTTTGGACTATATATAACTTTTGAAAAGGGATTTTTGTGGGTTTTTATTTTATTTTAATTAATTTTATCCATGAAATTAATTGAAATTCAACCACGGGCTATATTTTTCTTCATCAATGTTGGGAGATAAATTAATTTTTTTATCAAATCATCATCAATCATCATGAAAATTCTAAAATTCTAAAAAATCATCAAATCATTAATTTATCTCCCGAGGGGGCATATTATCGGCAATCATTTGAAAATCAATATCTGGGGCATGTCTGGGGCACACTAAATTTTAATCATCGATCTTGATAGTAGCAGCAAAAATTTTCTTCGAAGCAACGCGTAAACACATCACTTCGAAGAGGGGCAAAATGTATACACCTAAAATTGGTTTGGAGAATTCGATTAATTAAATATAAATTATTTGATTAATTATCCTAATTTCCTCTACTGTTTGAATAAATAGAAATATTTATTTATATAGTTCACGTTCACATTCACATTCACATTTAAATTCTTCTAAATTAAATAAACAAAATTAAATACTTTGTTTGATTTAATTATCATTTTCCTATTTTATTCTATCACATCAATCTTAAATTAATTAAATAAAGATTAAACACTTTATTGATTAATTGCCATATTCTTCTGTTTAATTTAATAAACAACTTCTATAGTTCGTTTTATTAAATTATTTATCCCTCTTTTGCTAATTTAAATAAATCAAATATATTTAAATAAAGGCATAAGGAATATTCCTCTATATTTCCTCAAATCAAATTAGATATCCTTGTCTAATTTATGTCTAAAATCACGTCAAAATTAATTGATTGAAACTTCACAGGAAGAATTGGAGACAAATTGCAAATTTATCTCTCAATCCTCCTCCAACAATTTTTCCTCTTCTCTTGCCTGGTGTTTTCATGGGTAGAGACAATCTCCAAAATTCTCTCAATCTCCTCCATCTCTCACCATTCAATCCTCCAGATTGAATCCAAGCCTCTCTTTGCCATCCCTGTGTATTTCTACAACCAGAAAATCTATAAATAAAGCCTCATTGAACCAAGAAAAGGATCTAGATTATCTAACTTATGCACTCTTACTCTGCAGGAATTCATCAAGCATCCAACATTCAAATATCCAACATTCAAGCATCCAACATTCAAACTTTCATATCATGGCTGCCTCCTATAGCTTTATTTATCATTTTCATGTCAATCCATGCTAATTTAGTTTCTTTTATCATATTAGATTCATATAATTTGCATCAACATCATTCCATTCTTTAGATTGTCATTTTAACAGCTAATAGTGTTATTTAAACATGAGAGCACTTAACTTAATAAATCTTTAAAGATAGGAGACAATGAGACGCTTTCAATTGGTTATTAGCTTGATCTTTGATGCAATGTTTCATTAAGAAGTGTTTTATTGCTTTACACCTTATTCACACTTACAGTGAGTTCTTTATTTTTCATCTCTAAGTTAACTACATATGCATTGTGCATGTTCACTTAAATTCATGTTTATGTACATATATGTATATTTAATATAATTTTTAATTTAATTAGACTTTTGTATATGTATATACATGTTACAAGGCTCATCACATTTTTCAGAGCAGTATTCATGCTTGGATGGTTACTCGACTAGGAGCCGACATTATGGCTTGGAGACCAAATAAGGCACTAGTTTATATAAATGCACGTTTATTATTTTATGATATATATTTGATCTAGAACACATGGACATGCTATATGTTTGAGATCTATAGAGATCATATTATATATGCATGACAAAATTTTTATTTGTTTACATGTTCACTTATATTTAGATGAAATTTTATTTATATGACAAACATTTTATATGAAGTTATGTTTATGTTTATATTCAGTTATATTTGTATTGATTCTAGACATTTGAGTTTATATGTTTATGTCAAATTAGATCATCTATTGATGTATGTGAACACATGTGTACATATTTACATACATCTTGAGATATATATCATCTAGATGACATAAATATGTTTATAATGAACTTATGTTTATGTATGATGACATGTGCAACTTATGGAATTAACATATAACTTACATACATTTACATGTTTATATTTAAATGTAAATTACATATATATATATGTACGTGTATAATATGTTTATGTTTAAATGTTTATTCAGTTAGATGCATATGATATTTTTGTTTCTATATTGAAAATTATTTAATCCAAGCTGAAAAATTGGAACTTTGCCTAGTAATGCCATTAGTCCCCAACATATTCCCTTGTTATCATCTTAAACCAATTTAATATGAATTATTTATTATATTAATTGATTGGATTTAGTAAGTGATAATTAATTAATGAAGACGATCAAAGTATTTAGTAGCTCTTCGGAAGTGGTTAGATGTGCAATTTAATGATATTCCCTATATGATATATACACAGTGGACTCATTTAAGCTTCAAAGTCACCACGTAAATGATAGTGATAATTTAGACCATGAAAGTTGTAAAAAATAGATAATGTTAATTTACATATCAATTAGAACAATAATGTCAAACCTAATTATTTTAAAAGAATGAACTATTATTGGTACATGTTGAAGAAGAGGAATTGTTGGATATTTCCATGTTTTCAAGTAAATTTGAATAACAATTACAACTTAGAAAGCCTCCAAGTGTAACTTATTATGTGTCACAAAATCACAACTCAAAAAAGTTGATAATGTAATTTATGAGAACACTTCAAAGTGCACTCTCTTAATGTATAGTTCATCAACCCTACAAGAACTTCACAACATCAAATTTTCCATTGAATATCTATAGATACTATTGTACTTATAAATTTTCATAAGATATGCACAACACATTAGTCTATTTAGAACAATAAGAAAATCATACAAAAAAATAGACTTTAAGCCAACATAATTACCTTGGAAGAAACCCTAAAGGGGAAAAACTCCAATAAGAGTGAGCATTTTGGTCCTCATTCCACTATCCATAGTTTAAAATTATAATTGATATAATTTACCTCTAGGAAAATTGGAACCTTTACAATGTACAAAAGCAACTCCATGCACCTATAAAATATCTTTGTACCTTGAAAACCCTTGTTATAATTATTACAATTGAAATAATTTTACAACTTGCACAAACTAGAGTGATTTCATCATTTTTATTTGTATACTTAGTTTGAATGCATATGTAGGTTTGCATGTTTTAATTCTTCTCTAAGATGATCTATATCACCCCATGCATTCCTTTAACAAAATTATAGTCCCTTTTGCATCATACTACATCAAACAATGATGAACTCCTATTTCTAAGGCCTAAGACATTATTCTTGACTATAAATAGCAACTTCAACTCAATTTTTTTATCACACATGATTTGCTTATCCTAAGCATTATATCATTTAAAATGTTAAGGTTAGAATTTATTATTTGATACCAATTGAAGAAATCCAATGGTTAATATATCACAGTTTAGTTCAAGTTCTTTCAATCTCATAAAAATTGAAGATATTACAATAATCCCTAACTAATTAATAGATGATGGAAATAAAGATATAAATTAACTAAAAGATAAAATTTTTCATACATGTGACATACATGACAATGTGTAATGTTAATTACAAATAAATCTAAAATCTCTAGGTAGAAAGATGACCTAACACTTATCGCACATCTGGAATGAAATTTTCTCATTATCAACATCACTATCACCTAATATCACTATATTTCACATCATTTACATCAAAAACCCTAATTTGCTCTATTAATTAAATAATCTTTAAATTATTTAATTAATTCACTTTTTCATCATTTTTGACTAATTAAATAAATTTTATTTATTTAATAAAGTCCTAATCTAACTTTATTCCTCTTGATTAATTAAATAATACCAATTATTTAATTATATCGCTAATTTATCCTATTCCCCTAAATCGATTAAATTATTACCACTTAATAGTTTATTTAAATCACTTTCCCCTAAACATGAATAATTAAATTAATTTTTCAAAAAAATCATTCAAAAAGGTCAAAATAAACAAATGCAACTTTGTTTACAAAAGTCAAACATGATTTACACGTTCAACTCAATTTTTTTATTAATTAATTCAATTAATTAATTATCTTCAACCCCTTTTGTGATTGAGCAAATTACGATCCACCGATTGCTCACTTTGACTGGCTAACGCATTCATCTATTTCCAAACTAATCCATTTATTTCCTAACTAATCCATCTATTCTTCAATCCCACTAAAAGCTCAACATGATTTCCTCAATTCCACATATAAGGCAATCTATTTCCTCTGATTGATCAATTAATATCCTTAATTGATTCGGTCACATAAGCTAACTGAGCAATCAAGTTCCTCTCAACAAATTTCAACCATTGATCTTGATTTAGCATTTTTTAATCTTGCATATTCATCTCAAAATGTAAAATCTATATAACAATCATCTTCATCCTCAAAAACAATCATAGAATTGACATCTTTTGTGCAACGAAGTAATGGTAAATTAATCATCAATTTCTTAAGAGATTTTACACACATTTTCAATCACCATTCATGCACATTGAAGATTTTCAAAGCACACAATGGAGGCTTCACATTGATACAACACAATTCAACATCGCTATGGATACACTTCAACATTTGATGGGTAACAATATAGTTAATTGAGTTTATTGTTTTGTTCTTTGATTGTATTGCTTAATTTCATTGAATTCAGTAACCTTGTATTGTTCATTTCATGAGTAATGGGTATGGAATCTATCTTTTGTTTAAATTAAGTCTTGTTTAATTAATTTATGTTTTTGATTTCCTTATGCTCCTCAATTTCCCCCTTACAACATTCTGGCATGCTGGTGGGACCTCGGTCCTTGACATTAACATTTCTTTGAGTGTATTTTGAATAGTTGCAGGTTCCGAAAACACACTTGAAAAAAGTGTACGCGAACACTACAAGAATCTCATGCAGTAGTCTTTTCATTTCGATCGTGGTTGCCTTTTTCACAACCACTCTTGAAAAATCTAATCACTTTTGCTTCAAATAATAGGGCTGATTTTGATAATGAGAATCACAGTTGCGCATAACAGGGCCATTTTTGACAATGAGGACCGCAACTGCTAAAAATAATAGGGCTGCTTTTGACTAACATTTATGCTTTTACTCTGTTCTTTTGATTTGAAAATATGCAAATAATTTTGTTGATTTCTAATGCTAGCAGGTGTTTGTTTTGGGTGTTTTGAGGTTGCTAAAATTGTTTGTACAACTCTTGTAGGAATATGCCACACTTTACATAAAAAATGACTTATTGTTTTATTTAGAGAAGGCGAACGGTCCAAGTCCAAGTTTTATAACAAAGCTTTCTTAGTTTAACTAAAAAAACTCAATTTGGTGCTATAAAACTGAACCCCACAACTTGCACATTTCAATTTGGTGTTTTAAAATAAACTTTCAAAATCTTTCATATTTTAGAAAAACACTTCGAATTGGTGGTATAAAATTGAACCTCACAACTTGCACATTTCGATTTGGTGTCTTAAAATGAACTTTTCAAAAGATTTATTTGTTTAGGAAAATACTTCAAATTGGTGCTTAAAAATTGAACCCCACAACTTGCACATTTCGATTTTGGTGTCTTAAAATGAACTTTCAAAAGATTTTGTAGTTTAGAACAAAACTTCATTTTGGTTCTCATAAAATGGAATGCTTTCTTTTGACCAAATGCTTTCATTTTGTTGACGAACACATGATTTTTATTTTGTTGACCACATTAAGACAAGGTTATTAGAAATACTCAAGAATTGGTGCTTAAAAATGAACAAATACATTTTGATTTGCACACTGCTATCTATTTGCTTGAAATCCATAACAATTCAAAATTGGTGCACATAAAAGAAAAAATTTCTATCTTGTTCACACTTCATTCATTTTTTTGGATAGCGCCATTCGAGGGGCTTAAAAAGAATATTACAATGATTTGTATGTCATGTCTTCCATGTTTGGAAAAATAAGTGTCTATCCTCTCCCCTCACATCTTTTTGGTGATCTTGGGTGACGAAAAGCACTTTAAGTTTCACACTTGTTTCATTTCAAGAATCACCTTTAGAGGGCTTGCCTTTGAGACACATCCCACATTAGAGAACTCAAAGGCAACTCAAAGCGGTTTTTCCCTCTAGTCGCTATATAAATGGTCAAGGCTAAACGCCAAACAACTTAATCTATGATTACTTTGCCATCAGTTCCATTCAAAAAAGGGGAGTTACCATTGTGTATATAGGGCCCCGAGTAAGTTGGTTAAAGCCTTAAGTGGCTTGTTGGGTGCTAGAAAAGTGTTGGATCCCCTGAGCATGACTAAAGACCAATGTAGTAGAGGCCACCTTTTTTAGCCAAAAAATTATTTGAAAGTGGTGCATCATAATTTAATTCCAAGAAGTTACTTACCAATTCCAATTTATGGTTGAGTTAAAATGCTCTCCATAAGTTGCATGTAAAATCATCCCTTTATGGCATGCAGTAATCCCACCTAAAATAACGTGCCTATCTCTATGTTGTAAATTATCTTCATGAACTTGCATAAATTCTACGGTACATTGGACATTAAACACTTTTCTTTATTTAAAATGAACACATCAAAACAACCATTGAACTTAGTTATCAAATCTCAAACCCTTTGGCCTTAGTGTGAATACCTTTGAAAAGAGCCCTATATTTGCACTCCTTAAAAGATATCTTAAACAAATATCTCTAAAGGTTTTCAAATATTTAGGCTTACATTTCAAGTCACATCAAGAACAAAGTCAACATTGGGAACTATGGCTTTAGTATTTTAACTTTCAAAAACTTTGAGTTTTTGTGAAAAGAAACTTGCTTAAGCTATAGACATTAGGGTCAAATAAATTTTGATTGTTGTGTTGCATTGTATCACTTGCGAAAATCAAGACAAATTAGAATCAAACAAGATATCAAGAATTGCAAACTTTTCCAAACTACTGTCAAAATAGAAAAACTGGAAGCAAAATTGGACATAAGCCACTAAGGTTGTTGTTTCTACCGTTATTGATCTAAGAACTACTGCAGTTGATCAAAAACCTATCTTTATTTCTCTTTGGCTTTTACAGTTCTAATAAAACTTTACCACTCTTGCACAAGAGAAACATGGTTGATTGAAATAGAAACACTGTTGCAAAAAATTGCCGCTATTGACATGATCATTACCATAGTTGACACAAAAATTTCTCGTAGTTGTTTAAACGCATCGCTATTGCTCTCTATTTTAAACAATCATTTTCAAAACATAAATTCTATTGCTAAACTGGACCGCTTCTACTATAAATACTCATCACACTTGACCTATGATTATGCCGCAATTGACATAAGAATTTTTGCTTTTTCTAGACTTATCGCTACTAAATTCACTTTTTCACCAGTCAAAATAATTATCACAGAGGCCTCTTTTGATAAAACTGAACATAGCTTTCCTTCAGAATTGACCGCTATTGACATAAATCTGGTCGCTTTTGCAAAAAATTACCACTACTGTTCTAGGATTGCCACTTTTGCCTAATTTTCTAGTGAAAATAAAAAACTAATCCTGAACTGGTTAACATTTTTACCTTTTGAGAATGAAACAATTAGACCTCCAAAAACACGTCATAATCAACATCAGTCCATATCCATTTACAAAATCAAACACCCCAACCTATTTTTAGGATTCAAAATCAAAACAACAACTTGGATTATTGCTTCACTCACGATTTCTAAGATATCATTTACTTGCACCTCAAGGCTAGTTCAATTTTCAAAACATGTCCTCTAGAAAAGTGAAGTAAAATATCAGTCCAAGTTTTCAACATTTTGAATCCCAAAGTTAGCATCATTTCCAAAACACTCATCAACATAATTCACTTTATGACCATTCAACATCTTACTACCCCATTTTAATAATTGGATCTTACGACACCTATCATACAACCAAACCTCACATAAATTGAAGGTGAACAAATGGACCGATTAGTTGAAAAATGGATGCTTTATGGTTTTGGACATAGAACATCACTTTTCTCCAACTAACATTCAAGGATTCCCTAGAGATCTCAACCCAAGAGTGGAATAAAGGTAAGAGATCTGCTAAGGGACTGTCCTAGGGCCCGATTAATGATTAATGAGGGGTTCACCACCAAGTTAAGAATTGGAAAAGACAATGAAATGTAAAACCCTAATATGATGTAAACTTGAATTAAATGACCTAGAAATGCATATAAAATAGAATAACAAACTGTAAGATGAAATTTGTGCACTTGGAAAATTGAAGATGACTGGAAGGAGTCGTGAAATGTTGGAAATTCTAACATTTTTACCTAGTGGGACTCATTCACCATTTTGGCCAAATCAGTCCCAGTTTTGGATTTTTGCATAAGTGTAGGTTTCGGACAAAAGGGTATCTGAATCTACAAAAATTTCTGAAAAAACCTAGAGTGGGGCTCATTCACCACTTGTGGTGAATGAGTCGAGTTTGAATTTTTTGGAACTTCAAGGTCTGAATCTATTCTTCTCGGTCTGCTCAATCTACTTCTCTAGGTTTCTGGATTTGAAAATTTGATTTCGAGGCTATAGGTGACCTTTTAGTGAAGATTTCAACCTTGCAATTGAGGAGACAACTCCAACAACTTTCTCCAAGCTTGTAACCTAATCTTCAATGATTCGTCATTCTCCAAGACACCTAGATCTGCAATCTCACATGCAAAGAGGATAAAAACTTGTTGATCATTAGTGGTTAGGGGTTTTCCTTGGTCAAACCCCTTTTAGGTAATTAAACCAAATGATGAAACAATGAACATGAAACATGAACAATGGAACCTTTAAAGATGTCTTGTAAATCTGAAATCTAGCATGAAGTGTCCATGAAGGATGTAGATCTTGACCTTGAAATGGATGAAGAACAATGCTTGACCTTGGATCTTGGATGCAACATGACAAAACTAGCTCAACAACATGCTTGATGCTTGATGCTTGATATCCTTGACATGATAATGGATCCTGAATTACTGCAACAATTGATGAATAATTATACCCTTGAATGCCCTTGAAAACACTTGAATGCTCTAGTGAACTCAAACTTGCCATAGTAATGCTCTCACAAAAGTCTTAGGTGAAAATGAGTGAAGAACCTTGTATTTATACTCAATTATGCAAGAATTCCCAAAATTACAACACTGCAAGCTGACATCAGATCTAGGAGGATAAAATCCCACCAAAAATTTGAATTAATTTTGATTTTGAGCTAAACGAGACTCATTCATCCAAGGTGGCGAATGAGTCTTGTTAGGCATAATGTATGGGACCAAAATTTAAAATTTCTTAGAAAGGTGTGAAATCAGGTTCAAGACCAAAAAATCTAGGTGGGACTCATTCGCCCAAGGTGGCGAATGAGTCCCAGATCACTAAATCTAGGCCACACAAGCCAAAAACACTTCAATTATGATTGGGTGGTGATTAATGTTGGCATTATCCTTAACATTATACATTAATTAAGGCTTGTGGATGCAATTTAAGGCCAATTAATGAATAATAAAGCCTAATTATTAAATAAAACCCTAGATTAGTGTGAAAGTGTGTTACAACACTTTACAACACCCAAGAAAAGGCATTAATTAAGCACATTTTGGTTAAAAATAGGTTCGTTCAGCTCAAATACTTTATAAAATCCTCGAAAAGTGTAAAAGTGGACTGCAACACATTCCAACACCTTTACAAGGCACAATTTAAATACATTTTATTTAGTTTCCAAGGGCCCAAGACCTAGTGTGAATATGTCAAACACCTTACAACACCAAATCAAGGAAAATTTTAAGCTTAATTTAACAAGAAGGAGCTAAACCCATGTGAAAATATCACTGATGACATTTTTTGACACTACACGGACATTATCAATAGTTTGAGAAGTTTTTTGTTTTAGAAAAAGGAAACACCAAATTAGTGGATAAATGCAACTAATATCCTAGACAAAAAAGAATGAAGAGCTAACATTGTGGCCTGAAGACCCGTATTACCACCTCCTGAGTGGCAATAGAAAATATTAGCTTACCAAAAAACCTTTAAACAAAAAATCTCAAAAATACTCAAAAATTAAAGCGTTATTTTATTCAATATTTAGAAAATACCAACTTTCAAAAAAGTCTTGGTACTTGTTTATGACAACCACACGATCCTAACATAGAAAAACGATGGAAGAAAACAAGAGTAGCTCGAGCACAATGAAAACCAACATTACTAATGAGAAAACCAATCCATGGGGATTAAAACCAAGTGACCTTACAACTTTTCAAAAGGAACCTTCCTTCAAGGCAACACCAAACTAACCACCAAGTGATGAGGAAGTATGCCTTAGGCACCAAAACATGATTGATAGACAAAATCAGAATCCAAATCCCAATGACATGATCATAGAAGAATACAATAGTGATGAGGAACTCATTGAGGAGAAGCTACTAGAATACTCACAAGAACCTAATATGCAAAAATTCAAGGACAAGATGCTTGAAAGAAACACTAACTCATATTTCCTCACACTAGCACAAAGTGGTCCAAAACTACCAATTGACTTCAACGTGGACATACTAAAAGATCCAAACCTTATTCCATTTGGAGATCAAGCGGTAGTTAGAAAATTTCCAAAACCAACCATCAACACCAATATACCACCATTGTTTTCACAAAATAGTGATCAAATGCAACCCATGGATAATCCCTTGTTTAGGCAATCATCCCAAATTGAACAAGCATATGTGGCACAACAAAACCAAGGAAACACATCTCAAAACATGGCATACCATAACACAATGCTAAACATGGGGAACATTCCAATGAACCAACAAGATGGTAGCCCATCACAAGGGCAATACATGCCCCAAAACATTTCATACATTGACCCTTCCCAAAACGTAAAAATACCAAGAAGGGAAATTATCGTGAAATCCACAACAAGGTGTGCAACAAACAAACTATTAGGAAAAAATTCAACCAAATCAACCACAATTAGGTTTGCCCTCAACACAGTATCAAGGTAACCTTTAACCAAATCAAACACAAAAATAAGGTGTGCCACAAATGAACTACAAAGGAAACCTTCAACCAAATCAACCACAACAACAAGGTGTTCCACAAACAAACTACCAGGGAAACCTTCAACCAAACCATCCACATCAACAAGGTGTACCATCAACGAAATATGTAGGTAACCTTCCATAACACCAACCGCAACAAGGCATACCATCAATGCAATACCAAGGTACCCATTCAACAAAATAATTCACAACAACAAGGCACATCGTCAATGCATTACCAAGGTACCCTTCAACAATATAATCCACAACAACAAGGTGTACCATCAACACAATACTAAGGTACCCTTCAATAACACAATCCACAACAACAAGGTGTACCATTAACGCAAAATCAAGGTAGCCTTCAATAAAACCCACATCAACATAGTGTACCACAAACGAACTATCAGAGTACACCCCAAACTCAACAACACTTTGTTCATTGCACCCAACATCAAAATTATCATCAAGAACAAGGAGGACCACAAAATTAGTACCAAGGAACACCTCAATGTCAATATCAAGGTACACAACAAGGACCCAACATGACTTATACACAATGCATTCCTCAAGGTCCCATAAACACACAATATCCAATGTATGACCAAACGAACGTCATGGGACAACAACTCTATAATACCCAAAATCCTCAAGCAAGCACACCAAACAATGACATAAATGTGCAACTTCAAACACTAAATCAGAGGGTATCAGATATACAAATAGGGAAAAAAAGAGTTATGCTCTCCAAGACATTTTTCCATATCCATTTGATCAAAATATACCCAGGATATGTTTCCCCATGTAGAGAAGGGGGATTTTCTAGTCACAAGTTCTCTTCACTCAGAGAACCTCACGAGGCGAACTTCTCTAAACTACCTCAAGGAACAACAATGAGAGTTTTAGAATCAAAAAGCGCAGGTCACAAACATTTTTTGGATAAACTAACAAGCTCTCGGCCAAAGGACGACAACACAGGATACAAACGACAGGGTAAAAGTACAAAGCTATGTCACACTTTTATAAAGGAAACAACCAACATTGATCTAACTTTTAAACTTGAATTACTAGAAAGTGGTATATATGTTTTGAATTTTGAAATGATGTAAACTAATAAAATGTGTATTTTTTAGTATATTTTATGTTTGTATTTTTAAAAAAAATTAAAAAATTATTTGAATATATTTTTTCAGAAATTAACACTATAATTTAGTTGCTGATAAAATTTTGAAAAATGACATTACATGAGACATCAAGATTTATGTAGTAGATTTTATATTTTTTGCTTCAATTTTTTTGTGTATATTTATAACTTGAAACTTTAGGGCATGGATTTTTTTTTTGCAATTTTAAAAATATATATTTTTAATAAACATTTAAATGTGCGTGTATTAAAACATGGTTGTTTCAACTCGACGTCAACTTTTATATTAATATTTATCTAAAATAGAAAACAAATTATGGTATCTTAATCTAGATTCTTTTATCTAGGGCATCATATTTTTTTCAATTTTTTTAATAAGTTTTAGTATTTTTCTTGACATGATAATCAACCTAATATTTTTGTGTTGATAACTTAATTTTTGTGAAAAAATAAAAATAATAATTGAACTATTAAAATAAATATATATTTGAAAACTACACTTATGGATCTACAAAAGGGTATTTTTACATTTTTAAAATGATGTTATTTATATGAGTAGGAGTTGTCGAAACATTAATTTTTTCAAATAATTTCATTTTTTAGTAAATTGGCCTTAAAGTGGTGTTACATATGCATTTAGCCAAAACAAATTGCTGAAATAGCTGTGGACATATTTAACTTATCTAAAATGAATCTTACTAGATCATATGTTTGACAAAAAATGTTTTTTAGTTATAAATACTAAAATTCACTTGTGTTGATAAGTTGGCCGAAAGTGTGACACAACTTTGTACTTTTACCCGACAACGCGATGCGTTGGCATCTCGTATGGACCAAAAATCAAGAATGTCGCAGAAAATAGCTAAAGTTACTACTTCTACTCTAATTGCTAAGAATGTACATAATGCGATAAAGTAACATAATGTAATAAAGCTGAAATAAAGTGAAATAGATAAAGAGAATAAGAAGTGGAAAGGAAATACTTACAACCACGCAAGTGATGAAGCCTCCATCATGTGAATGTCTTCAATACCTGCACACAAGAGAGAGAGATAAATTGTTGGGGTTGTATAGGGGTTTGCCTCAGTCAAACCCCCATTTTGGTGTTCCCACCTCCATGGACATCCAGATAGATAGAGAGAAAAGTATGATAAAGCAAGAAGTGAAGTAAAGAACACAAAAGAACTACAAAACAATGTTATGCTATTCAACCAAATTGTAGAGGAGAGGAGTAGAAATCTTACCACCTTCGCCAAGAGAACTCAAGGCTAATGGGGGAGAAAATGAGAGGACTCAAGCCTCTGCTGCAATGGTGCTAGTTCCACACTTTATACATAGTTGATGGAATGTAAAGTGTTGATTGAGAGTGATGGATTGAATGCTTAGAGTTGGTGAAGATCCAAGCGAGATGAATCAAAGGCTTAGAGTTTGTGTAGAAGCTATAGAAGATATTGTGGAAGAGATTATAGAGGCCCTCTTGGAATGAGAATAAGTGAATTTAAAGGAGGAATGAAGAAAATGGCCATATTTGGGTCAGTTGGTTGAAGAGGGCGTTACAAGTTGACTTCCAATGGGAAGTGTAACGCCTTTGCAGGCTCTAGCTGTAGGAATATGCTAGGGACGTAAGCATGTCACACGGATGTCGATGCGCCGCACGGGCATCCTTGACATTTATTCCTCTACCGATGCTCAAAACAAGCACCAAGTGGAATGAAGGAAGTGAGCTTATGTGGAATTTAGCCTCCAGATTTGGTTTTCTAAAGTGAGGAAGGGTGAAAGGGGAATATGCATAAGGGGTGAAAATTCACTCCTATACATTTTCCCCCTACTTTAGCGAGCATGAATATTGATGAGTGCTTCGGTAAAGTAGATCAAAGAGTAGTAGGGTTAGAAATGTATACCTGAATCATCGACGAAGTAGACCGCGATTTGGTGAACCCGAGAGTGCAGGACGGGAAAAGGACTTCATAGCTCTACAGGACTATGAAGATGAAGAAAGAAAGTTCCTTACAGGCCCGCGAACCTGCAAGGAAGGTATCCTCCAAGAACTCTCACATGAAGGAAACTGAGAAAAGCACCTTACAGACCCACATACCTATAAGAAAGGTATCCTCCAAGTACGAAGGAAACCAAGAAAAGTGGACTTCGCAAAGTCAAAAAGTGGCTTCACGGGCACACCCATGAAGTGACATGTTTACCCGAAGATAAAACATGTCAGGAAGCGGCCACATAGGAAAGTAAGCGGACAGTCACGCAGATCGTTGTCAAGTTGGAAGACTTTCAAAGGGGTCCCTCGAGAACCCTTCAAAAGGAAGAGGGGTCCACTCAAGGGACACACTATTTGAAAAGGGAGGTCTAGTCAGGCTGCCCCCAAGCTAGACACAAAGATATGAAATAGGTCTAGTCGGGCTACCCCCGAGCAAGACACAAAGATATGTAGTAGGTCTAGTCGGGCTGCCCCCAAGCTAGACACCATATAACTTACTTCAGATAAAAAAATTCAAAAGGGTCCCTCGGGAACCCTTCAAAAGAAGAGGGGGTCCGCTCAAGGGATGATTCATTCAAAATACATAGAGAGGGAGAGAGGGGGTCCTTAAGAAGGATGCACATCTCCAAAACAAGTTATCACTGCCCCCAACATATATGGGAGGAGAACCATGCAAGATACATAGAAGATGTAGGATAGAGGTAGACCTCGATATCACTTGTCATTAAAAGAAGAGGCAGGTGCATCAACAAACAAATGAGTGATGGCACCTAAATTACAAAGTTGTATTTTATCCTTCAAGGACTTACATTCACTAGTGGAATGACCAAGCACTCAATGGTATGCACAGAAAGAATGTTTTTCTTTATGAGTTTTCTTAAATTTAGGAGGAAGAGTAATTAAGCTGGCTTTTAGAAGTCACAATAAAGTACACTCTTTCTCAGACAAAGGATGAGGAGCAGGAAGTGACCCTTTCTCTTGTGGAGAAGAGCTTGAATTATCACAAGAAGAAGATACAAAGATAGAAGACAAAGGAGGATAGACCAATCTGCGAGAACGAGGTTGAGCGGAATCGTGTCAACATTCAACCGTGGTTTCTGCTTAGATTGTTCATTCAAACAACCAAGCCCAAAATTAAGCTTATGAGGTACGAATTCTATAGGGACCTGAATGCCTTGTTTATTATGCCCACAACCTTTATGCCTATAACCTTGTTTAGAGACAAGCTCAAATTCGGGGCTAAAACATGTTTGTAAATCATGAGAAGAGGGGGGATATACATAAAAAGCGTTATTCCAACAATGGGGAACATGATATTCTATGAGATCACCATCATCCTTTTTAAAAGGACTGCCAACATTATCCTCTTTAGCAGAGGCGTAATCATCTTCCTCAAAAGGAGGATCAACACTAAGAACATTACAGTTTATGTTCACACTATCCCATGATACAAAAGAACAATCATCATTGATGGCGGGTGCAAATGATGTTATCAGAAGGTCTGAATGGATTGGGTCGACTTTATATTCTCCACTAAATGATTTTGTAAAGTCTAAAGAACCCCAATCATCACCAAGACATGCATTCTTTTGAGAAGTAGAAGGAGAAGCCTCAGGATTTCTTGCTTCAGAAGGGTCTTCTTCAGGGACATCTAACTCAAGAGTATCCTTTGTATTAGGTACTGCTATAGTAAACATCGACACATTGGAAGACACTGAAGGAATAAGAGTAGGCACAACCGAAGCTTGACTGACAACTGCCATCTCACATAAGTGCATAGCATCAGGGTCAGCCTTAACTATGACTACTCGATTATTGCAACTAAAGTTAATAGATTTATGCAAGGTAGACGGGACTTCACCCATACCATGAATCCATGGTCTACCAAGAAGAAGGTTATAAGGTAAATTCTTTGACATAACATATACAAGGGTAGGTACAGTAACAGGTCCAAGATGCAGAGGCAATACTATTGTACCTAGAGCTTTTCGCCCAACATTATCGAACCCACGAATGTCAACAGAAGAAGCATTAATAGAAGATGAGTCAATATTAATCATAGGCAATAGGTCAATGTTGCATACATTGAGCACCGAACCAGCGTCAATGAGAGTACGTCTAATACCAATTTTATTAATGTTAACTATAATCATTAGAGGATCTATTTGCTTTTGTACTTTCAGAGGTGGGAGTTCCTATGGATAGAACTTAATATTCATAAAATCCACACGAATATAAGCTATCAACGCATCAACATCTGTCGGCCTAGCGGAAGAAGGCAAGAGGACCTTTTGCAAGGCTTCTTGAAGCATACCTTGATAAACCAGAGTAGATTGAAGCAAGTCCCCTAGTGAGATCTTAGCCGAAGTAACTTGGAGTTGCTCGACAAGATCATGATCACTGAGTGCCTTAGTTGTAGGTTTAGGTGCTTGAAAAAGGCTTTGTTGTTTATTCATTCTATTCTCATAAGTATGGGCTACCGCTCTATAAGAGGGAGCCTTAGAGAGACCAGGAAAATCATCATCAAATGGAACACCATTAATAGAACAAACCCTCTTAGGAGAGGGACTAGCCAGAGTCAATTAAATGACCAGTCTCTTAGGCCTTTGAGGGGTAGCAGAAGCATGGATTACATTTACAGAATCATCACAACTAGTGGAACAATTATTCAAATACATATTCTCAACATCGATCCAAACATGATCAAATATGGAAGGAGATTCATCATGCACT
Organism: Sequoiadendron giganteum; assembly: GCA_007115665.2. Lineage (NCBI taxonomy): Eukaryota > Viridiplantae > Streptophyta > Pinopsida > Cupressales > Cupressaceae > Sequoiadendron > Sequoiadendron giganteum. Next base: position 489,078,415 of record CM021103.1, read on the forward strand.
AATGAATCATCTCTGGAAGAGAGTGCATCAGAACAAAGATGAAACTCATCATTCACAAATGTAGTGTCTCTAGAAGAGAGTGTATTGGACAAGAGAAGATTTTTTTCATTAAAAAATGCATCATCTCTAGAAGAGAGTGCATTGGAATGAAGATAAAGTAGAGTAACATTAAGAAAGGTATCAATGATTTCATCTTCTTGCAACAAGATATCCTCCGAAGAAAGAGGACTCTCATGAGAAGGATCAAAGATAAAAAGTGACATGGGAAAAGCCAAGTCACTATCACATGCATGAAATGGAATATCATTAACATTTTGAATAAGATTAGATAGTGAACTAATAAGAGAAGATACTAAATTCATTACAATTTTTTTGATATTTTCTATGTTCTAGTAATTTACATTTTTGGAAGTCTTGGGGGAGGAATTTGAGGTCGAAACTTGCATCGGTCCCTAAAATTTGATAGTCAAAGGCATAGTATTTTATGATTGAACTAGTTCTATAGGAGACCTTTCCAACAGTGCAAATGGTTTTGAATTCTAAGCACTGAGTCAAAAGTTACGACCCCACCAAGTAGGGATAAATAATTTCCTAGTTTTTTGGAAGACTTTATTTTCACGTTGGGTTCACCAAAATGTAGAGAAGGGGGATTCAATACTCACGAGTTCTCTTCACTCAGAGAGCCTCACGGGGAAAACTTCCCTAAATTACCTCAAGGAACAACAATGAGAGTTTTAGAATCAGAAAGAGAAGGTCATGAAGATTTTTTGGACAAACTGAAAAACTCTTGGCTAAAGGATGGCAACACATAATACAGACGATAGTATGGTGCATTGGCGTCTCGTACAGATGAGAAAGCAAGAATTTCATAGAAAATATCTAAAGTGACTACTTCTACTCTAATTGCTAAGAATGTACAAAATGCGATAAAGTAATAGAATGTAATAAAGCTGAAATAAAGTGAAATAGATAAAGAGAATAAGAAGTGGAAAGGAAATACTTAAAACCATGCAAGTGATGAAGCCTCCAACACGTGAATGTATTCAATACCTGCACATAAGAGAGAGAAAAATTATTGGGGATATATAGGGGTTTGCATTAGTCAAACCCTCATTTTGGTGTTCCCACCTCCATGGACAGCTAAATAGATAGGGGAGAAAAGTATGATAAAGCAGGAAGTGAAGTAAAGAACACAAAATCACTACAAAACAGTGTTATGCTACTCAACAAAATTATAGAGGAGAGGAGTAGAAAGCTTACCACCTTTGCCAACAATGCTCAAGGCTAATGGGGGAGAAAATGAGAGGACTCAAGCCTCTACTGCAATGGTGTTTGTTCCACACTTAATCTACAAAGTTGATGGAGTGTTTATGTTGTTGCTATGGAGTGTAAAGTGTTGCTTGAGATTGATGGATTGAATGCTTAGAGTTGGTGAAGATCCAAGTGAGGATTAATGGAAGGTTTAAAGTCTATGTAGAAGCTATATAAGAGATTGTGGAAAAGATTATAGAGGCCCTTCTGGAAGAGAATGAGTGAATTTGAAGGAGGAATGAAGAAAATGGCCATATTCGGGTTAGTCGGTCGAAGAGGGTGTTACAAGTCGACTTCCAATGGGAAGTGTAACGCCTCTACAGGCTCCATCCACAAGAATATTCTAGGGACGTAAGCATTCCACGTGAGTATCTACACGCCGCATGGGCGTCCCTGATAGTTATTCCTCTATCGACGCTCAAAATAAGTGCCAAGTGGAACGAAGGCAACAGGCTTATGTGGAATTTAGCCTTCGGATTTGGTTTTCTAAAGTGAGGAAGGGTGAAAGGGGAATTTGTGTAAGAGGTACAAATCCGCTCCTATACACCCCAAAGGTTTCAAAATATCAATATTTGACAAGTATAGGGGAAATGGAGATCCAATTGAGCATTTACGTGAGTTTTAGGTATCTTGCATGGAACTACAATGAAACGGAACCTACTTGATGAGACTTTTTCCACATAGTCTCAGTGGGCCCGCTATAGACTGGTTCTCTCGTTTACCACCAAGTATCAAAATGTTTGATGAATTTTTAGATAAGTTTGTCAACCATTTTTCGTATAACATAGAATAAGACATAACCATCACCAACCTTTATAAAATCAAAAAAAATCAAGGTGAATTATTTGCCTCATACCTACAATGATGGAGACATAAAGTGAGAAAATCAAGAGGTCAATTCCAAATAAACAACTTGTCGATGCCTTCATCTCCAGTGCACATCCAAATATCAATTACAACCTCATGGTACTTTGTCCAAGCAATTTCAAGGAAACCATTGAAAAGGGTATACTTATCAAAAGAGCCCTTGTTGCAAGAGGAACACTCAAAATTTACAATCCAAAGGATCAACCCTTTACTTCAAATGACAAACCCAAGATATGGGTGAAAAACAAGAACGTAACAAACGATGGAGTAGTTGATGCTAAGATTGTACACAATGTGAAAACACCCAACATGCCACAAAATTAGGTTCAAACAACACAACAAGGTTATCAATAGAACAATCAACCCAACTATCAGCAAAATAATCAACTCAATTATCCATAGAAAAATCAACCAAACAACCAGCAACAAAACCAATGACATGATAACAAAATGAGACCACCAAGACAATATGACCAACCGCAAAGGAAATTCAATCCATTGGGATAATCCCTTGAATTGATCATGCACAAACTAGTTAACAAGAACCTCATCAAAATCAACGACAAAACAAACTATGAAGAACCTAACTTTAAACCCCCTTGGTATAATAAGAATGATCTATGTGAATTCTGTAAAATCAAGGGGCACATCACCAAAAAATGCATAAGACTTAAGAGTATTGTGCAAGGTCTAATCGAAAAAGGAAGAGGTCGATATAGAATATCGACGTAGAAACAAAGACCTCAAGATTTACATGAATCCAATCCCTAACCATTCTAAGGGAAACAACAAGGGAAAAGAACAAGATTACCGTAAGGCCACCTTTTCTTATGGAAAAGATACCATTCTAGGACATGTCTCTTGTGAAGATCATACCATCCGTGTGGTAACCATACTAGGCTCCAATATTGAATGTAACGTAACTACCCAAAGGGGAGAGTAACAATCCAAGGAGCAGCACCCCCAGTAAAAGCCACAAGTAAGCCATAAAATGACTATAGCATTATGGAAAAACTCAAGAAGACTCCAACTTTAATCTCCATACGTGACCTCTTAAAAATATCACCAACGCATAAGGAGATATTAGAGAAATCTCTTATCGAAATGTCAGCCTCGAATAACCTTGACACTTATCAGTTTCAGGACATGGTTGGAAATATCACATCCACTCACCATTTAGTATTTTCTAAGAAAGGCCTTTCATAAAAGTCCTTCCATAACCAAGCTCTTTATTTAGAGTTGGGCGTCCACAAACATAAAGTCAAGAGGGTATTCATAGATAACGGTGCATGTCTGAACATTTGTGCCTTAAAATTTGTGAAACAACTAGGATACTTTGGTGATTACATAGAGAAAAGCAAGAGCATTACCATAAAATCTTATAATGACATGGAGCGCAATTCAGAAGGGACAATCAAGCTACCTGTTCAGTATGACTAACAATAATATAAACTATTTGTCAAGTACTGGATCTTGATCTTCCATACAACCTTGACCTTTTGGGATGACCATGGATTCATGCTTTAAAATAAATACAATCCACATTCCATCAATGGCTAAAGTTTCCTTATGACAATAAGGAAATTAGCATATATGTTGACCCAAACCCTTCCATTACTGTGCTAAATTAGAGGAAAACTATAGAAATATCTAGAAAATACCCAACAATGACATATCTTTTCACTCCTCATACGTTGACCTAACATCACTAGCTTCATCCTCCACTACACCATCACCAATTGAGATACCTAAATCTGATACCAAGATCCAAGTACTTGACAAGGGTAAAGAAAACTATCATTTCAATCAAGCCTTTTGCATTAGAATGCTTCCCCCAACACCAAAAGTTTATGGAGGGACAAATGAGATCAAACACTTTCAAACAGTAACAATGGTAGTCAAAACCATGATCTTTACCAAGTGGGGAGATATGAAAGATGAGGAAATATTCAAAGAGGACCTCTTGTCAATGATCTACAAAGAAGAACAAGAAGAACCACAACAACCACAACCCTTTCCCATTGATCCTAGCAATAAAGGGTATCAAATGGCTAAAAAAATGGGATACACTAGAAAAGGTGGCCTTGGGCAACACAAACAAGGAAAATGGGAACTTATTATAGTGGAACAAAGAAATAAGAACATGGGACTAGGTTATGGATTGATAGACATGGTTACTCCAAACACTGGATATACCTCTTTTTAGGAAGGAGCTTCTTCTAATAATGTTAAGACATTGGATACCTACCATCTTATAAACAATGATTTACCAATCGAGGACCTATTTGAAAGATTTAGCCTAAGTATAGTCCCTACCCGACCTAGCAAACCAATACTTAAATATTGTACTTATGAAACAGACTCTAACGAGTATGAATGTGATTCCCTCGCTTTTAGTGAGAACAAACTAGATACCCAATGGGATAATGATACCAAATATATATTGACCATTTTGAAAACTTCCATAAGCTTTACAAATAACAATGATAACCTACCCCTCTACTACCCATACTTAATAAATTGGGACCAACAACATCATACACTTGTTTTGGATCAATTCTAGAATGATGAAGCTACCACAGAGTTTATGGGACTTCAAACTGATATACCATCAAAAGATCATAAAGCGAGGTTCATTATGGAACTCAAACATGAAGCATATTTTGGAGGGGAGATTTTTTCCTCTAGTTGCAAAATTGAAAAAGACAATGTAAAAATCAAAATAAGATCCCCTAGGGAAAACCATGATGTGGCTCTATCGAATTCTAAAAAGAGAAAAATAAAGGATGAATCTAAGGGCTAAAACCTCTTTGAGGTGCTCAAAGATGGAGGATTCAATCTCCCCATTTTTGAATATCAAGAGAAGTCGACACCCCTAGTTGAATAAATTGAACCCATCAATGTTGGCACAACAGAAACTCCCAAAATCACATATCATGCAACATCACTAGATCTTGAAGAAAAGGTAAAATTATCCATATTTATCAATGAAAGGAAAATAAACTTCATATGGACATATGTAGACATGTCAGGGCTAGATCCAACATTGGTCATACACCACCTAGCCATATTTCCTAGAGCTAAACCCATCAAGCAGAAGCTACAAAAGATGAATCCACAGATAGCACTCTTGGTAAAAGTAAAAGTGTAGAAGCTGCTAGATGTGGGCTTCATCAAACCAATTGATTATCTTGAATGGATGTCGAATCTAGTACCAATATCAAAGCCCACTGGGGGCATAAGAATCTACATGGACTTACAAGATCTAAACAAGGCTTGCCCAAAGGATGACTTCCCTCTTCCCAGCATAGACATGATTGTAGATCTAACCACAAGACACAAAATGTTGTCACTAATGGATGGTTTCTTCAGATATAATATGATAAAAATATTCCCTGACGATCAACATTAAATAAAATTAACTTGTGGATGGGCCACCTTCCGCTAGAATTTCATACCATTCAGTCTAAACAATGTAGGGGCAACCTATCAACGAACAATGACTATAATCTTTCATGATATGTTGCACACAGCTATGGAAGATTATGTGGATGACATACTAGAAAAGTACATCAAAAGAGAAGACCATTTGACCAACCTAGACAAAGTATTTGATAGGCTCGAACAATACAACTTGAGGCTCAATCCGAAAAAGTGTGTATTCAGAGGAACATCTACAAAACTGCTAGGGTACATTGTATCAAGAAGAGGCATCGAAGTAGATCCTGCAAAGGTAAAATCCATATTATAAATGCCTCCTCCAAATAAATTGAAGTAGTTGAGAATTCTACAAGGGAAGCTATATTCCATAAGGAGATTCATCACGTAGTTGGAAAACAAGTGTCATCTATTCACCCATCTGCTACACAAAGACATCACATTTAAGTGGGATGGCAAATGTGATTAAGCATTCTAGCAAGTCAAGGAGTATTTACTCACTCCTCTAGTATTAATTCCACCTATTCTAGATAAAGCAATGATCCTATACGTTTCTACAACACAAGCAACGTTTGGAGCTCTCTTAGCATAATTAGATGATAATAACAAGGAAAGAGTAGTCTATTACATCAGCAGAACATTGGTGGCTAGGAATTGATCTATTCACCTATAAAAGGAGCATGTTTATCTATTTTCTTTGCAAAACAAAAATTGAGACACTATATCTTGAATAGATAAGTAAAGCTTATCTCAAAAGTAGATCTCCTAAACTACCTATTAGCAAAAGCAACTCTAACAAGAAGGATTTCTAAATGAGTAATGATATTGAGCGAGTTTGACATAGATTACATAGATAAAAAAAATATCAAAGGGAAAATCATAGCAGATCAACTAGAAAAAGCACTAATGGAAGATCACCAGCCTCTCACAACAAACTTACCAGATGAAAGCATACTGCTAACAGAACAAACAAGTTGTTGGAACTTGTACTTTGACGGGTCCCACAATCAACACGGCTCAGGAGCAGGTATTTTATTTCTCACACCACAAGGAGATAGTATACATAAGGTTTATAGAATTGATTTCCTATGTCAAAATAATATCTTAGAGTATGAAGCGCTAATCGCAGGACTAAAAATGGCTATATAATGGAGGATAAAAGAACTGAAGGTTTATAGAGACTCTCAATTGGTAATCAGGCAAGTAAATGATGAGTATCAAACAAAGGATGACAAGTTGATGCCATATAAAAGAATGGTGGATAGTTTCAAACAATATTTTTTTCATCACCTTTGAGTAGGTTCGTTGGATCAACAACAGAGCAACCAACACTATAGCAATGATAGGTTCACTTCTCAATATTCCATAGAACATTCCTAAGTATGAATTTCTTGTGGAACAACTGCTTGTACCAGTATTCGATATCCTAGAATCAGAACTAGTTTGTGATGTTGTTGGGCCTAACTCACCATGCTATCGAGATAAATTTGACTATATCCAGCATGGTATCATCCCTCTTGATTTAACAACAAGCCAAAAGAAGACCTTTTCCCATAGGACTTCTCGATTCACAATCCTAGGAGACACCCTATATTGTTGAAGTTTAGATGGTATGTTACTCCAATGTCTTAATGCAGAAGAAGCGTAAACCACCTTACAAGAGGTACATAAAGGTGTTTGTGGGTCCCACTCTAGTGGACCTAACCTAGTACAAATTTTGCTAAGAACATGATACTATTGGCCATCCATGGAACAAGAATGCATTCAGTACTCCAAAAAATTTCATCAATGTCAACAAAATAGTGACCTTATTCACACACCATCACATAAGTTGAGACCTATCACAACACCATGAACTTTCTCATGGTGGGGATTATACTTGGTAGGTAATATATCTCCTACTTCATCAAATGGGAACAAGTTAATTATCACTGCAACTGAATTTGTCACAAAGTGTATAGAAGCAATTCCATTGATGTACATCATAGGAAAACAAATATCCAAGTTCATCTTGAATTATCTGATTTGTCGATATGGAATTCCCCAAACCATCACAATGGATAATAGAACCCCATTCAAAAATGAATATGTCAAAGATCTTTGTTCCAATTTTTCTATCCAACATAGATTCTCCATGCCCTACTACCCCCAAGGAAATGGTAAGGCTAAACTGTCCAATAAAACCATCATAAGAATATTGAAAAAATTGTTAATGGCATTGGTTGTGATTGGCATTTGCAACCAAACCCAGTTCTATGGGCTTACCGAACCAATATTTGTACACCTACATGTTCCACAACTTTTTCCTTGGTCTATGGATCTGAAGTTGTCTTACCTATCAAAGTTGAAATCCCCTCACTGCGAGTATCCCTAAAAGGAATGGTTAGCAATGAGGAATATCAGGTTTCAAGATTGAATGAGTTGGAATTCCTAGATGAAAGGTGTTTGTGCATGTTAAACCATCTTCAATTTTATCAGAATAAGTTCAAACAAAGCTACAAAAAAATATCAAAAACATACACTTTCAAGTTGGTGACCTAGTACTAAAAGAGAATCAAAAAATACAACTGAATCAAGACGAAAAAGGTAAGTTTGAACCAAACCGGTTAGGTCATTTTGTCTTCATGACAAGGTATGGCTCTGGAGCTTATCAATTGGATACTCCTGAAGGAGAACCTTTAGCTAAAACGCTAAACAGTAGCCATCTTAAGAAATTCTATACTTGAACACATCAGAGTATCTTAGGAAAAAAGGTAAAAAGCAAAAATATCAAAAAAGCAAGAAAAACAGTAAAGATAAATAAAATGTTCTTTAAGTGAAAACCATTTTGTGGTGCTTCTAGGATAGGTACCATAGTGAAAACTTGGCAAATAAGTTATACCTTTGAATAATACATGCATCATTATCTATCAACGCTATCTAAAGCATTCAACCATTCATCCCATAATAAACTTGCAAATCAACCATGGTTCATAACTAATCAAGTGTCGAACCTTGTTGCACCATCAACATTCATCTCCCCTAATGAAGGTAAACTTGTCTCAAACTGGGGGAAAATTTCCAAAACTGGTAGTGGATTGGATCCTTGTAAATCCCATCATGGTCAAAAACATCGAAAAAATAAACATGCAAAAAATAAACAAAGTCAAAAACATCAAAATCCCCCAAAAAAATATGTTATGCTTTGAGTCAACACCGGTCGAACTATGTGGTCTCTATGTGTATAATGTAGGCAAGGCTTATCTATGATCAGCCCTCGAGGCCTTAGGTATTCGTCATGGTATTTTAACTTAGTAAAAAATTTAAAAATCCAAAAAACATTCGAAAAACATAAAAGTCAAAAACATACTCCCATCAAACAAGAGAACTATAAGCCTATGCATGGATAACATAGGAAATTCCATCATAATTGATGAGCCCTCGAGGCCCTAGGTTAGTCCTCTAAAATTTCAAAATAAAAAGAAAACATTCAAAAATCTCATCAAAACCCAAAAACATTCGTAAAAAGATAGAAAACTCCAAAAATAACATCAGATAAACTAAGAAAATAAAAAGGTCCTACCTCCATCATCACTTCACCATCATAAAATCACCATTCATAATAAATAATCGACACACTTACCCTTTGACAATGCAAACAACGAACAAAACAAAACATCAAAATAAAAAATTCCAAAGTGAAGATCGAAATGACTGGATAACTATCAAGTGAAAACAATGCCTAAGTATAGACTCCCATACCTATTTGAAAATCATATCAATAATCCTAAACATGAGTCTTAATGTATAAAATGTTCCTACAATAGAAATCATCAATGGATTTTATCATGAAACATCAAAATAACTATGGCAAGTGATACTGCAACAGTTTTTTATCTTTTTATAGTCTTATCTTTTTTATTTATCGTAATAACACACTCCCAAGATCTCTCGAGGATGTCCATAAGGATTTAGGGAAGAAATAATGGTGGCATTAACTATCAATTTATGTTTAGTTCTATTTGTAAGATGTTATTGTGATACTGCCATTGTGAATACTTGCTTTGTTTTGTGTATGGAAGTTGTTTTGAGATAATTTGTGTAACTATTGCATGTTAGGTATTTTATACCTCTTTGTGTAACTGGTCAGAATTTTTTTAACACAACTCAACCATATACTCTAACAGGGTTTCTGCATGTTTGGTATGAGCAAGAATATTCTTTGCGTTGAGTCAAAGTCCATGCAATGGATACAAAGCCACCTTGGTTATTGATACCCTGGTGCATCATGTCTATTTGCTACATCAAAAGGATTGCTAAAAGATATGAAGCCTCTATGCAAAGAAAAAGAAAAACTCATCAAAGAACTAACAACATTAAATCTATATACATCATCCAACACTTCTTCTAACTAATGGCTCCATCTTGCATCAAAATATCATTAGTACCACATCCATCCCGCATCCACAATTTCATCAGTACATATCATCATTCATCATATATCAAACTAACCATCCATCGATCATATACATAATAAATCATCATTCATCACATAGATATATAAATAATTCATCCATCCACATCATAGAAATACATCAAAAAAGTACAAAAAAACATGAACATAAGCATACATCATCATCCATAATCATCTCGTAACACATAATAAAGCCAAATCAAACATGGTATATCTCATATATCATCAAAACTAAGAATTCCAAGAACATCATAAGGTAACATGTGTGATGTCATTTACAAAAAAATACATATATACGAGGCCTCAACTGGGCTGATGAATGTATATCAAAAAATCATGTCTACAACATAAGTCTGATACAATGAACATCACAAAAGATCAAGAAATAATCAGTCCTACTGCCTAGCCGAAGGTGGAGACCTCTAATGATCATGGCTCTAGTAAGGAGAAGGTTGTGGCATGACTAACGATTGATCTAACTGCCTGACCGAATTATCACTTGACTCGGTTACACCGGTAGCTATACTAGGCTCACCAAGGCGAGGACGTCTTCATCCTGTGGGATCAGAAACCTCATACAGAGTCTGGTAGTAGTTACTCTCTCTCATTTTTTGGTCTCACTCTACTCTAAGGGAATCATGCTCTGCATTGAGGGTATCCCTCTCAATGGTCACAATCTACAACTATGCATCAACAACATGATATCACCCAATCTCGATATCCCTCTATGCTCTGAGCGTGTCTCTCTCCTGCCTGAAACCATCTATCCTTTCTTGCGACGTCCTGCTCTGTAGTCAAAACTACAACTTGTGCTTTGGTAGCTTGTCTCTTGACAATATTTGCATCTCAGGTTGCTATCAATTGTATAATTTGTGTTGTCATCGTTGCATCCCCAGGTGGAGGAGTAGGAGCCTGTGATTGATCCTACTACATGGGATCATCCTGATCATCCTGCTACCCAACCTATCCCACTCTAGCAAGCTGCTCAACAATGATCCTAACTCTTTGTCTCTTGTCCCTACGACTAATAATACCTACTCTCCCAACAGTTGGATCAACACTAGCATGATCTATGAAACGGAGGGGAACCCGACGAGCCCACCATTGATCATAATCATGGGTAGTCCTTGCATATGCTAGTACTACAGGCTACCCCCATCCAAATGGGGCAAGTTCCCTAAACTCTTTTATTTTTGTGTCATGATCAGCCTAGAGTCCCCACACCCTGACCTCTCGGGTAGTCTTCCGGAAGTGAGCATAGTAATCATCAGCGAAGTGGGTCTACCTCTCTCTGAATTGATTGAGAACTCTATCGAGAAAATTTATCTCAAGAAAAGAATGAACATGATCGATCAATAGAGTCTAAAGGAAAAATGGAAGCTACTCCTGATCATCATGCCTTGCATCGTAATCTAACCACATACTCCAAATGAAACCAAACATATCATCAATCACATGATGCCAGTAAGACAGATGACCAGGCCAAGTGTAGTGTAGGAAATCACCATATTTTTAAGAGTATGGATCCTCTGGATCCCAATCTAGGACACCATTAGGTCTCGTCACTGGAATGTTCTCCCAAGCCCATATATGAAGCAATGTGGCACCTACAGAAATAGAACTGCCTCCCCGATACATAACCTCATGCATATCTTTGTATAGATGTACAAGGAGACACAAGCCCCATGCGTACCTAGTACCATTATTGAACATCTACTTGATACATACACTCCAACCAACTAGGAACTATCTGCCTCGCCGATCAAGAATGATGAAACCCGAGACCAAAGCACATAAAACCATAGAAACAAGATTTTCATTTTCAATGAATGGAGACAAGTCTATCTCTGACTCCACAACTTGAAGACACCTGACACCAAGAACTTTTCGCATAGCTTGTTTACCCTATCTAATAGAATAATTCACAAGCTCTCGGTAAATTAGAATGCAGAGAATCCTTCACACATCCTCCAAGATGATGGTGGCCTCGCCAATCAGAAAATGAAAGGATGTTGAATCAGAGTGCCATCTCTCAATGAGAGCGGTCATCATCACTCAGTGGCATATAATCATCAACATGTATCATATATGTCGCAACCCAACAATGTCTAGAAAATATCGCTCAAGCTCATGAAAACCAGTGATCAAATTGAACAACTAATGCAACCGTCACTCCCTCGAGTAAAGTGGTTTGAGAACCGCTTGCAAACATTCAACCCACGACATTAAGAATATGCTACGAAAACATGAAACAAATCTAAGATTACAAAAAAATTGGCTCAAACTTCCAAAAATAACAAAAAGCAGTTACTTTTTTGTCAAAAGCAGTCAAGACAGTCAATAGCAGACCTATTTTGATCAAAAGCGATAAAGAAGTTCAACTGTGGTAAAAATGGCAAAAGAGAACAAATAAAACAAAAGCGAACATTTTTCACAATGGTGGCCATTTCAAACCAAGAAAGTCAATAGTAAAAATTTTAATCAAAGGCAAAAACAAAAGTGAACATTAGAAGCAATAGCGAATAGTTAAATCAAGGGCGGTTGAAAAAAGAAAAAGCGACAGTTAAAAACATCAAAAGTGGTCAAGTCGATGCAAAAGCGTAAAAATCATAAAATTACAGCTATCGCCTAAAATATTTTCTAGCATTTATTACTCAAAAACGCAAAGAAAAAATAGGAAAGGAAAGGATACATACCATCACACCAATGCCAGCAGGCCTCCTAAAATCATGAACTGCCTCTACCCGATGTGGGGCTCTCGCAATCCTCAACATCGTGGCTTGACAATCACAAAATCAAGGAATCTAGAGATAAGAATTTACTATGGGTCGAGAATGAAAATGAGGTAAATTAAACCCTAATTACCTATTTTAACCCCCCAAACCCTAATTTTTACCTAGGAAACCCTCCTAGGTTGAAATTAGGAGCTCTGGGGAACACCTTAACTATCAACAAGGGTCCTATAGGCTTAATTTTTCATTCTCTACACATCTGAACTAAAATAAGATACTGTCACGAGCTCGACCCAAAAAATGATTTTTTCAGCCAACCTCTCGAGGGAGCAACCCAACGTCCTACTATCTTTCCACTGACCATCAAGGCATAGTGGGGCATATAATTTTTTTTTTCAAATCTTGATCTTAACATCAAATTATTTGAAACAAAACAACCAGTACTTTGTCTCAAAGAGGGGAAAAATGTCGACATGTAAAAATGACCTAACACTTATCGCACATCCGGAATGACATTTTCTCATCATCGACATCACTATCATCTAATATCACTGCATTTGACATCATTTACATCAAAAACCCTAATTTTCTCTATTAATTAAATAATCTTTAAATTATTTAATTAATTCACTTTTTCATCATTTTTGACGAATTAAATAAATTTCATTTATTTAATAAAGTCCTAATCTAACTTTATTCCTCTTGATTAATTAAATATCAATTATTTAATTATGTCACTAATTTACCCTATTCCCCTAAATCAATTTAATTATTACCACTTAATAGTTTAATTAAATCACTTTCCCCTAAACATGAATAATTAAATTAATTATTTGAAACATCATTCAAAAAGGTCAAAATAAACAAATGCAACTTTGTTTGCAAAAGTCAAACATGACTTGTACATTCAACTCAAAAAGCTTAATCAATTAATTATCTTTGTAGACACCTAAATTTGGACATTTCATTTGTCCAAATTTACCATTTTTTTGTCTAAATATCCCCTTATCCGCATTAATTAAGTAATATCACTATTATTTAATTAATACCTCTAAAGTTCTTCTAATCCCTAAGGTATCTAATTAAATAATTAAATACCTTACCCTTTTAACTCCCCTCTCATCAAATGAATTAAATAAATATGACATTTATTTAATTCTTCACATGTCGCATCACTTTCACTTAATCTTAATCAACCTCTTAATCTCTTCATTAGGGATGAGCACATGTGAAATCCTTGATTAGGATGTGTCACATCCTCCAAATTTTGCAAGTTGGCTTCTAATCCTTATTAACCACTAATTATCTTCTAATTACTGATCAGTTAAGCCTAATCAGTACCTTGGTCAACTCTCCCCATCCCCCAAGGAATTTTTAATTTTTTTTTATTCATCCAAAGCTCCTCTCTTCCTCATGTGAATTTTTAATTCACTTTTATTCCTCCAAGGAATCTTCTCTTCCCCATGCAAATTCTCAAACCTTTGACTTGTCACATAACATGTGCTAAAGTCTTCTAGAATCTTTGACTTGTCACATCAAGTCACATGTGGGTAAGTACTTACCTTTTTAAGGACCTTGTTTTATCCAAGGTACTTTCCACCTCTCCTTTTGGAACTTTGTCTTATCCACAAGATTCCCCAATCATGTGAATTTTTAATTCTTTTATTCACCAAAGATTCTCCTCTTCCCTATGTGATCATTGAGAGGTCACATCATCCCTTTTCCAAGGTACTTGTCCTTCCTCCACATCATGTACCTTCCCTCCACGTCACTTCCACATCATATCATACTAGGCCATCTCACATTCCACATGTCAAGATGTGAGGGCTTGTGAGTCCTCAACTCATCATAGCCCTCCATCTTGGCATTGTTGGTTTAATCTCAACCATTGAATTCTATAGAGAATTCAAAACCCTCTATAAATACCCCCTCTTTTCTCTCATTTAGGGACCTTATTAATTTGATACCAAACTCTTGCCATTTTTTCATTTAACACTTAGCCATCTGCACCCTTATGCTACCAAATTTCTCACTCAATTTGCAAGCATCATATTAGCCATTTAACCAAGCCATTTAGTCATTAGCACTTGCATTTATCACATTGCTCATCTTGTAGACACCATTTCCATAGTCATCCAAGGAGCACACAAGATTTCAAACATCAAGGGCCAACCAAGGGATTCAATGACAAAGAAGGTATAATCATTTATTGTCTTCATTTCATCTTATTTCTTTGCATTATCATTCCTTAGGCTAATCTTGAGGTGTATCTTTTGTGTTCTTCCATTAGTGCATAATAGTTAGATTTGCATCTTTAGAATATGATAGACATTTAAGGGATCACAATCTTCAACCCCTTTTGTGATTGAGAAAATTACGATCCACTGATTGCTCACTTTGATTGGCTAACTCATTCATCTATTTCCTAACTAATCCATCTATTCTTCAATCCCACTAAAATCTCAACATGATTTCCTCAATTCCATAGATAAGGCAATCCATTTCCTCTGATTGATCAATTAATATCCTTAATTGATTTGATCACAAAAGCTAACTAAGAAATCAAATTCCTCTCAACAAATTTCAAGCATTGATCTTGATTTAGAATTGTTTAATCTTGCATGTTCATCTCAAAACATAAAATCTATATAACAATCCTCTTCATCCTAAAAAATGATCGAAGAATTGACATCTTTTGTGCAATGAAGTAATGATAAATTAATCATTGATTTCTTGAGAGCTTTTACACACATCTTCGATTACCATTCACACACACTGAAGCTTTTGCAAAGCACACAATGAAGGCTTCACATCGATACAACACAATTCAACATCATTGCAGATACACTTCGACATGAGATGGGTAACAATATAGTTAATTGAATTCATCATTTTGTTCTTTGATTGCATTGCTTAATTTCATTGAATTCGGTAATCTTCTATTGTTCATTTCATAAGTAATGGGTATGAAATCTATCTTTCATTTGAATTAAATCTTGTTTAATTCATTTATATTTTTTGATTTCCTTATGCTTCTCGAATTCCCCCTTATGAATATATATATATATAGTCTCAGGCCTTAGAAGTTATATATATAATAGAATATTTTAGAA
The DNA here is from genome assembly GCA_007115665.2 of Sequoiadendron giganteum. Lineage (NCBI taxonomy): Eukaryota > Viridiplantae > Streptophyta > Pinopsida > Cupressales > Cupressaceae > Sequoiadendron > Sequoiadendron giganteum. The sequence continues at coordinate 489,094,329 of CM021103.1, forward strand.
TGTATGAAACTTATAGATTATTAAACTATGGATCTAAAGCATCAAGGTGATTATGAACTTTTTGAATTAGAAATTACATTAATAATTAGGAACTTAAAGTTAATAATAGAGAAAAAAGTGCACATCCTAACTAACTTTCCTCTTATAAATTACATTGATTTTGACAGATATTTATATCCTTGTTGTCATAAACACATAAATAAGGGTGTGTACAATCACATAATAGATTACTCAATATTGATCAACATGGTTAAATTATGAATCAAAATTAACAACCATATCATCTAAAGACTACATTATCTCAATCACATCATATTCAATATGCTTGTTCATCATAATTTTAATAATGCATGAGTAATTCTTAATTCGTACACAATCAATCACAATAACAAATTGCAATGACCAATAATTGATATTATTAATTCAAATATATATAAAACATAAAAATTGAGGTTAACATCATGCATGAATTATAGGCAATAAGTCAAAAAGTAATTGAATAGAAAAATTAGGCATTACACCATTAATAAACTTACCGTTAAGAGATGAAAAATTAAGAAACTTCTTATCTAAAGTATTAAGAGATGAACACAATTAAAAAAACTAGGTTTAGAGTGTTTTCTTTATTTCAATATGTTTATCAAAATTATAGATTAAATGTTGGTGTGAACAACTAAGCTCAAAATATTCATCCCCAAAAAACTCGCTCATTCATGTACCACACTGATTGGATCAACTCGCTCTTCAATAACTTGTAATATTCCTTGATAATCATCTCTATCTAGTCTCCACTTATGACGTCCACGTGCATGTGGAACTTGATGAAGAGATAGGCTAGTAGAAATTACTAGGTGGCTATATTTTACACCATATTTTCAAGATGGTAATCAATAAAATGAATCCCATTTTGAACAATTTTGAATTGTTTGAGATATGTCCCTTGCACTACAACTAAACTTGTGGAAAACAACATTCCATCGCTTATTTATGGTTTCGTTAACTTCATCCTCTCCTCTATGCAAAATAATAAATAATAACTAACACCTATATTGAACTAGCCTCTGCTATGACCACAAAAACATCTCCAATATGTACATATATTCAATTTTAAAAAAATCAGAACCAATCTTTAATTGTAGAAAAAAATCAATATATATATATATATATATAAATAAATTTCACAATTAAAAGTTTTATTTAAATTAACAAATATTATAATTTATAACTTGATCTTGAGAAAGTTACAAAATTTACATGTTCAAATTATATATACGCATGCACACACGTACCTTTTTTAATCAATCTTCAAATGTGGTCATAATAAGTTGAAATCAAAGTAATATCTTCAAATCTTTTGTCTTCATCTTCATTGTATGTGTCAATAACAACTAGTGGTACCAAATTCCATTCACCAACATATCCACGTTGTTGGTTGTTGCAACTATCATAGCATCCCAAAATGCATTCATAACAAAAATAAGAGTAATCTTTAGTATACAATATTCATGTGTGTCTATCTGTACTCATCAAACAATGAAAATATCTTGTTTTGTCTACTCTCTTGCATCCATGCATTATTCTTCTATCCACTCTTACAAAAATTATATATAATTCAAAATAATTAAATATATATATATCTTCAAGTTCTTAAAATTAAATTTAAATAAAAACAAGTTCAAAACTTTTTTCAAACAATAAATTTAAACATACCTGATATCTCCCAAAACACTATTTGGACATCCATGGAACCTCGTTGAAGATGTGCCTACATCACTTGCAAAGTGTTTCTTACACCATTTAAAAGCATAATGTGCACCATTTTTATGCTCTCCCTCATTATTCATTTGATGTTTTCTTAGTGCATGTTTGATGCAAGCTCTTGCGTTGTCATGTTCACCCTTTCCATGACCACTCTTAAAGAAACTCCAAACATGTGGTATATTATCATGTTGATGATATCTACATAGTGCATAAAATAGCCTTGATGATTTAAATTTTGACACACACCCATCATACCATACAAAATGTTGTTCAATCTTTGCATCTCTCTTACCAAATCTTCAAAAACCTTCTCAAAGCAATGTTGGAAAAAAGTGTGTCATGCTCTTTATCATCACTAATATAAAAGTGTTTCTTTCTTGATGACTCATTTTTCATATGTACTGTCAAAACCATACAAATCCAATTGTGCATGTGGATAACAAACATGCACCATAATAGTGACCTACTCTGAATAGAAATATTGAGTTTGAATCTCTTTTTGATAGCTAAAAGAGTAATTTTTTGCAAAGTCGACTACTGATAAAACTGTTCCAACTGGGAAAGTATCTCTTAACAAATAATATTGTTTTGGTTCCCACTTAGCATAAAATGAATGATGAATGTACAACTGTATCAATTTACAAAAAAAATCCATAAATGTTCCAATAGGTACCTCCTCTTCTACATAATCTAACCTTGTGGATTCTTTCCCAGCTTTTGTTTCAAACTTTATGTACTTGTAACTCTTGTAGTTATCATCTTCGACATGTGAATATTTTCATTTCTTAAAGTAATTTTAGCTATATTTCCACATTTTAAACAAATTCCTTTTATGTATTTCATTGGAGGTCCATCTAAATCATCATCAAATTTATCACATAAGATGGATGCTATGAATTGACTTACCTATTTAGGAGGTTCACTTTGAGAACCATCACTTTCTTCTCTAATATTCTAAAACACCTGATAGTAAAGATCAAATTCAATATGATAACGACAATAACAAGTTTCAAAAACCTTGTTTTCCCTCACATAATGCGACCTTAACATTTGAAACATTGTTTGTCTAATATTTATATGAGGATTTGCATCACAAAACATCATATACATCTCATGTTGTGTTATGTCTAACCAATTTTTTGTATGCAGTCAAAAATTATTGTCTTCGGGCCCGATCTCGTATTTTAGAACATCTCTTTTATTTGATAAGGGATGAGTATGATCATGCCAAAAACTTGAGACAAGTTCCTAACACCATGTTCAATCTTTTCAAAATGAGGAGCCCTACACATCAATGTGCAATTTCCTTCTATAGTAGAATCATCCAAAACCTTTCTCCTTTTCACATATCTTGTTATTTTCCTTCTACTTAAGAAAATTTCACTTGAAAGTGAAGAGACTTGATGCTTTCTTGTCACTTGCAAACTTACAATAGATTTCAACATCACTCTTCTTGAAATGCTCTTATCCACTGATCGATATTGGTTCCCAATGGAACCCAAACCTTGTTTAACATTTTTAATAATATTTAAGTCTTCTAGGCCTTGTATCTTCCTCTTTTTTTGTGAAATCTACACCCATCAATTGTAATGGCTCTTTTAGGTCATCACAAAGAATCAATGTTGATAAAAATTGGGCTTGACCAAGTGTATCATGACTTATAAGTCACAATTATTTCCTTTTAAGTTCTTGTGAATGCCCTCTTAGTAGTAGTAATATGTTGTTCAACATAAAACTTTAATTTCTCAATATCCAATTCAAGTAAATGATCTATGTTTTTGTGAGAATTTTTTCTCTTCACCTCTTTAATTAGATTCATAGTATGAACATTGGTAGAAGGAAGTGATCCTGACCCCTATCCAACATCAAATTATGTATGTGCCTCCTCTCTAACAACAATTGTTTGTGCTTGGGTCTTCTCCCTAACATCAACCATATCTACTTCAGCCCCCTCTTCTCCAGTAACTAAATTAGGCTCAGGTACCTCTACTCCAATTTCCATATGTTGAGCCATTGTACACATATCATGTATAATAGAGAAGATTTTAGAATATATAAAAATTCTATATTATTAAAATATGGATCTACATAATCAAGGTGATTAAATGAAATTTTAATACAAATGAATTAACATATACAAGAAAACTCAATATATGCAAAATAAACTTATCATTTCAAAAATCATAGTTGAAACAAAATAGGTTAGAAAAATATATCCTTGTTGGACCATAAACATAGAAATAAGGGTGTGTAACATCACATAATATATTACTCAATATCAATATATTAGTAAATTATGAATCAAAATTAACAACCATATATTGAATCTAAACACTACATGATCTCAATTAAATCATATTCAATATATTCATCATATTAATTTTAATAATATGCATGAATAATTCTTAATTCACACAATCATTCACAATAGCAAATTGCAATGACTAATAATTGATATTATTAATGAATATATTTTAAACATAAAAATTAGGGTTAACATCATGAATGAATATAATCAATCCATATCATGAACTCACATGTCACACATGTACATAGAACACATATATTTTAATTAAGTCCTAAAACATGCTACAACTTGAAATAGGTTAGACAAATATATCCTTGTTGTTATAAACATAGAAATAAGGGTGTGTAAAATCACATAATATATTACTCAATATCAACATAGTGAAATTGTGTTCATCAAAATTAACCATATATTGAATTCTAAACACTACATGATCTCAATTACATCATATTCAATATTCTCATGTCATAATTTTAATAACATGCATGAATAATTCTTAGTTCACACAATCATTCACAATTTAGAAATTTTTGCAATAATCAATAATTGATATTATTAATGGATATAAATTAAACATAAAAATTGGGGTTAACATCATGAATGAATATAATAAATCCATATCATTAACTCACATGTGACACATGTACATAGAACAAATATATTGTAATTAAACTTCCTAAAACATGCTACAACAAAATACGTTAGTCAAATATATATATTTGTTTCCATAAACATAAAAATAATGGTGTGTAACATCACATAATAGATTAATCAATAAAAACACAGTGAAATTATGAATCAAAATTAATAACCATATTGAATCTAAACACTACATGATCTCAATTGTGCATCATATTCAATATGCTCATCATAATTTTAATACATGCATGAATGATTCCTAATTCACACAATCATTCACAATAACAAATTGTAATGACTAGAATAATTGATATTAAATTTAGTGAATATACATTAAACATAAAAATTGGGGTTAACATTATGAATGAATATAATTAAGATCTATATCATTAACTCACAGGTCACAAATGTATGTATAGTGTTGCACAGACGGTTTCCATTGCACCAAAATATCGACTTGTTAATGTCTGATACAACAACCAGAGTTAATGAATCCACAGGAGGAGGTTAAACCATGTCATGAACCCAAGTGCTATGCTGCACAACACAAGGAGACCAAGGGAACACACCTTGCAAAAATCCCCCTAGTGCAAGTGAGGGGTTAAAACCCATGACCCAGGCTCTGATACATATTTTTGCACAAATGGTTATCGTTGCACCAAAAGATCAATCTGTTAATGCTTGATACAATCGCCAGAGTTAATGAATTCACACACTTCACTACTTAACTCTGTATCAACTCATCACTTATTTATACCTTCTTCAACCTTGAAAACATTCTCCAAGGTCAACTGTGCACCTCAATTGTGCAAATTCGAATTAGGTCGACACTAAGCATTCTCGTGGTGGAAAGGAATGAAAGTGGACCACACCACATTTCATTTCAGATGCAAATCATACATATACAACATTCCACACTTACACAAACACCAAAGAAAATTCATAATTAGTGTAAACACCCAAGGTTGGTCGAACCAGTGTAAACACCATTAAAATTTAAGTACATGCTTCCTCAAATCCAAAGATGAATCATGGACCACACACAACACCTGAATACAATCTGGAATATTCCACAAACACCTTGAAATAAAAATAAAATCCTTCACAACAACTTTCACATGAAGAATGCACACACCCAGTACACTCAGACAACCTTCCATAAACTATAACTCAAGAAACCAACTTCTAAAACAACAAATCACAAAAAAATATGATTTTAGGTAGATATGCATTATCAACATACTTCCAGAACCACAAGACCATAAACCAAATTGCAGAGAAATGCATGCAAAAACCATTTCTCTCAAAACTATTGCAACACAGTTCACACATTGGTGAACATAACTTCTTGTACACAACGATCCAAACCAAGAATTTTTGGATATAGAACCTCTAAATACCTTTGACCAACATATCCAAACCACACAAGCTTATCTTCAAGATAGAAGAAATGTAGAGAAAAACTAGAACACCACTCTATATACCAGAACACCTCTGCAACACACTATTTCCTCTTTTATTAAGATTTTTTCAAAAGCACTTGGAAACCAAGCACCAGAGACATATACTCATCACCACTAAACCAACTTCAATTCAACTAATACATCCATAGAATCTTATTAGAGAAACAGTAGAGGTTGACACCAGTAGAACTTACTAATGACAACATAATAAAACTAATCAAGGAATCAACATAACCAATCATCAATGACAACACAAACATAAGACTACAACACATGGAACAAATCTTGTAATTAAGTCCTAAAACATGCTATGGTACAACATAAGAATTATAGGCAATAATTTTCAAGACAAAATAATAGAAAAATTGGGCCTTACACCATTAAGAAACTTAGTGTTAAGAGATGAACAAAATTAAGAAACTAGGTCGATTGTTTTCTTTATTTAAATATGTTTATCAAAATTATAGATTTGAACAAAAGGGAAATAGGGGTAACAGGTCATTTGGGAGATGGAATTGGACCTATTTCACACTTTAGCTCATTAGTAAACTCGATCACTCAACCAAGTGACTTGATTGAGGAATGGCTAGTGGGTTCCTAGTGTGATTAGATGGGGGTTCACCATTAAATGAAGCTTCGAAAGGAGAAATGAAAACATTTATACAAACTCACTATGAAACCTAGAAACTTAAAAGAATGAAATCAAACTGATAACTAAATGGAAACATAAAAGTACCTGGGGGAATGAAGATGCCAATACAAGATTTGTGAACTCTAAAAACTGTTGTTTAGGGTTCCACCGGGACTAATATGCCAAGTTGGGCATATGAGTCATGTTCTAGGGTTTTCAAGGTAGAATCTGGAATTCTCTAAAAGCTAATCAAGATTTGCTGGCGGGTGATAAAATATTTCCTTGGTACTAATACGCTAGGTTGGGCGTATGAGTCTTGCTACAATTTTTTTTTGAGGATCTTTCTGAATCTTCTGAACCTAGATCCAACACTGTTGAACACCGTCAAAAGGTCTTATCAAGGACTAATTTTCTAGGTTGGGCATATGATTCCAATTCACCTAGATCTGAAAAAGACACATCATAAGAGAGAAAAATGTTATTTTGTTGGGGGATGCGGTTTTTCCTTGTTCAAACACCATTTTGGTAATTAAACCTTAAAATGAAATAGAAAATCATGAAGGAATGATGAATGAAAAAATGCATGTAACAACTCACAAAACCTTGTTGAAACCTTGGATTTCAAATCTGAAAACTAGCATGAAGTGGCCTCAATGAGTGTAGATCTTGATCATGAAACTTGAATAGGATAATGGATTTGAATGCTTGAACTTGATCGCCAATGCTACATCATCACATTAGCTCAACAAAATGCATGATGTACAAAATATTTGACATGATGAAATAGATCTTGATTTTTGCAATAATGTTCTACAAATATGCCCTTGAAATCACTCTTGATCACAACCTTTCTCTATGATTTGAACACTTTAAACTCTCTAGCTTGAAAAACTCTTGAAATAATGATTTGAGACCTTCAGTTTTATCGGCATCCTATCTAATTTACCATTTATTAGATCCCAAATGCCAAAGTTTGAAAAATTTGAATTAAAAACCTTGATTTCCCACTCAAAACCCTAAAAGGCCCCAAATGGGACTAATACACCAAGGGTGGTGTATGGGTCCCACCTAGAGGGACTAATATGCCTAAGGTGGCGTATTAGTCCCACCCTAAGTTTTCGGGGTGAGAGAATGTTGGGGGGTTAGAATATTAAATGCTTTTATTGAATTTGTCAATATTTTAGTTGAAATAAGCCTTGGGATATGTAATAAAGGATCTTAGGGGCCTATTAATAATGATGTACGCGACATGAATGCAAGGGTACTAAAATAGGTTCAAACTAAGTGTGAAATTGTACTATATCCAAGAAGGGAGTACAATTTTCTACACTACAAGATTAAATTATCTAATTTAGATTACAAAATAAGAATTGGACTATAATATAACCTAAAATAACTAACTTGAAAGAGTTGGGACTAAAGACACAATCTAGAAATAATATTAGGAAATGAGAAGCAAAAATAGGAAAAAACATAACTTATGCACCTAGAAGTTTGAAAGTTCAATGAACGAAATTAAGTTCAACTACCTAGTGTTTTCTTTATTAAATTTAGTGTTAAGAGAAACAAAATTAAGAAACTTCTTATTTCTAACACGTTAAGAGATAAAAAAAATTAAGAAACTACCTCTAGTGTTTTTCTTTATAATTTAGACCTGTCCTTGGAAAGTTTTAAGGTTGTCTTAAGATGGATACTAACTAGTGATGACATGAAAATAGCTCTAACTTAGTCATTTACCATAGGTTACATGGCCTTGGACATAATGGGACAATAGCTCTAGAAGTGCTAGTACTCAACATAATATTTAAAATCATAAGAGAACTACATGGGAATTTGATCATATTTTGAAGTGGGTGTAGCTCTCTAGGGTTAGGGTTTGTTCCTAAAATTGTTCAATCTTCTCTCTTTCAATGCTTATTATTATGGATAAATTCACATAAATGGTAGTGATCTAGCCTTATATTTAATATATCCCTACTATATAGGAGTGACCCAATGAAAGACAATTAATCTTTGTCAAGATTAAATCTACTTTGAGGTTTTTGATGTTTGGATTTCCAAAATGTACTCCAACCTTGTCCATGAATTTTTAGAGTCAAATTGTAATAATGACTTATCTCATTGTGAATGTGTGAGGATGCCTCAAGTCTAATTTCAACTAAAGGAATCAAATTTTAAGTATTGAACATTATTTCCTTGTATCTTGGATCATTGAAAAGTATAAAAAGTTATAGGCTATCCTCAAGACCTAGATCAAGGTATAGTCTTCTAGAAATAAGGGTATGATAAAATTTTCCATACACATATCTATGAATGAGTCAAGGAAACTTCATAGCTTGCATCTAATTTGATGATTTAACATTAGATTAATATTATCTAATAATGTGAAAAATACTTACTGCTATTGAGTATGGATGGTCTACATGTTCTAGTTATGTATCTAATTTATTATTAAGTTTAGGATGAAGTTTCTTATTCCCACCTATACCATTTAAAAATAAATAAAAATAAGTATTTTTCCCTTGTATCTACATAGTAGAGAAATGTATGATATGATTTATGTTTGGTACTATATGTCCTTAGGAGTAGGATATTATTTAATATTACTACTATGGGTATATTTTTGTCTAATAAATAATCTATTTCTAAATAAGATGTTTTCATATAACAATGAAATTAAGTTTAGGAAATTTGATTACTTATGAGTAATATTGTAATGTTAATGTGTTCATATATAATACCAACTCTAGGGTGTATGTAGATCGGGCATGTGAAAATGGAGGTTCTAATGGTTTGGGATGGATCTAAGAGATGGATGTGAAGAACTGTGCTTGCACAACAAATTTATTATTTCAACACAAAATTCTTGTGGATATAAAGTTAACACATGCTAACTTGGTGAATATGCATCTTTTTTATTATTAAGGAGGGATTTATATAGGGACATACAACTCAAATATAAGATGAACAAGGATAATCATGGCTAGATAGGGATAAAACAAGGCTAAAAAAACATACAAAGTGGACATCTAAAATGATTGTATAATTTAACATAGTAAAAGAAGTGAAAATAATTTGATCTTATTGATCCTAATCTTATCTAGAATATGATTTAATTGATTTTTTTAATAATTTATAATATAAAATATACAGACCTTCTTTTTGAGATTTTTTAGCTTGATATATTTGCCTTCCTTCATGCAATTGTTGTTTCTTCTTTGAAATGACATCGTGCAACCTTATTTTTCCTATAATTTGGGTTTCCAATCCCCTTCAAGTTGTAAAATATGATCTTGATAATTCTAAATGCCAATTTCTCACTCCAAATTTGTAAAAGGCTTTGCAAAAAATGACCTTTTGAAGAGACCTTGCAAATTTTCCTTTATTTTTTTATATTAAAATCCCAAAAATCGGCCTTGTATATATACATGTAATTTGAATAGACATATTTTCTCGAAACATCGACTAAATTTTCCTTCGTTTGAAGGTCGGGTGATAAATTAAAATAAATATTATTTTATTGTACCACCTTCAATCGAAGATAATTCAATAATAGTTTTGTTTTAGGAAATAAGGCCTTTGGTTTGATAGGTTGTCGTTAGGTCCCATTACTTTAGAAGATAAAACATCAATATGTCGACCAGGGCAGTGTCCAAGGTTGTCTACAATAGAAGGCGGCTTGACTAACTCTCTTAGATTTTCTAGATTTTTATAGCAACTAAAGTTAATTTTAACCTAAGGTCGTTTAACTAGTTAACATAAAATTAATTTTTCTAGAAAGCTGGGAAGAATTTAAAATAGAAAACACAAGATAATTAATTTAGAAAGCATGATAACTAAACTAGAGAACACTCAAATAACTAAACTAAGAAGTATGTAAACTACAGAAGTATAAAAACTTGTAAACAAACTATGAAACATCTAATTAATAACAGTAAATAACGGTTCCTAAAAGTTAATAGAACTATAGAATGAAAGACAACGTGTGCTTCGGAACTTCAAACTTTAAGATGACAAACTTAAGGAGTCTTTACAAGATTATCATAGAAAAATGACTACATTCATAATTATAATCCATGCAATAAAAATGACAGAAGGAAAATACTCATCTATTTAGTCTATCCTCCCTTGAGTGGACAGCTCATGGGTTCCTATGTTATCAAATCACATGCACAGTATAACCGAAAGCTTCCCCTTTAAAAGTAATCTTCATCCATAATTTCCACAACTCATATTTTGATATGAAATTTTTTCTTTATTCATATATATTCAGAAAACATGTCGGCAGCATAACATTACTATTTTGCGTTGTCTTTTGCTTCTAGAGACTACATATTTATAGAAAGTTTCTAACTAGATCCTATATTTCAGATGGCTTAAATTACCATTGAAAAAGTTTGCAACAGATTGTAAACAAACTTTATGTCTTTAAATGCTCATTACATCAATATTAAAGAGGCTCGCGTTGAGCCATGAAGTCTTAAAACATAACATAATTCTAAGTAAAAGAAATTATGATTTTGGTCCATCATCCTCGAGTTCTGGAGCATGTTCCCAATGCATATCTTCAATTTGTTTTGGAGCTCCTGTTGGTTGAATGATTTTAACTGTTGTATGATGATCAATTATTACCCTACAAAACACTTAAAACTACCCATTAAATCTACATTGGTAAGATATTTCAATAAATCACAAGAAATAAAGTTTGTACTATTTTTCTCAAAATATAAGCAATTATTATTCCTAAAGTTTAATTAATTGGCAGAGAATAAGTGTTTTGCATCCCTGAGGAAGGGTTTTAGTACATTATCATGATGAGGTTATTTTTACCTCATCACTTCCTCCCCTTCCTAATTTTTAGCAGGTCCTCCTGCCCTCTGTTGTGACCCCTGCCCTCCTTCTCTATTCAATTCTTCATATTTAGCACTAATATCATACAAATCATATGTTGTTTTATCCATCCTTTCAAGTTCATCTAGGAAGCCTTGATGATAAGCAACTCCTTTTATCCACATGTTGAAGACTCCATTATCATGATCTATATTAATATGAAAATCAGGTGGTGGAAAGAGCAACAGGGGAGGTCTGTATCTCATCCCCATCCAATATATTCTAAGGTCTTTTAATATTTTGGCCAAGGCATCTGCTCTTCTATAGGACCATTTAATGTTAAGAGGGGAGATCACTTCTCTTTTCTTCAAGTATGCTAGTAGTGGAGTGTATCTCTCTTCACAAGCATGCCAAGCCTTACCAATCAGTTTTGGCCCTTGTCCTATGAAATGCTTGTGGCATAAGCAGAGGTTGTCATCATATCTCTTATTCATAGTTTCTTCCACTTTAATAGCTAAAAAGTGTGCTTTGAAAGCTGCAGGTTTCTTGTTGGGATGTCTCATTTGAAGACCCACGTTCTTTTCTGCTTGGGAGTATTCTTCGGTACGTTCTTGCCAATAAACCTGATTATGCATAGTAGATAACAAAGATCTCAATTGCACTTCTCCAACAAAAAGGTTAATAAAGAGATCAGTAGGGTCTCCAACAATAAATTATGAACAAATAATTCACATAACATGTCTTGCTATTCAGGAGTTGATTCTAAAAACACTTTAACAAATTCTCTGTCATCAGGGTCATGTGGCTGATTATGATAGATTCTCAATAATTTCCATCTTAACAATTGTTCATTTAAAAACATAGAATATAGCCTTGATGATCTCCTACATGCTAATAGAAATTATCCTATTTGGCATGCATCTTGTTTTATCCTATAGACCCTATCAAATGACTCTTTCAGTAGTACCAACTCCTTTTTCAACCTGATATTCTCAATTCTAGCATCCTTCAAGAAATAGCATCTTTCCATCCATTTCTAATAATGGGGGAATTCGAACTTGGAACCATTCAGTTACAGTTGGTTTAGTTTGGGTTCCCTTTGATTCCATTATTGGTTTATTGTTGCTTTCTTTCAAATCCTATTCCAGTTCCACAATCTTACTGAGAGAAACATTCAGTTCTTTACTCTTTCTATTCTTTTCTTCTTCAAAAGCTTGAAACATCTGAATAAATTTTTTTTCAAACTTTCAATTTCCTTATCCCTATCAGACATATTAGCATTATATGTATTATTTTCTTGATTCAATCTCAGAGTTTGTTTATGTAATTCATCAATAGATGTATCCTTCTTTTCTATCTGCAGTGTCAAATTTTGAATCTCTTAATCTCTCTTTTCTATTATAGCAATGTGTACTGCTATTTCTTCCTGTTGTTGTACAACATGTTCTTCATTTTTCTGCAATTGATTTCTTAATTCATCAATTTCTAATTTTAACTTTTCTAGCTCTACACTAACACTATCATTTTCAACTGTTTCAATAATCGTATTTACAATGGGAGATAAAATTTCTAGAACATTATCCTCAGCCTCCATAAAAGGTGGATATTTCTCCCTTTCTTCTTTCTATGTTTCCTCAGCAAGGGTCTCTTCCTCTTGTCCTGTGTGAGGAGATAATTCTTTAACATGGATCTCTTCTTCTTGTTCTATGTGGGAAGGTATTTCTTCAACATGGGTCTCTTCTTCTTGAAACTAACAAATTTGCTCCCATGTTTCCATTATTTCTACATTATCAACAACATCCACAGTTTCTATTGATTTTTTATGTTTCTTAGACTCCTTTTTCTTTAAAACACTTCCTATATCCTGAACTGGGGTTTCTATAGACTCAGAGGACAATCTCTTGCTTCTCCTCAAGAGAGGAGTGTTATGAAAAGTAACAGTTGAAATTCTTTTCCTCTTCCTAGAGGGAAGTCTTTCTACATTTGTATGAATAATTTCAACATCCCTCGACTGGTACGGGGTTTTCAATTCATTGGCTAGAGATTCTGGTGCTTCCTCATCAGGGGTTTTGAGAATTTGAGCTTCAGGAACTCTTGAAGTCTTAGGGGAATTTCCTCTGGAAGGTGAAGGCATTTGCTTAGAGGATTCCCCTTCTTCTATTTTTCTCTTGGGTATAGATTCTTCAAATTTTCGGAGGAATTTTTCCCACCTACTTTCAGGTTTCTTTCAAAAATGATATTTATAGATTAAGTGAATTAACCCATGGTGTTTCAATGGACCTGAACTAGTTTTATACCTTTCTATGGAGGAGATAACAGATTCACTCAAGAAGTTAGGCAAATTGACCCTAAGGGCAGGGTTTTCTTTCCCATGAAACAAATGTATCAACATATGAAATGCAAGTCCTACCACAGTAGTAAGTTGGCCTTCACAAGTAAAATATTTTATAATCCATGCAATAGTTGTTCCCCAGGGTTTTAATATGGAGGTCCTTTGAAACCCTTTATTCTCTCCTCTAGTACTGATAACTATCATGGGCTGAGGGTCTCCCTCTCTAAGAAATAATTTTGATAACTTTTGATATGTGATTTGAGAAGTTTCAAATAACTTAATACTAGAATTATCTAAACCAGAGAGGCGAGAAATGATTATCAAACTCACCTGAAAATGCTTCCCATGTAGTACCACCTAGCCATTGGAATAATTTTCTGCAAATACATTCACCAACTTCTCATTATATCCCTCAAACTTTTTGATAAAATCTAACCATCCCACTTCTTGAAACAAATTGGAAATATTGCTCAATCCTAGTAATTTATCTATTGAGGCCAGCTCTGATTTCTTCTTCGCACCTCCCATTTATGTCTTTGCTCTATAATTCTGCTAAGAAATTCAATAGTGTGAGAAGCTTGCGCACAATTATTTTAAAGATTTAATTGCAAAGTGATTATTTATTTGTCTTTGTTTAAAACTTACTATGCAATGATGGTAATTTGCATGGAGGTGTGTGAAAATAGCACCGTACTACCAGTTAATCGATGAGTGGCCCAAGTTACTAAATTAGGAAGGGAGAAACTCATGCCAATTAATTGCACCTTATTCAAAAATAACTACTTACTTAAGCGAAAATGTGTACTTACTTTCATTTTGTGATCACCTAAAGATTACGTACCTTTTCTGATTTAATAGGATGATGGAATAGTATTGGTTAAGGTAGTGGCATATTTATTATGACATGAGTGAGCAAGCTTGTGAATGATGAAGTCATAAATGAGGACAGGTTGTCATAATAGCTTTTATTTATGATGATCAGATGGCGGAAATCAGGATGACCACATTGCATGCAGATTATTGATATGACAACTAATAAAAAAAATAACTTAGAAAGAAGGCATGTGTACATGGGTTTGACAAATCAAAGAATCAGAAAGAAATTTATATTTTATGGAAAAAGGCAGGTAGAATGGTGATGGATAAGTTCCGGAGCACGCTTTTGAGCACGTTCTCAAAATAAATGGATAAGTTCCAGAGCACGCTTGAGGAATGCATTCGACACAAAGAAGATGAATAAGTTCTGGAGCATCGGAGCACCCAAACTTCATAAGTTTCAGAGCATCACCAAAAGATGCAAATAGAGCAACAACACAAGTTAAAGTTCCAGAGAATCGTCAAAAGATGCAATCGGAGCAACAGTTGAAGGTAAAGTTCTGGAGCATCATCAAAGGATGTAGACAGAGCAGTAGCCGAAGGTAAAGTTCTAGAGCATCGTTGAAGGATGCAGATGAAGCAACAACCAAAGGAATATTTTGGAGCATCGTCGAAAAATGTTGTCGGAAGGAAGAAAAATGGATGTATGCGTGAACTCTAACTTCAAGATACTTTCTTGACCAAACACCATTCTTCAGGAACATAACTTATGATGCGATGAGTTGAAATGCAATTTTCGGAGCATCTCGACATCAAAGCTCATGAGTTCCAGAGCATTGGGGCACCAAAACCAACAAGTTCTGGAGCATCATTGCAAGGTGCTCTGAAAGTTGCTTTTGATTTATAAGAAGTCCTACAGAATAAAGACAAAATTTATCCAAGTCAAATGATTTTAAAATTAATGAAAAATGCTTTGAAACAAATTTGTACATATGCCCTTTTTTTATTACAATTTTTCATATATTTATATGATTTTTTTTTTGATATACAATTATGCAAGGTTTATATTGACTCTGCCAAGGCAGATTCAATGCATTAGATTTCCCCCTGTATTTCTACCAATTTTGTAAATTTTTCCTTGTTGAAAGGTTTATGGTAGATACGTAGGCGATGACCATTTACTAAGAGAGTTCATGTATCACCATCAATGGGTTTCAACTGAACTATGCCATTCAAAAATACCTCAAAAATTTCATATGGACCCAACCAATGAGTTTTGAGTTTTCCCTGGTGATCTATATATCTAGAATCGAATAGCAAGGCCCAGTCACCATTATGGAAATCTCTTTCTTTAATGTGCTTGTCATGCCAAATCTTTTTTTTTTGTTGAACTAGCTCAGTTTGATGAACAACATCCAAATGAAGCTCATCCAACTCACTTAACTATAAAGCTTGCTCCACTTCAACTCGATTTAGATCTAGACCTAGCTCCATAGCCGTTCTCAGAGTTTGAAGTTCAAATTCGATGGGAAAGAGAGGCTTCTTTCTGAAAACAAGCTCATAGGGGCTATATTCGGTGGTGGATTTCCATGTTGTGTTGTACGCCCAAATTGCTTCAGGAAATTTCTTGCCCCAATCTCGCCTCCCAGAAGAAACTATTTTCGTCAAGATGTTCTCTAACTCCCTATTAGTCACCTCCACTTGACCTTTTACTTGAGGATGATAAGGAGATGACTTCTTATGACTCACTTGAAAGTGATTTGTGAACACCAATAGAACTTTGGACATGAATTGGGGCCCCTGATCTATAACAATGGTTCTGGGAGATCCAAATCTAAGAAAGATCCTATTATAGAGGAAGTCAGCGACTTGTTCCTCTCTAGTAACTTGAAGGGCCTGAACTTTTACCCATTTAGTCAAGTAATCGGTGCAAACTAGTATATATTCTTTCCCTTGAGAGGAAGGATTTATGGGACCAATAAAATCTAATTCCCATTTCTTGAATGGTTCAAAGACTACCTGTGGTTGCAAAGGAATTTCAACAGAATTTGTTGATCTTCCTACTCTTTGACATTCATCACAATGATGAACATACTTTTTGACGTCTTTGTGCATTGAATGCCAATAATACCCAGCACCCAAGATTTTATGAGAAGTTCTTTTTGCAGAATAATGACCCCCAGAAGGATCATCATGACAGGCTCTAAGGATACTATAAGTTTCATTTTCCCTGACACATCGTCTCAAGACCATATTCGGTCCACAATGGAATAATATCCCATTTATCCATTTAAATGGGACACTCTCTTTAACAAGTCGCTTCCTCTGTTTTGATGTGAAACCAGGCGGTATTTCAGAGGTGGCTAAATAGTTGAAAATGTCTATGAACCAAGGGGTCTTTGTAGAGATAGCAAACATATTTTCATCTGGAAACTCATCTTGCACAAGTGCATAGTCACCTTTTTCTTGTTTAATTCGAGACAAAAAATTTTCCACTACATTAAATTTCCCTGGCTTGTCAAGTATTGTTACATTGAACTCTTGAAGGAGTAGTAACCACCTCATTATCCATCCATTTAAAACAGGTTTATTCATTAGATATTTAACAACTAAATGGTTTGTGTAAACAGTAACTTTATACCTTGTAATGTAATGGTGAAACTTTTTAATGGCATGTACCACAACCGAAAATTATTTTTTTGTCATCATGTAGTTCCTCTCAATAGATGTCAAGTTTTTACTAATAAAATATATGGCATATTTACCCCCATTCTCATATTCTTGCCCCAATACTGCACCAATTGCGTCATTTGAAGCATCAGCATAAATGTGGAATGGAAGATTCCAATTTGGCCCATGCAGTATAGGGGCGAAGACAAGTTTCTCCTTTATTGTTTCAAATGATAGCTGACACTTTGGTGTGCAGTTAAAGTACACATCTTTCTGGAGAAGGGAAAACATAGGGGCTGCTATCTTACTGAAGCTTTCTATAAACCTCCGGTAATATCCAGCATGCCCAAGGAAACTTCTAACATTCATTTGCATCTGAGGAGTAGTCAGTTGTTGAATGACTTCAATTTTCTTGGGATCAACCTTTATTCCTTCAAAGGAGATATGATGACCTAAGACTATTCCTTGTTCCACCATTATCAAACACTTTTCATGGCAAAGGGATAGTTGGTGATCCTCGCAAACCTCTAAAATCCTGTCCAAATTTTGAAGGGATTCATCATAGGTTGACCCATAGACAGTGAAGTCGTCCATATAGACTTCTACACAGTCATTCACAAGCTTAGCAAATATAGCCAAAATGGCTCTTTGGAAAGTTTCAGGAGCGTTACAAAGTCCAAAGAGAAGAACACGATATGCAAATGTTCCCCATGGACAAGTAAACGTGGTCTTGTCCTAGCCTTCTGGTGCTACCTGAATCTGGTTGTAACCAATAAACCCATCTAAAAAGGAGAAATATTTCCTCCCAACCAAATTTTCCAGAACCTGGTCTACAAATGGTAAAGGAAAATAATCTCGGTGAGTAGATTTATTAAGTTCTCTGTAATCCACACATATTCTCCACTTTTCATTTTTATTTGGTACTACAACCATAGGTGACACCCACTTACTGTAAGAAATGGGATAAATAAATCCTGCTCGAAGGAGTTTCTCAATTTCAATTTTGACAAGATCTTTTAATGTAGGGTTGAGTCTCCTATGTGGCTGATGTACTATCCTTACATTAGGATTAGTATAAATGTGATGTGTACGAACACTTGGGTGAATTCCTCTCATGTCTATATAGTCCCAAGCAAAATCCTTAGACCTTTTTACCAAAACATTAAATAATATATCCTCTTCTGTTTCTGTCAACCAACTATTGATGTTCAAGGTTTTTCCTAGCAATAGCATAATTGATTTTGTTCTCGGATGGGCAGAAGTGACAGTATGCATCGGTCATAACAAGGTGTTGAGAGAAAAACTATGAGGTATAAGTCGGTGAAATCTAGTAATATCCTCAAAAAAATGCCTAGTTTTGGGAATCATATTGGCCAAAGGACAAGGCATTCCCATAGTAGTGTAATTGTGTTCCATCCTGTGTACATCAATTGGTTGTCCTAAAATTTTTGGTGTATCCATCATTTCCTCCTCACTTGAGCCTATGGAAAGGCGTGCTATATCATTTACTAACTCATCCTCTGATTCTTCTCCATGTTGTTTAATAACTACCATGGCTAACAAAGCCAAACTGTCTTGACCATTAGATTCTTCTGGTTCATCAACCCAAACTTTGTTATTTTTGGTAGGTTTAGCAGGAGCGTACAAGAATAAGCGTTTACTATCTGGACCATGTGAAATGGTCATTCCTCCCTCTCTACAATCGATTTTAGCTGTGACAGTGGCCAACCATGGTCTTCCAAGAATTATTGGATAGTTGTCTTTGGGCGTAAGTGACTGAATTACCTAGAAGTCCACTGGATATTCCCATCCATCAAATTTGACAAGAATATTTCCAATAACACCTTTGGGAATCACTATGGACTAGTTTTCCATCTGCAAGACTGTAGTTGTGGGACATAAATCAATGAGGCCTAATTTTTCCATCACGTCCATAGTAATAACGTTAATGGGTACTCCCAAATCCACTAATGCATTAGCTATTGCTACCTCATTAATCGAGACAGTTATAAGTGGACTATCGGGATCATCATATTTTGGAGCAATGGTCTTTCCAGACAAAAAGTCAGCTAAATAACCTTCGATGTGCACAGTGTTTATTTTCTTTGGTTTCCTTCCCGGGGTTTTAATACACAGTTGTTTGATCAGCTGGTTCAACTCTGAAATCTCCTTTATTGCTTGCAACAAGGGAACCTCTATTTGTAGTTGTTTGATTTCTTGTATTAACATAGTTTCAGAGGTCAAAGGAATTTCTGGAGTATCTTTTAGAATGGTTGGTTTCAGACGCTCCGGGAATGGTGCTTGAGTTTTATTTTATTTTAGAGTGGTATCCTTTCTAAGGTCAACTAGAGACTGACCTTCCTCCTCCTCTTGAGGTAAGTCGGAAGCTCCTGATGATGATGGTGGTAGAGTAGTGTGTGTGGTAATAGTTTGGTTGGGTGGAGTGGCCGTCTTAGAAGTTTTGGGAATAGGTTCATCCACAATTTCTTCAATGGTTGGTGGTTCAAGTGTTCTACCAGAGCATAATTGAACATTTCCATAATGTATTGCATTAAGTCCGGTGACATTGTCATGTTTAGTGGATTATACTGGAGTATTTTGTCGATTGTTCTTAGGATTGGGAAGTGGTTGCACTGGGACTTGAGGTTGATTAATCTGTTCAGTCTATGGAGGATTCTGGGGTGGCAGGAGTAGATTTTGTTGTTAATTCCTCCGAGGGCTAGTATAGAATTGATTCTATCCTTGGTTCCATTAAGGAGAAGTATTTTTTGGATACCACTATTGTTGAGTTTGGGTTGGCCACTACTGAGTTCCCCATGATTCGTTCGCCCATTTAGGGGGTCCCTAATAGGGAGTTCCCCAATCAGGTTGTTGAGGTGGTGGTTGAGGCCAAGATGGAGTCCATTGATCACTAGTCCAGTTGTTTTGGGGTCTCCATGCAGGATTGGAATTCTGACCATAAGAAAAATTCCCTCCTTGGCATTGATTTACCACATTTATTTCTTCCTTAGTTTGAGTAAAATCCTTTTCTTAGAATTCTTGAGATCAGTAAGAATCTCACACTGGTTTGTAGGATGGTTTTTCTCGCAAAGTTGACAAACATTAACCTTGTCTAGCGAACATTCTCTCAAAAGATGTTTATTTCGATACCTTGGACAATATATGGATAAAGTCTCAGGGTTACGTTTCTTCACTTGTATTCCATCCAGTGTAGTGTTTAATTGAACAAGTATGTCTATTTTGAGGTTTGCTATTTCTTCTCGGAGTTTGCCTATTTCGTTGGACCCTCTAAAAAGAGTAGTTTTACGGATTCCTCCGCGAGTACGTGAGAAATTTTGACACAATTTACATATGTCATCAAGGCCCAACTGAGACACGTCTCCTTGTCCCATTAGATCAAGGCTTCTTCTTGCATCCTCATCGATTCCCTTAAGAAATATAGTCTTGAGAATCTCAACACTAATGGTCTCTTCTTCACATCGTTTAGACAAGAAAAGAAACCTATCTAGGTAGTCTTCTAGAATCTCATCCTCATTTTTCCTAAGTTTGAATAGCTCCTCCTTATGATCAGTCACCCTACAATAGCTCTGGTATTTTTGCAAGAAAGCATTCTCCATGTCATCCCAAGACGTAATAGACCCAACAGCTAATCCCATAAACCATCGCATGGTTGTATCCTTCAAAGTAGAAGGAAACAACTTCAACTTCTGGCTATCATTTTTATAGTCATAAGTTTGACAGAGGACCTTAAATTCGAAGAGAAATTGGTTTGGGTCTTCCAAGGGAAAACCTCAAAAAGTTGGCAGGAAAGCTAGAGAGATGTTTTTCATCGTAGTATCATCATTTGCATCCAGGGTGATTGGATAAGTGAATGTTCATAGAAATGAATGATCATTGTTGTTACGGTTGGAATTATTCTAGTTAGCTTCATCCCTTCGATCACCCATGATGTCCAGAGGAATGTGTTCCTCCTGGATAATTCCCTTGATGAGTATTTGTTCTCCTAGGTGACCTTCAGGAAAATAATGGAAAGTTTCTGGTGGACTAGGCTCTAGTAATTCTTCAACAAAGTGATCTTTTGAGCCTTGGTCCTCTCTATGTATGATTGGAATGTATTTTGGGGGGGTCTTTGGTATAAATCTTCCATGAGGGCCTCTTCTCTTGACCATGCAGAAAAGGAATCCAAAGAGGGTACGTTGGCCTAAAAGAGGTGTTCAAGATATCTCCTATTAACACTTAAAAAGAAATTTGTCCCCAACAATGACGCCAAAAAGTGATAGGTTGTCGTTAGGTCCCATTAATTTAGAAGATAAAACATCAATATGTCGACCAACGCAGTGTCCAAGGATTTTTGCAATAGAAGGTGGCTTGACTAACTCTCTTAGATTTTCTAGCTTTTTATAGCAACTAAAGTTAATTTTAACCTAAGGACGTTTAACTAGTTAACAAAAAATTAATTTGTCTAGAAAGCTAAGAAGTATTTAAACTAGAAAACACAAGATAATTAATCTAGAAAGCATGATAACTAAACTAGAGAACACTGAAATAACTAAACTAAGAAGTATGTAAACTACAAAAGTAGAAAAACTTGTAAACAAACTATGAAACATCTAATTAATAACAATAAATAATGGTTCCTAACAATTAATAGAACTACGGAATGAAAGAAAACGTGTGCTCCAGAACTTCAGACTTTAAGATGACAGACTTAAGGACTATTTACAAGATTATCATAGAAAAACAACTACATTCGTAATTATAATCCATGCAATAAAAACGATAGAAGGAAAATACTCATCTATTTAGTCTATCCTCCCTCGAGTGGCCAGATCACAGGTTCCTATGTTATCAAATCACATGCACAGTATAACCGAAAGCTTCCTCATTAAAATTAATCTTCATCCATAATTTCCAAAACTCAGAGTTTGATATGCGAAATTCTCTTTATTCATATATATTAAGAAAACATGTCGGCAACATAACAGTACTATTTTGCGTTGTCTTTTGCTTCTAGAGACTACATATTTATAGAAAGTTTCTAACTAGATCCTATATTTCAGATGGCTTAGATTACCATTGAAAAAGTATGCAACAGATTGTAAACAAACTTTATGTCTTTAAATGCTTATTACATCAATATTAAAGAGGCTTGTGGTGAGCCATTAAGTCTTAAAACATAACAAAATTCTAACTAAAAGAAATTATGATTTTGGTCCATCATCCTAGAGTTTTGGAGCATTTTCCCAATGCATATCTTCAATCTGTTCTAGAGCTTGTGTTGGTTGAATTATTTTAACTATTGTATGATGACCGATTATTACCCTACAAAACACTTAAAACTACCCATTAAATCGGCATTGGTAAGATATTTCAATAAATCACAAGAAATAAAGTTTGTACTATTTTTCTCAAAAGATAAGCAATTATTATTCCTAAAGTTTAATTAATTGGCAGAGAATAAGTATTTTGCATCCATAAGGAAGGGTTTTAGTACGTTATCATGATGAGGTTATTTTTACCTCATCATGGTTGTAGGTGCTTTGATCGAAGTTAATATGTTCAATCAAAGGTACCTTCGATTGAAGGGCCTTAGCTAAGTAGCTTTAGCTTCTGCATCAAAACTCTCAAAAAATTCAATTTCAGACCCTAGGTTGGCCCTCCAGATGAACTTGACAAGATATTTTTCAAGATTGTAGCCCTCAAAATGATCTTTCCAACAAGTATAGTTTTGATATGTTTTCATTTCACCATGTATTTAATTTTTAGTTTGTATAGGAGCGAACTTTCACCCCTTAGGCAAATTCCCATTTTACACACCCTCACCTTAGAAAACCAAATCCAAAGGCTAAATTCCACATAAGCCCGCTGCCTTCATTCCACTTGGCACCGGTTTTGAACGCTGGCGGAGGAATAACTGTCGGGAACACCTACGTGGCATGCATACATCTGCACAGTGTACTTACGTCACTGGAAAATTCTTGCGGTTGGAGTCTATAGAGGCGTTACACTTCCCAATGGAAGTCGACTTGTAATGCCCTCTTTGGTCGACCAACCCAAAAATGGCCATTTTCTTCATTCCTCCTTCAAATTCACTCATTCTCATTCCAAGAGGGCCTTTATAATCTCTTCAACAATCTCTTCTACAAATTCTACATAGACTCTAAGCCTTCGATTCATCTCACTTGGCTCTTCACTAGCTCTAAGAATTCAATCCATCACTCACAAGCAACACATTACACTCCATAACAACAACATCAACACTCCATCAACTCCGTAGAGAAAATGTGGAACAAACACCATTGCAACAAAGGCTTGAGTCCTCTCATTTTCTCCCTTATTAGCCTTGAGTGCTCTTGGTAGTGGTGGTAAGCTTTCTAATCCTCTCCTCTACGATTTGGTTGAGTAGTATAACATTGTTTTGTAGTGATTTTGTGTTCTTTACTTCGCTTTCTGCTTTATCATACTTTTCTCTCTATCTATTTGGTTGTCCGTGGAGGTGGGAACATCGAAATGGGGGTTTGACTAAGGAAAACCCCTATACAGCCCCAACAATTTCTCTCTCTCTTTTGTGTGCAAGTATTGAAGACATTCACGCACTGGAGGCTTCATCACTTGTGTGCTTGTAATTATTTCCTTTCCACTTCTTATTCTCTTTATCTATTTCACTTTATTTCACCTTTATTACATTTTGTTACTTTATTGCATTTTGTACATTCTTTGCAATTAGAGTAGTAGTCACTTTAGCTATTTTATGTGACATTCTTTATTTCTGGTTTGTACGAGACACCACTGTGCCTCGGGGATGCCAATGCACCGCGCTGTCATCTATATTTTGCGATGTCATCCTTTGGCTAATAGCTTGTCAGTTTGTCTAGAAAATCTTCATGACCTACTCTTTCTGATTCTGAAACTCTCGTTGTTGTTCCTTGAGGTAGTTTAGGACAGTTTTCCCCATGAGGCTCTCTAAGTAAAGAGAACTCGTGAGTAGCGAATCCCCCTTCTCTACATTTTGGTGAACGTGATGTGAAAAGAAAGTCTTCCAAAAAACTAGGAAATTATTTACCCCTACTTGGTGGGGTCATAAATTTTGACTCGATGCTCGGAATTCAAAACCGTTTGCACCGTTGGAAAGCTCTCCTAGAGAACTATTTCAATCCTAAAATACTATGCCTTTGGCTATTGAATTTTAGGGACTGACGCAAGTTCTGACCTCAAATCTTGCTCTGAAGACCTTCAAAAATGCAAATTACTAGAACATAGAAAATACTAAAAAAATCATAATGAATTTAATATCTTCTTTTCTTAGTTCAGTATCTAATCTTATTAAAAATGTTAATGATATTCCATTTCATGCATGTGATAGTGACTTGGCTTTTCCCATGTCACTTTGTAACTTTGATCCTTCTCATTACAGTCCTCTTTCTTCAGAGGATATCTTGCTGCAAGAAGATGAAATCATTGATACCTTTCTTAATGTTACTCTACCTTCTCTTCATTCCAATGCACTCTCTTCTAGAGATGATGCATTTGTGAATGAAAAATCTCTTCTCTTGTCCAATGCACTCTCTTTTAGAGATGCTACATTTTTGAATGATGAGTTTCATCTTTGTTTTGATGTACTCTCTTCAAGAGATGATTCATTAGTGCATGATGAATCTCCTTCCACATTTGATCTTGTTTGGATTGATGTTGAGAATATGTATTAGAATAATTGTTCCACTAGTTGTGATGATTTTGTAAATGTAATCTATGTCTCTGCTACCCCTCAAAGGCCTAAGAGACCGGTCATTTACTTGACTTCAGCTAGTCCCTCTCCTAAGAGGTTTTGTTCTATTAATGGTGTTCCATTTGATGATGATTCTCTCGATCTCTCTATGGATCCCTCTTATAGAGCGGTAGCCCATACTTATGAGAATAGAATGAATTAAAAAAAAATCCTTTTTCAAGCTCCTAAACCTAAAACTAAGGCACTCAGTGATCACGATCTTGTCGAGCAACTCCAAGTTACTTCGGCTAAGATCTCACTATGGGACTTGCTCCAGTCTGCTCCATTTTATCAAGGTATGCTTCAAGAAGCCTTACAAAAGATCCTCTTGCCTTCTTTCGCTAGGCTGATAGATGTTGATGTGTTGATAGATTATATTCGTGCGGATTCGCCGAATATTACGTTCTATCCACAGGAACACTCGCCTCCAAAAGTATAGAAGAAAGTAGATCCTCTAATGATTATAGTTAACTTTATTAAAATTGGGATTAGATGTACTCTCGTTGACGCCAGTTCGACGCTCAATATATGCAGCATTGATCTATTTCCCGAGATTAATATTGACTCATCTTCTATTAATGCTTCTCTTTTTGACATTTGTGGGTTCGATAATGTTGGGCAACAAGCTCTAGGTACAATAGTATTGCATTTGCAGCTTGGACCCATTACTGTACCTACCCTTGTATATGTTATGTCAGAGAAGTTACCTTATAACCTTCTTCTTGGTAGACTATCAATTCATGCTATGGGTGTAGTCTTGTCTACCTTGCATAAATCTATTAAGTTTAGTTGTAATAATTGAGTAGTCATAGTTAAGGATGACCCTGATGCTATGCACTTATGTGAGATGGTAGCTATCGATCAAGCTTCGGTTGTGCCTACTCTTATTCCTTCAATGTCTTCCAATGTGTTGATGTTTACTCCAATAGTACCTACTACAAAGGATACTCTTGAGTTAGAAGTCCCTGAAGAAGACCCTTCTGAAGCAAGAAATCATAAGTCTTCTCCTTCTACTTCTCAAAAGAATGCATGTCTTGGTGATGATTGGGGTTCTCTAGAATTTACAGAATCCTTTAGTGGAGAATATAAAGTTGACCCAATCCACTAGGACCTTCCGTTAAAATCATTTGCACCGGCCATCAAAGATTATTGTTCTTTTGTATCGCAGGATAGTGTGAACATAAACTATAATGCTCTTAGTGTTGATCCTCCTTCTGAGGAAGATGATTATGCCTCTGCTAAAGAGGATAATATTGGCAATCTTGTTAAAAAGGATGATGGTGATCTCATATAAGAGCATGTTCCCCATTGATGGAATAACGCTCTTTATATAGATACTCCCTCTTCTCATGATTTGCAAACATGTCATGGCCCTGGCTTTGAGCATGTCTCTAAACATGGTTATGGGCATAAAAGTTGTGGATGTAATAAACAAGGAATTTAGGTTCTTATGGAATTCATACCTCATAAGCATAATTTGGGGCTAGGTTGCTCAAATCAACAATCTAGTTGAAAACCATGGTTGAATGTTGACGTGACATCCGCTCAACCTCATTCTCGTGGATTGGTCTATCCTCCTTTATTTTCTATATTCATATCTTCTTCTTGTTAGAAGTCAAGCTTTTCTCCACAAGAGGAAGGGTTGTTTCCTTCTCCTCATCCTTTGTCTAAGAAAGAGTGTACTTTGTTGTAGCTTCTAAAAGCCTGATTAATTACTCTTCCTCCTCCTACATGTAAGAAAACTCATAAAGAAAAACATTCTTTATGTGCATACCATCGAGTGCTTGGTCATTCCACTAGTGAATGTAAGGCCTTGAAGGATAAAATACAACAACTTCGTAATTCAGGTGCCATCACTCATTTGTTTGTTGATGCACCTACCTCTTCTTCAAATGACAAGTGATATAGAGGTCTACCTCTATCCTACATGTTCTAAGTATCTTGCATGGTTCTCCTCCCCTGTATGTTGGGGGCAGTGATAACTTGTTTTGGAGATGTGTTTCCTTCTTAAGGACCCCCTCTCTCCCTCTCTATGTCTTTTGAATGAAGTGTCCCTTGAGCGAACCTCCTCTTCTTTTGAAGGGTTCCTGAGGGACACCTTTGAATTTTTTTATCTCAAGTAAGTTTGATGGAATCTAGCTTGGGGGAAACCTGACTAGACTAATCCATATCTTTGTGTCTTGCTTGGGGGAAACCCAACTAGAACTATTTCATATCTTTGCATCTAGGTTGGGGGCAGCATGACTAGACCTCGCTTTTCAAATAGTGTGTCCCTCGAGTGGACCCCTCTTCCTTTTGAATGGTTCTCAAGGGACCCCTTTGAAACTCTTCCACTTGACAATGGTCTGCATGACTATTTGCTTACTTTCCTGTATGGTCGCTTCCTAACATGTTCTATTGGCGAGTAAACATGTCGCTTCATGGGTCTGCCCGTGAAGCCACTTTTTGACTCTAAGGAGTCTGTTTTTCTCGGTTTCCTTCATGTGAGAGTTCTTGGAGGATACCTTCCTTACAGGTTTGTGGGTCTGAAAGGAACTTTTATCGGTTTCCTTCATGTGAGAGTTCTTGGAGGATACCTTCCTTGCAAGTTTGCAGGCCTGTAAGGCACTTTCTTTCTTCAGCTTCATATTTTTTTGGAGCTATGAAGTCCTTTGCCTGTCCTGCACTCTCGGTTTCGCCAGATCATGGTCTTCTTCCTCAACGGTTTAGGTATAAATTTCTAACCCTACTACTTCTTTGATCTACTTTACCAAAGCACTCATCAGTATTCATGCTCGCTAAAGTGGGGGGAAAATGTATAGGAGCGAATTTTCACCCCTTACGCAAATTCCCCTTTCACCCTTCCTCACTTTAGAAAACCAAATTCGAAGGCTAAATTCCACATAAGCCTGCTACCTTCATTCCACTTGGCACCTATTTTGAGCGTTGGTAGAGGAATAACTATTAGGGACACTCGTGCAGATATCCACGCAGTGCACTTACGTCCCTGGAAGATTCCTGTGGTTGGAGCTTGCATAGGTGTTACACTTTCCATTGGAAGTCGACTTGTAACCCCCTCTTCGGTCGACCAACTCAAATATGGCCATTTTCTTCATTCCTCCTTCAAATTCACTCATTCTCATTCCAGGAGGGCCTCTACAATCTCTTCCACAATCTCTTCTACAACCTATATACATACTATAAGCCTTCAATTCATCTTGCTTGGCTCTTCACCAGCTCTAAGCATTCAATGCATCAGTCTCAAGCAACACTTTACACTCCATAGAAACAACATCAACACTCCATCAACTCCGTAGAGAAAGTGTGAAACAAACACCATTGCAACAGAGGCTTGAGTCCTCTCATTTTCTCCCCCATTAGCCTTGAGTGCTCTTGGCGAAGGTGGTAAGCTTTCTACTCCTCTCCTCTACGATTTGGTAGAGTAGCATAACACTATTTTGTAGTGCTTTTGTGTTCTTTACTTCACTTCCTACTTTATCATAGTTTTCTCTCTATCTATTTGGCTATCTGTGGAGGTGGGAACACCAAAACGAGGGTTTGACTGAGGAAAACCCCTATACAACCCCAATAATTTCTCTCTCTTGTGTGCAGGTATTGAAGAAATTCATGTGTTGGAGGCTTCATCACTTGCGTGGTTGTATCCTTTCCACTTCTTATTCTCTTTATCTATTTCACTTTATTTCAGCTTTATTACATTTTGTTACTTTATTGTAATCCGTACATTCTTAACAATTAGAGTAGAATTAGTCACTTTAGCTATTTTCTACGACATTGTTTCTTTCTGGTTCGTACAAGACACCGACGCACCTCGGGGATGCCATCACGCCACACTGTCATCTGTATTATGCGATATCGTCCTTTGGTCGAGAGCTTGTTAGTTTTTCTAGAAAATCTTCGTGACCTGCTCTTTCTGATTCTGAAACTCTCATTGTTGTTCCTTGAGTTAGTTTAGGTTAGTTCACCTCGTGAGGCTCTCTGAGTAAAGAGAACTCGTGAGTAGTGAATCCCCCTTCTCTACATAATTTTTACTGAACTTAGGGTTTTCTCCGAACATCAAGTTCTTCATTTTGTAGAGGTAGAAAAATACTAAACCATTGTAAATTTATTTTTTTAAATAACCTTGTCCTAGGTATTGATGTCCTTGATTCACAAAAAAAAAATGGATTTCGATATATACACAAGTTATGTTGGAGCACACACACGTATGTCCAAATTATAGTTACGGTGACTTTAGAATTTAATTACAAAAATATGTAATAAAAAATAATGAAAAAATATCCTTGCCCTAGATATGGATGTTGAGAATCTATATTTCAAAAAGTATCATTTTATCCTTTATAGAAAAAATTTATGTTGGGCAACACAAATGTTACTTTCTGAAAAGATTGTTTTATGTTTAAAACTAGTTATTAAAGGAGATATACAAAGATTCATGATTTATTTTAGAAAAAATAAAATAAATATTTAGAATCTACATAGAAAATACCACAAATCACTAGTTTGTACCATCTTCAAATTCTTAATAGTTTATCTGCTATAGGTCTTGAAAGGTGAAGATTTAGTTAAAAATATTGATATAAACGTCCAAATTGACCAAAAAGTGAAAATGGTAGAAAATTAGACTGATTAAAAATATAAAATGTGGAAAACAAATAAGAGATGAGCTGACTAATCTAACTCCATGTCTGGCATGTTTGATTGAGTGATGGCAGCATGAGAGTTCTTTGAGCATTCTCTTAGCAACAAATTTCTATCCATTTTCATTATAAAAGCATAACAAATTATCGTCATTTGTGTTGTTCATTCGTACATTCATTTTGATATTTTGAGCAAAAGAGTATTCGAGAGATTAGTGAGGAAATCATAGAGTATTCATGAGTTTGTGAGGAGATAGTAGTTTTGGGAGCAAGAGTAATTAGAAATTTGTATTCCAATTTGTCATAAGAGTGAGGAAAATTTGTTATATTTGGTTGTGCATTGCTTGTCAGTTGTAGTTATCATTTTAAAAGAAAGGGAGAGAAGCAAAAGTAGAGTGGAGAGCTAAGAATAAAGGAGGAAACAGTTTAAGGCTGAGCCATTGAGCAGATTTAAAGCAAGGAATAATAGGAATTTGAATTGAGCTATTTTAATCCAGGCATGATTAAATATCTCTTTCACCTTCTCATTTTAATTTTGAATCTAAGCTTTACTATTGTCTAAAATTACTTATGCTATCATTGTGTGCAGGTTATTGCTATTAGAAAGTATGTGAGTTCATGTACAAATAGCTAGAATATCTATGCATAAAGATAAATTAGAAATACAAGAGATAAGCTAGATTAGGCAATCAGAAGAGCATGATAAATAGTTATCTTTAATTACATTGCTTGATTAACATAGAAAAGAGAAGCTAAGTAGGGTAATATGATATTATCCAAATAATATAGTATTGTATTTATATTTTTTAAATAAGTTTATTTTGCTTCTCAATTAGAGGGTTTGAAATCATATTGGAAGTATTTTGGTCTCTATTGTCTATTGAATGATATTCTTATATATATTCATTATGATTGCCTATGTATGGTAGGTTAAACCTTGAGAAGATAACTTACATTCTCATAAGCTTATAACCCTTGAAAGTAGGAGGATAGGTTATTCCCTTGAGTTAGGGTAAACACTTGAATAAGAGGAAGTTTCCATACCCAAAATTGTTACAAGTATGCAACAAGGTATTCAAGAGATCAAGTCCAACCTATTTGGTCAATTAAATCAACATTAGTGTGTCATCATTTTTGAATGAAATTGTGTTTATATCCTTGGCTTTAAACCAAGAGAAGAGTTAACCACATGTCAGTAGGGTTTCCAAGTTGAGTAGGAGGTGGGTGAACTTATGACACTACTTCTCTAGAAAGGACTAATTATATATATCAAAACTTTGACCAAAGTAGCTATAAAATTCATTGCTTACACTTTATCAATTCACTATGTTATGGGTTTCAATAGCTATTCAGTAGTGTCATGCATGGTTGGAGGGTATCCATAGTTGTATGATTGTACTTTTTATGTAGGACACAACACTAGATACTCAAGTAGGCATTATTAGAGGTTTCCATACCAAACTCTTCGTTGAAGGGTAGGGCCACTTCTAGTTAGGAAGGTGTGTAGGGGACTGGTATGTAACATGTGGTATTAGAGCTACCAGATTTTGTATTGGAACTTATGATCTCATTATGCTATCCTATTATCCAACATTATCAATAGCTAATGTTTGGAATTCTTGTGCCAAGATGGTGCAACTCAAGATGACTACCAGGAAATTAGTGATTGGAAATGAGCACTACCTAAGGGCCAAGAAATAACAAGAGGCCATATTCAAAACCATAGAGGGAAAAAATTCAAGTGGAGAGATATGGTTTGGAGATTCTGAGACTTTCAATAGTGCATTGTCATGCATTAAATTGGAGAAAAATAATACACGGGAAGCAACCAAGTCCATAGCTCCTATTTCCCCAACCGAGTTTGACCAACTATCACTCTCAAGGGCGATGAGTAATATGAGCAAGTCAAGCAAGCACTCTTGGAAAATCCTCAAGATTCGGATATGATGGGTTCCACTTTGAACTAGATGGACTACTAAGATTTAGAAGGAGGATTTTATGTACCAAACTCTGAGGAGTTAAGGAATACAGTGTGGAAGGAAATTCATTATGTACCCTATTGAGGACATCTTGGAGCAAAAAAGCTATTGGATGATGTAAAGCCATTATATTTCTGAAAAATAATGAAGAGGGATGTTGCAAGGTTTGTAGCAAGTTGTCTAGAGTGCTAGATGGTGAAGGTAGACCATCATCACCTGGTAGGACTGTTATATCCTAATGAAATTCCAGAGAGGAAATGGAAAATCATTAGTATGGATTTTGTACAAGGAATTCCTATTTCAAGGAATAAGAATAATGCTATATTAGTAGTGGTGGATAAACTCACCAAGGTAGCCCATTTTATACTAGGAAACCTGAAAGATGGGGCACCCATCATAGCTTGTAAGTTCATGCGAGAATAATTTAGGTTGCATGGTGTTCTTGAGAAGACTATCTCAGATAGGGATGCTCATGTAACGTTGAGGTTTTGGTAGACCCAGTTTTTCTCACTTGGGAATCAATTGAACATAAGTTTAACATATCACCTTGAGACAGATGATCAGATGGAAAGGATAAATGAAGCATTGTAAGATCTATTGAGAATGGATTGCATGGATCAACAATACAAGTGGGAAGATTATTTACCACTGGTGGAATTTGCATACAATAATTCTTATCATTCAGCTATCAAGATGGCTCCATTTGAAACATTATATGAAAGAAAGTTCCAAACTCCTATAAGCTAGTATTAGCCTTGGGCTAGAGATGCTATTGAAGATGGAGGAGCAAGTTAATTTGATAAAGAAAATATTAGTGAAAGAAAATGATAGGAAAAAGAGTTATGCAGATGCTAAGCATGTGCCAAGATATTTCTTAGTAGGAGAGAAGGTTTTTCTCAGATTCAAGCCTAAGAACAGTTCCATTAAATTTGGAAAGTCATCCAAACTGGCTTCGTGTTATGTAGGTCCCTTCGAGGTTCTCAAAGAAGTCAACCCTTCATGTTATATTTTTCATGTGTCGTACCTTAATTAGTATATAGTAGGAGGTAATCATATTATTGATTGGAATTCTTTACAGGTACAAGACCTAGGAGTGGTAATGATCAAGCCTCTTAGAGTACTCAAAATGTGCAGGCTTCACCTATGTAATATAATGATGTTGCAGCGTTAGACATCACTTCCAGCCATGACTTGTAACAATAAATATCATATAGCTTGTCGGCTATTCTATTTATTGAAGTCAATATAGATATGAAGAGGGACTTTATTTATTGTATTTAATTATTGCTAATAATTAAATGGGCCGACTTCATTAAAGAAATAATATTTCTTTAATATTGATATGAGGTCGACCTTCTTGAAGAGTCGCCTTATTTTGTATAAATACAAGGTGATGATTCACCATTTGATGATAAAGTTCATTCATCATAGTTGCACTCCTTGAAGAAGTTCTCACTTGAGCAACAAGTCATTATCTTGAGTAGCAGATCTTTATCTTGAACAACAGATCAGAAGTTGGCACTTGTGTAGCAGATCTTCATCTTGAGCAGCAGGTCATCATGGGTGCAGCAGATTGAATTCAAGGAGAAACACATTCATTTTTGTGTCTTCGCATCTAGGAGAGATGCTATTATTCATTGTATCAAATTCGGCCTTGTGTTGGGCCTAAGTTGTAAGCAAATTTCTGCTCTTATTCTAAAATATATAAGCGATATATTTGCTAGGTTTTTTCCCTCGAGTTGGAAGGTTTTACCAGGGTATCTTGTGGTGTTTATTGTCTTATGTGTTGCATTTTCTAATTGCTTTCATGTCTGATCACAAACATTAACATGGTATCAGAGCGGGTTCAAGGGAAATCCAATCAGAGATTTGTCAAGCACATGACAAAGGCGATTCAATCAAGATATCAAATGTTTTTCATGTGATTGTTGGAGTCAAGATCAAGCAAGTCAAATAGGAGGAAAGTCAAATTAGTTCACCACATCATCAGTAGGTCATGATTGGTGATTTATTTGGCAGAGAATTTTATAGGTTCGATTTTTTATTTATTGGAGGTAGATTAAAAATCACAGCCCATATAATTGGCATCATTTATCTCGGGAGCAGCTTGCCTAAATTAAAGTGAATTAAGGGAAGAATCCTCAAAAGTAATAAATATATGATCATTTCCGAACGCCAATCACAGAGGGACCAAGAGCTGCCGCAAGAGGAGAAAGAGGAGTGTAATGTGGATCCAGATTTTGTATTAAAGGATCAAATTGGTTGTTTACCAGTCGATAAAGAGAAGACTAAATT
Organism: Sequoiadendron giganteum; assembly: GCA_007115665.2. Lineage (NCBI taxonomy): Eukaryota > Viridiplantae > Streptophyta > Pinopsida > Cupressales > Cupressaceae > Sequoiadendron > Sequoiadendron giganteum. The sequence continues at coordinate 489,128,455 of CM021103.1, forward strand.
TCCAACGAATCATTCTGAAGGAGATATAATTCATATTGTCAAGTCTCTTGAAACCTCCACCCAAAAATATAAGAAATCATTGTTGGATGCTGGAAGTTCATTACCATGTTGGGAACATTGTGAATTTAATACTAACGACATCTTCAGTCACACTCTCAATTAAATAATCGGTGGATGTATTCTTATTCTGAAGAACATTCATGGGGAATTTCCAGGAAGTCATGTCCTTATATGTCGTTGATTCAAGAAATCGGTGCTATGGTGGGAGCTGATGGTTAGAGTCTGTGGAGTCATTCAAGAAATAGTTCCATGAAACACCAACTTCATGAGGAGTCAATTGGGTATTTGCTTGAAGCTCTATGTAAATCGACAGCTGCAGGAAAGAAGGCATGAGCTAGGCATGGTGATAGAAATATTAAGCGGGCTTGAGTGATACGTGGAATCCATAGTCGTTCATCCATATATATCGTGGTGTCTTTATGCATCGAAGGCAACAACAGGGGAAGTCCTGAGTTACTAAAAAGATACAGTGGAGCCGCTTCTATCTAAGGAAATGGGATTCTTCATTCAGAAATATTGTCGAAGATGTTCATGAATGAACTAGTGTGACAAAAACTATCTCGATTAATTGGAAGCACCGAATAATGGTTGACGTAGATTTGTGATCGTTGGAATTATAATATCGTCTACTTGTTGACGTCAGCCAAAGCCTATGGCTCTACCTGGACGGTGGATGTAATCACCACCTCCCGATGTGCACATGTATGCTAGGGATGGCCGAGTTGATTACCAGGAATTTTGGCTCTACATGAAGAGATAAGTATTCCATGCTTAATGTTCATGAATTCTTATATATTTATTAATTCATGCAAATAGTGAATCTTGCATTGGTATTTCTCTTCGAGATAGTTCTATGAACTATTAGTAATCTCTCTCCTTAATGCCTTCAGGATGGACCAAGAAGCGAAAGAGATTGCTTTTCAAGAGAAGATGAGCTTGATGCATCATCTAGGCTAAAGAATGGAGTCTTAGCTTGTAGCCATGGGACTGAGTTGATGGCTGGAGACATCTCTCGAAGATGAATAACCTATTCAGGTTGTCATTGTGATCAGTCTTTTTGAAGAGGCGAAATTAACCTTCAGAGGGAGTTATGTGACTCACGGAGAAGAAGTGAAGGTTGTAGTATTGTACGGCCTGATGCTAAATCCTTGAAGATCCTCTTCAGCAGTTGAGATCAGAATTGCTCAAGACAGTCAACTTGGATTTAACATTGGTAGCTCTACAAACCTATTTAGAATAGAGTGATATGGGATGAGGTCGAAGAGGACAGCCCTGAATCTCTACAAAGGTGTGTGTTGGAAACCATTTCTCTAAGGCAAGCGTTGCAGGAAATCTTGGATGAAGAGGTTAGAAGGTTGATGCAAGTACTTAAAGATTCAGAGGGAGCCTACTGAACCTAAATAATATGGTGATCTAGTTGATCTTGTTTCTTTATGCTAATGTTTTATTTCTTACTGGGGTGATCCCACGAAGCTAGTTTACAATTTTTGGGAGATTCTGAGTTTTGCTGAAATCACATATTTTTAGAAAATATAATTATTTAAGCCTTAAAAAGTTCCATTTTAAGGATTTCAATTGAAGAGGGTTTGATCAAATCACCTTGGATCAAACCCCCAAGGATAGAACCCCGCTAGTTTTAAACCATACCTACAACAGAGTCTCCTTTACACCTATCAAAATGTTGATAAAAAATCACTTTTGATTTACCTTTTGGGGGATCAAATGAATTCATTTAAAATTTATTTCAAATGATCATGGTATTCCTCAGAGTGATCTATCCAACGAATATAATTTTAACATGTTTTGGTTTTATTTGTATGTTTTTTTTTAGTTTTATTAAACATAGGTTTTTCATCGAAAATTAAGCTCTATGTTCTACCCATGTGGAAAAATAGCATATTATCAAAATAAAATTTTAAAAAATATTTTCAAGCTGGGTATTGATGTCCTTGATCCATTAAAAAAATAAAATAGAATTTCGATACATACATAAAAAGTTATGTTGTAAACAATCCGCCTATGTTTCAATTGTAATTGGTTTGACTTCAAAACTTGATTAAGGAAAAAATATTTAATAAAATACTATGAAACCAAATGAAAGTGCTAGATATCATAGTTACAAATCTAAATTTGAAAAAAATAGAATTTTATCCTTAATACAAAAAAGTTATGTTGTATATGATGAGCGTCACTCCTTAAAATTGTTGTTTTTTTTAAAAGCTAGTTTTCAAAGGAGATGGAAAAAGAAGTGCATTCTGATTCCAATTTTTTTAAAAAAAATATATTTAGAATCTATAGACAAAATTTCACAAATCACTAGTTTGCATCATCTTCAAATTCCTCACGGTTTAACTGTTGTAGGAGCCCAAAAGTGAAGATTTAGTTAAAAAAAATCAGTTCAGTGTCCAGTTTGCCCAAAAATTATAAACCGGTATTGTGGGATCACCCACTGGAGAAGATCACCTCATTATCAAATGCAAGAAGGAGTTAGCTTATGAATTTGAAATGAAGGATCTTGGATACATGCATTACTTCCTTGGTTTAGAATTTTGGCAGAGGCCTAATGAAATCTTTTTGAGCCAAAAGGAAGTATACTATTGACATCTTGAAGAGATTTAATATGATGGATTGCAAATCCATGTCAACACCTATGGAAACCATTTTTCAGAAGTTAAAAGAGGTTGTGGCTAATTTAGATCTGGTAGGATCCTACTATGTACAGGCAGTTGATTGGATTCTTGATGTATCTAGTCAATACTAGACCAGATATTTGCTATGTAGTGAGTGCATTCAACTAGTTCATGTGTGAACCAAGGAAAATAGATTTAGCTGTAGCGAAGCTGAGATACTTGTCTGGCACAGTTGGGTATGGCTTGAGATATTCTTCTAGTGTGGACTTGGAGTTGCATGGATATACTAATTTTGATTGGGAAGGGTGTGTTTCTAATCGGAAGAGCACCTCTGGATGTTGCTTCAGTTTGGGGTCTGTAATGATATCCTAGTGTAGCAGGAAGCAGTCTTCAGTGGCATTGAGCACCGTAGAGGCTGAGTATATTGTAGCTTGTGTGGCAGCTCGAGAAGCAGTGTGGCTTCAAAAGCTCCTTGCAGGATTGTTTGGACAATCATTGGAGTCGAATTTCATTCTTTGTGATAATCAAAGTTATATGAAGCTTTATGTCAACCCAGTGTTTCATGACAGAACAAAACACGTTGAGATCAAATACCACTATATTAGAGATATGGTATTGAGGAAAGCTATTCAGTTGAGATATATTAGCACTGATAAGAAGACGACAGACATTCTCACCAAGCCTCTCTCTAGAGTAAAGTTTTGGTACTTCTGAGACAAGGTTGGTTTTGTGGAGAATGAAGCCCTAGCTAAGAGGGAGACTCGGCTTTAGTGATCTTCTATGATTTTCTTTAATGCATTTCTCTCTGTGAGAGAGATTTGAGGTGCAAGCCCTTGTTAATGCATCTTTCTCTATGATAGAGAAATTTGAGGTGAAAGCCCTTGTTTCCACCCTCTGGGAGTAGCCAAGGTGGATTTCATGTGTGCGACTCCATGACAACATCACGTGAGAGAGTCTGTGATGATTTTCTTGTGCTTTTGTTTATTCACCCTCTGGGAGTATCTATGGTGAACGTCATGTTGAGATGATGACATCATGATAAGTGATGGGCACTTGTGCACACTTACCATTCATGGGAGTAGCCATGATGGTTGATATCACGATGAGGTGATACTCTCTTTTCCACACATGGGTGTAGCCATTGTGGTTGACATCACGATAAGGTAATATGTTTTGCACAACTGGAAGTATTCCTCCCTAGCTGAGAGGGAGTGTTGATGGTGCAGCGTCGGGCATCACTTCCAGCCATGACTTGTAACAATAAATATCATATAGCCTTTCAGCTATTCTATTTATTGAAGTCAATATAGATATGAAGAGGTGCTTCATTTATTGTATTTAATTATTGTTAATAATTAAATGGGCCGACTTCATTAAAGAAATAATATTTCTTTAATATTGATATGAGGTCGACCTTCTTGAAGAGTCACCTTATTTTTTATAAATACAAGGTGATGATTCACCATTAGATGATAAAGTTCATTCATCATAGTTGCACTCCTTGAAGAAGTTCACACTTGAGCAACAAGTCATTATCTTGAGTAACAGATCTCTATCTTGAACAACAGATCAAAAGTTCACACTTGTGTAGCAGATCTTCATCTTGAGCAGCAGGTCATCATGGGTGATTTCAAGGAGAAACACATTCATTTTTGTGTCTTCACATCTAGGAGAGATGCTATTATTCATTGTATCAAATTCGACCTCGTGTTGGGCCTGAGTTGTAAGCAGATTTCTGCTCTTATTCTGAAATATATAAGCAATATATTTGTTGGGTTTTTTCCCTCGAGTTGGGGGGTTTTCCCATGGTATCTTGTGGTTTTTATTGTCTTATGTGTTGCATTTTCTGATTTCTTTCATGTCTGATTACAAACATTAACATAATAGAGAGGTCCTTCAATGGAAGGTCTAGTGGGACCAGTATGCCGAAGATTTTGCTACATGGGAAGACTATCTTGAGATCAAGCAAAGATTTCCTCATATTGTACAAGCTTTTGAAAGTTCCTAGAAACAATTCTTGTATGTTTTGATACTTTAAATCATCGGGGATGATGATTCTTAAGAGGGAGGATATGTTACACCCCATTGTTTATTTACCAAATACTATTACCTCTATGAGTAAATATGTTTTTAATACATGATTATGTCTTGATGAATTCCAATGGATGAATGGGATGTATGAATATGCATTTTGATGAAATTTATTTTTAATCCTTTAATGATGCTTATGTTATATGATGAATGGGATTTATATGTTATCGACTAATTACGAACATGTTGCTCTAAGTTGGATGTAGGAAAGGTTTGAACCCTCCAGTGGGGGGAGGGAGAGTATCACTTAGGAGAGGAGGTTGGTATGAGAACCATTGGTATATCTATCTAAGTACACACACATGCTCACTTGCATAGGTTAGAGGAACCTTGTCGATTCAGTCTAATTTTTGTATCGGTAACTATTAAACCTAAGTCGATAGCTTTTTGGTTGATAGGAAAGTTAGGTTTGGTTTTCTTTAATCCTCCTTGATTGTTTAGTTAATTTGAGTTAGAGTATTAAAACACTTGTGATTATCTTATTTTATATATTGTATATATATATATGTGGTGGCGCAAATATATGTATGTATGTAGGTATGAGCATACATAGATAGTAATATCTATGATTGATATATAATTAAGTGATCATTATATATATTAATATATCTATATTAAAGTGATAGTTATATATATATGTGTGTGTGTGTGTGTGTGTGTGTGTAGTGTAGAAAAATGTACTCCTTACATTTTCACACTATGTTTGCATCCCCTTAATTAATTGGACTAAATTAAGCTTCCTATTTCCTAAATTATGCATTCCAAAGCCTTATTCATCTTTTTTTTGAAAGGGAAATGTATATTAAACAAATGCTAACATTAATTTAAACATGTTGGAAATTTTGTGTCCTGAATTTTAGTCTAAGGACCCATTCACCCAAGGGCGAATGGGTCCTCCTTAAGTGCCAAGATCCAATTTTTAATATGTTTTTGGTGGCATTTTAATTATTCAAATTCAATTTTCAAATTTCGGCTTGTGGAATCGAATTTTTGGGAAATTAGATAAACACCTATAAATACATAGTTATTTTATCAATTCAAACTTAACATGCATAATTCAAACTTCACAAGAGAAAATATTATTGTCAAGAGAATTGAAGAGAATATTTATCAGTCATCTACAATAGCAATAAAGATCATATCATCATGTAAAAATTCATGTGGGTTCATATCATGTTTTGGAGCTAACACTGTGATGTAGGTTTCAAGTATTCAAGCGAGCATTCAAGCCTCAAATCAAACAATCATTCAATCCAATTCAAGAAAGATCCAATCCTTAGAGAGATATGTTAGACTTCAGACCTCTAAGGGCAACCATTAAGGGTTTGGTGAGTTATAGCATAGTGTTGTTCATTCATTGAATTCCTTTCATTTATCATTATTTTATCATCAGGGTTTAATTACCAAATTGGGGTTTGAAAAAGGCAAACCCCTATTCACCCAAAAACAAACATTTTTATTCTCTCTTTGTATGTGCATATTTATAGGTGAAGAAGGATTGAAGATCACTCAAAAGAGAAATTTTGTAAAGTTGTCAAGCCACAAAAATTCACCTACAAATTTTATTTCCAACTTTTCGACAATGGAATCTAGGGAGATCAAAAGCCTAGATCTGGGATATGAGGACTATGAAATCAGATTTTGGACCCCTATATAGAGACCCATTCTCCCTAGGGCGAATCTATACTTCAACAATGTTAAAAACCCACTTTTGGTGCCAAGTACATATCATTCTTCCCTTCTCATGTCTACCTGAAAGTTACTATTTATGTTTGTGCTATCATAATATACTCTACAATACAAGTTTTGGGTCACATAATTGAGTTTATTAAGGCATTTAATTTTATCTCCCAAAAGTGCATTTCAGTCATTTATGTCATAAGAAAACAACAGATCCTCCTAATAGGGTTGACTCACCTCAAGGTTAAAAGTCAATTCTATCCTTGGGAGATTTCTTTTTCTAATGAAATTATGGAAAAGTGAGGGTGTCCTATATCATCATTCTATTTTGGGTAAACACACCACCGACATTCAAAAAAATCCACCCCTTTTCCTTTCATTTCATTTTGGTGAACCCTAACACTATAAGCTTTCTGATTTAGTAGTCTTTCCAAACCCTAGATCTAGAATTTGTATTAGTTTGTATTGCATCTCATTTAGGGTTTTCAAAATTGCATTAGCTTGCATTTCATTTAGGGTTTTAAAATTGCATTTTGCATCCTTTAAAATCTCAAAAATCCAAAAAAAATCATACATATTGCATTCACTTTACATAGTAATCTGCATATTAACGGTTTTCATTCATTTACATCAAAAAATTCAAACAAAATTGCATTTAAAAAGTTGTCATTTTTCGTATTGTTTGTCATCAAATTGCATTTGCATCTAAACATCAAAATCTAGAAATTTGTAACTGTAAGTATCTGTTTGCAACCTAAAACAACAACCTTAAACATTAACTCAAAACTTAATTTTTTAAACCTTGTGCAAGGACCCATTCGCCCTAGGGAGAATTGTCCTTATACAAGTCATTTTCCAAATTTTTGGGCATCAATTTGTCTTTGTTTTCTTTATTTCTGGTTGTTTGTAGATCTAAATTTCAATTTCTGGAATTGCAATTTTCTAAAATTGTTTGCATTCAAGTTAATTGGTCAAAACTAGTGAATTTTTCAAACATAAAATTTACATTCAAAAGACATCATTTTCAGATTTTTACATTCTAAAATTAGTATTTAACCTTATATATCAGATGTGAAAATTTACATCAAATTTCATTATGGATATGTGTTTTGGTAACATATGATGACCTTAAGATCCTTGGTTGATGTTTCAAGTTGTATATTTGGAGATGATCCTAATGCAAATGATAACACTCATGAATCTTCACCTCCTAATGAATATCCCCACGAGGTGTATATCTTAGGCCAAGATGAAGATAGCATGCAACAATCCACACAAGAATCCTTACATAACCTTGAGAACAATGCATCCTTCTACCCATCCATGCAAACACCTCCTATCATCCCATCACTTGATATGTCCAACCTTTTGCATCCCGAAATTGAAACACAAAGAAAGCCTCAACCATCAATCATGAAAGAACTTGTTAACAAGGAAAATATTGAAAGTCTTCTATCCTATGCTCATCGAGTTACCAATACACCCATCAACTTAGGAGAGAGTTATGGTAATGGCTTCAAAATATTAAGAAAATAAGGATGTGACATAACTAGTGAACATGAAATCCATCAATTTCTAGAACAACCATCAGAAGATACCAAGGGACTAGGATATCAAGGATCTCCTCCTCCCACTACCTCTCCTAATGGGAAAGGTATTCTCTTTCACAAGGTTGTTTCACAACACCAGTTAATACCTCATGGGCATGATAGGGTCACCTTAGATCCTCCACCTCCACCTCAACAAGTTGTCTAATCAAGTAAGAAAAATAAGCCCTACAAACTCAAGAAACTGAAATTTCCTTCTCCAATGTCCAAGAAGGAAAGAGCCTTACATACCCTCCTTAACCAAGGCCTCATAACATTACCACCCATGAAAGAAGATCAAAAAGGAAAAAATTACAAATATGTTTCATTGTCAATATCATATAAATTTTTTTCATACTATTGATGAATGTCATGCTTTAGATAAGATTTCAAGAATTTGGCATTATTGAAGAACCACTTGATAATATAATTGATTAGTATGTATGTACTTTTCTCTTTTTCATGTGATATTTGTAGAATCATAGAATGCTCACTATTACATGTATTACATTTAGCACAAACCATTTCCATATTGCAAGGAGCACATTCCCATCACCTATCTTGGCTCATCCTTGTCCTACATTTGGGTACAAGGGGTTAGATAGCCTTGTCCTAGTACGGTGTTTGTTGTTGCTCCTTTGGATAGTTATCTACTTTCCATATATGATGAACAAGATTGAGATGTGGATGACTTGCTTTAGGTTGGCTCACATGTGTCATAATAGCTTTATATATATTCATGTTCTTTGTTTGATTGCATGTGTGTAATGTGATCCCATGTACTGTGTTGGTTAGCATGTCTTTATGTTTGTGATCCTACTTTGGATGACCCTTGTCACTCTATTGGTGCAAGGATACAAAGGAAGTGAATCTGTTGTGACACTCTTCTATTTGTATCTTCATTCTTCTATCTTTCATAACCATTATCTTTTCTCTTGTCTTGTGTTTTTTTCCTTTTGGGGATGATGCAAAGCATCGAGACATTTAGGTCTCTTCCATGTTGACCCAAACAGATTCTCCTTTGTTTTCACTAGATTCATGTGTCATTCTTCTTTTGTGCTCATTATTTCATGAGTTATTTAGGAATGATGATTATTTTGAGATTGATTATCATTGTAGCCAAGACACATGCTAACCCCAAATTTGTGGATCCCTTATGTGTTATCTTATGATTGCATATGGGTGGAAACCTCATTTTCATGATGTAGCTTAATTTGGAAACATATGTTTGGCATAGCGCTTTCCAAATAATCTCTCATGTCTCTTTTATCAATTAGAATTTATCATCTTCTACTTTAAAGTAATTGCTCATAGCATGGTGTTTAGCAATTTCTTTAAAGTGAGGGGCATTATTCCTTTCGCTTGTTGCTTGCTCGATGACATGACCTTGTTCAAAGTATGGTCTTCCTATTTCATGTGATGTGTCTTCTTAGTGGTGAAATTAGGTTTGATGTCCTTCAAGAGCATGACCTTTCTTGGCATATGGCATTCCTCTTAGTGGTAAGGCTATGGCTTGCATTCCTTAAGGTGTGAATGTTTTATCTCTTGACTAGTCCTCTCTTGATGGTGATATAAAGTGTGATGTTCCCTAAGGTGATACCTTTCATGAACTAAGCAAAACCCCTTTAACTATCATAAAAAAAATTCTTGGCCACCAAGCATAACACAACTTGCTTTGTGGTGCCTTTATTTCATGAGTGTCTAGCATAATGCAACTTGCTATCCTTGTGGTCATCGTGTGTGGAACCTTATCAAATTTATTTGGGAGTATAACTTTTGGTACAGTTATGGGTACACACCTAGTGTATATCGGATTTCACTAGACCATTGTATGTTTCTCATATTGCCTTGGGGCTCACCTAGTGTATATTGAACTACACTAGCCCTTGTGAGCGTATCTTTGGACAAACAGCCTAGGCTTGATCCATATTGTTTGGGCAAACAGTCGAAGCTTGATCCATTTTTTCCTTTTTTATCTTTACATTAATTTTGACATTGTATCATGTTGTATCATTTTTTGATGTTGCATTCACATGTCTCTTTGTGCCTTTGTCAGTTTTCCATGGGATCTTTGATCCTAGGGGCTTGATTATCCTCCTTGATCCTTGTCATCTCATCTTTCTAACAATTGTACAATTAGACCTCTCTTGACTTATGTGTCTACTTTAGTGTGAGTTTGAGCATGGGATCATACTCTCACTAAAGTGGTGGCTAAATATAGTGTAGAAAAATGTAGTCTTTACATTTTCACACTATGTTTGCATCCCCTTAATTAATTGGACTTAATTAAGCTTATAATTTCCTAAATTATGCATTTCAAATCCTTATTATTCCCTTTTTCTGAAAGGGAAACTTATATTAAACAAATGCAAACATTAATTTAAACACCCTGGATATTGTGTGTCCTAGATTTAAGTCCCAAGACCCATTCACCCAAGGTCCTCCTTAAGTTCCAAGACCCAATTTTTAATATGTTTTTGGTGGCATTTTAATGATTCAAATTCAAGTTTCAAATGTTGGCTTGTGGAATCTAATTTTTAGGAAATTAGATAAACACCTATAAATACATATTTATTTTATCAATTCAAACTTAGCACGCATAATTCAAACTTCACAAGAGAAAATATTATTTTCAAGAGCATTGAAGAGCAGATTTATCAACCATCTACAACAACAATCAAGATCATATCATCATGTCAAAATTCATGTGTGTTCATATCATGTTTTGGAGCTAACATTGTGATGTAGGTTTCAAGCATTCAAGCATCAAATCAAGCAACCATTCAAGCCAATTCAAGCACGATCCAATCCTTAGAGAGATGTGTTAGACAATAGTCCTCTAGGGATAGCCATTAAGGGTTTAATGAGTTGTAGCATATCATTTCTCATTCATCGAATTCCTTTCATTTATCATTATTTTATCATCAAGGTTTAATTACCAAACTAGGGTTTAAGCAAGCCAAACCCCTATTCTCCCAAAGACAATTTTTTTTTTATCTTTGTATGTGCATATTTACAAGTGAAGAAGGATTGAAGATCACTCAAAATGGAAATTTTACAAAGTTGGAAAAGTCATCATCAAAGTTGTCAAGACACAAAAACTCACCTACATATTTTATTTTTGACTTTTCGATAGTGGAATCTAGAGAAATTAGAATCCTAGATCTAGGATCTGAGGACTATGAAATCAGATTATGGACCCCTATACAAAGATCCATTCACCATAGGGAAAATCTATCCTTCAACAGTGTTCAAAACCCACTTCTGGTGCTAGGTACATACCATTATGCCCTTTTCAGATCTACCTGAAAGTTACTATTTATGCTTGTGCTATCATAATACTTTGCAATACAAGTTTTAGGTCACATAATTGATTTTATTAAGGCATTTAATTTTATCTCCCAAAAGTGTATTTCAATCATTTTTTCATAAAAAAACAACAGATCATCCTAATAGGGTTGACTCGCCTCAAGGTTGAAAGCCAATTCTATCATTGGGATCGATCCCTTTTTCTAATGAAATTAGGGAAACATGAGGGTGTCCTAGATCATCATTCCATTTCGGGTAAACACCAACATTCAAACAAACCCACCCCTCTTTCCTTTCATTTCAATATTATTGCTATAGAAATATACTTGTGGCAACCATAATAATGGTAGATATGCCACATGAATATGGAAGCAAAATGTAGTTTATAAATTCAAATTTGTTGGCTAATGAATCACCAACTTAGGGGCCCGATACAACATTTTTAAAAACATCATTGAAGTTGAGCTTATTTCTCATTTTATAGCTATTAAAACAACCACGTATAGTGGTGTTTGGCTAAGTAAAACACATGAATATTGGTTATCATTTCAGCCCATGACTTGGGCAATAGAATGAGAGATGGAGTTTGCTTTTGATTGTGATTTAATGTGCTAGTTAGTAGGTCAAGTTTCTATAACAATAAAACACCTAAAAAACAAAGATGTTGCACCCAACCAGCCCATGGCACAAAGAGCATGAAGTCAATTTGTTTTTTAAGTCTTATTAACTAAACTTGCATTGTGTCAATATTGCAATCTCAATGTAGAATGGTAGAAAATTAGAATGATTCAAAATACAAAATTTGTAAAACAAATAAGAGTTGAGTTGACTGATCTAACTCCATGTCTGGTAGATTTGATTGAGTGGTGGTAGTGTGAGAGCTCTTTGAGCATTCTCTTAGCAACAAACTTCTATCCATTTTCATTATAAAAGGAGAGAAAATTCTCACCATTTGGGTTGTTCATTCATACATTAATTTTGATATTTTGAGAAAAAGAGTATTTGAGAGATTAGTGAGAAAATCATGGAGTATTCGTGATTTTTTTAGGAGATAGTAGTTTTGGGAGCAAGAGTAATTCGAGATCTATATTCCAATTTATCATAAGAGTGAGGAAAAGTTGTTATATTTGGTTTTGCATTGCTTGGTAACTGTAGTTATCATTTTAAAAGCAAGGGATAGAAGAAAAAGCAGAGTGGAGAGTTGAGCATTGAGGAGGCAACAGTTTAAGGTTGATCCATTGAGTAGATTTGAATTAAGGAATAGTAGGAATTCAAATCGAGCTATTTTAATCTAGGCATGACTAAAATATCTCTTTCTTCTTCTAATTTTAATTCTGAATCTAAGCTTTACTATTGTATTAAATTCCTTATGCTATCATTGCATAAAACTAAATTAGAAATGCAAGAGATAAGTTGGATTAGGGAATCAACAAAGCATGATAAGTAGTTATCTTGAATTACATTTCCTGGTTAACATAGCAAATAGAAGCCAAGTAGGGTAGTATGATATTATCCTAATAATATAGTACTATATTTATTTTTTTGAATGTTTATATTGCTTCTCAACAAGAAGGTTTGAAATCATATTGGAAGTATTTGTTGAAATGCACAAGACAACTAAGAGGGGGGGTGAATCAGTTGTATCAAATCACTTTACTTCTAACCTTAACCAATTCAACTTTAACCCATTATGTTATTAAGTGTAAACATGAAATGCAAATAACATAAAGCAAACACTAGAGACACCAGATTTACATGGAAAACCCAATGAGGGAAAAACCACGGTGAGGATTAGCTCACAATATAGTAATAATGCAATACCAGATACAAAGGTTCACTACCAGAGGGCTCACTGCCTAGATACAAAGGATCACTACCAACAAAGGACTCATTGTCCAGAAGGAGGCTGACTTCCTATAGAAAACGAAAAGATAAATGAAGATCCACCACAAAACTTCCACACATTCACAACTTGATCAGAAGATTGCAGACACCATCAGCTCACTACTTTCAGGAATCTAACATATTAAAGTACTATTGCCTTAATTCACTCTTTCACACTCTGCTTTTCGTACTTGTTCACACACTTCACTTGATTGAATGATTGATCTATTGATGCACACTTAATTCACAACAACTTGATTTGCTTTTATACCATCTTCAACCCTAGAAACATTCTCCAAGGTCGACTATACAATTTCAATTTACAAATTCAAATTAGGTTGGCTACTCAAAATTCCCGTGGTGGATAAGAATGAGAGAGGACCAATTACATATTTAATTTAGGACCCAAACAACATCTTGGATCAAAAACATGCTTCCTTAATTTGATGCAAAAACTTAATGTAACGTGTAGACACCAGGTCGGCTAAACCTAATGAAAACACCAATGATCTTTGAAGTACGTGCATCTCTAGAAAGATGATCACACAACACTCTTCACCAGACAATCTACTATCACTGAGAATACTTTAGGTACATTCGCAATGACTGCAACACTCTTCATTCACAGAATACTCTTCAACAGTCCAACCAGACCAACTAGCAACATGCAAGAGCTCTAGAGCAGTTCTTCCAAAGTGCCAGATCACAAGAGAAATATTCAAAACATAGAATCCATCATAAAGAATCATTTCCCAAATCTACAAGATCTGAAACCAAAAACCAGAAGACTGCAGAGACAAAACATTTCTCCTAGTCCACAAACAAATAGTTCTGCCAAACAAGTTCACATACCGATGAACATATCTTTCACTCTCCATCAAACCAAAAGCTAAAACTCGGGATATATTATACATTAAAGCTTATGAACATAACTAAAAAATTGCACAGGAATAGGATCAACACAGAAGAAATGCATAGCACAATATAGGAGCACACTCAAAACACACTTTAATACTACCTTCATTATTTCTCAAATTTTCTCAAAAGCACTTGGAAAAAACACATCTACAACTTCATAAATATAGCTCCATGTACTCTAAGCACTTCTACAGTATCTCAACTATACAAGTACCATCTACAATCAACTTGAACTATGTTGACATCAATGACAACATTAATGACAACACCACCAAACACATCCATACTTGCAACAGTATTTTGGTCTCTATTGTCTATTGAATGATATTATCTTATATATATATATATTCATTTTGATTACCTATGTATGGTAGCTTAAAACTTGAGAAGAGAACTTACATTCTCAAAAGATTATAACCCTTGAAAGTAGGAGGATAGGTTATTCCCTTGAGCTAGGGTAAACATTTGAATAAGAGGCATTTTCCAGACCCAAAATTGTTACAAGTATGTAACAAGGTATTCAAGAGATTGATTCCAACTTATTTGGTCAATTAAATCGATATTAGTGTGTCATCACTTTTGAATGAAATCATGTGTATATCCTCAGGGTCAAACCAAGAGAAGAGTTAACCACAAGTCAATAGGGTTTCCAAGTCAAGTAGGAGGTGGGTGAACTTATGACACCGCTTATTTAGAAAGTGGATTGATTATATAGATCAAAAATTTGGCCAAAGTAAGTGTAAAATTATTTGCTTACACTTTGTTGATTCACTGTGTTCTAGGTTTATAGCTAGTCAGTAGTGTCATGCTTGATTGGAGGGTATCCATAGTTGTATGACTGTACTTGTTATGTAGGACACAAACACCAGATACTCAGATAGGCATTACTGGAGGTTTCCATACAAAACTCTTTATCGAAGGGTAGGGCCACTTCCAATTAGGAAGGTGTGTGAGGGACTGCTAAGTCTTTGGTTGGTGGAAAATCACTTAGATGATGCTCTCCCTCTTGCAGACGACAATCGAGACTTGTGAAACAAAATAAGTGTGATCCAGATAAGGATACCTTGACCTTGAACTCTTGTAAGTTATTAATTTGAATATATGATCAGGTATCTATTGTAATTTGTATTTGAAAAGATGAGCTTCATTGACTTGGAAATATGTTATGTTATTTCATTTATGCAACATGTCATGTGGAATTATTTATGCAATATGCAATTATGTTAATGAAAATAAAGTTATTTCTCTATTTTGAAATTTTGAATTATTCACTTTCCTGGGTTAAAACTTAGGTGAAAATTGCAGGGTAAACATCGTGTATGTAACAAATTGGTTGAGGGTTGGTCATCCCTACCCAAAAATTTAGGTAAAAAACTCAATATCTTCACACTACACTAATGTTTTTTAATTTCTTCAAGAATTTAAGTTAGTGCTACCCAACTTGATTTCACCCTCCAAATCATCAAGGAAGAAGCTTGCTTCTTCCATAATACTCACAAGATGGCATTGGGGGTGTAGTTCTAAAGCCAACTCCTTGGTCATTCAAATTCTTGATCTCCTCTAGATTTGATCCCTTGAACAACTATGTTTGGGTTACTCTTCTCCTCTATGATCACATAGTTGTATTATTCTTAGTTAAATATGCTCCTAATTCCCCACCTAAATAGTCTATGTTAATAAATTAGAAGTATTCTCCCTAATATTGGATGGTGAGAGGGTACTTTGACATGGTTAAAAATTATGCTACCCATAATTGGATGAGCACCTCTAGGATCTACCAACTTTAATTTGATGTATGTAATCTCACTTATAATACTATTGGTATATTTTACCTCATTCATGGTTAGATAACTATCAATCCCCTCACTAGTTCACCTAGAATAACTAAAAACTGAGCTCCTCTACAAAGCTTAGTATTCTAGACTAGTCTTACCTCTTCCCCAATTTCTTATCCTCCCCTCCTAGACTAGTATTTTGGTGAAACTTTACCTATTAGCCATTTTCTTAGCTATTTATCTCTTCATCCCCTCACCTAACCCCAACCCCTTCCTTTTAAATTAAATTTTATTAGAATAAGGTGTCACCCCCCCTAAAAAGTCATGGGAACAATTTTAAATATTTTATGTTTCATATTTTGTAGTGGTGTGCCCTCTTGAAATGGGGTGACACACAAGGGAGGAATCTCAAGATTCTATGTAAGACATACTCTAATACTAGGAAAATGTATTTTTATGGGTGTAGGAGAGCATTATATATTTACATTACAAATTAAACTTGAAAATGGCTGCTAGAGTATCATCTCAAGCAACGTTTAATAACATCTTGGAAGAGAGAGTTACATCCTTCAAGTGGAGCACCTAGTTTGACTAGTTGACTAGTCAGATAGTGGGAATTACACCTACATGCATGAAATTTGGTTCTTAGGTTTGGATGGTCCTGTTAACCATGACTTGGGCACCCACCCTAGAAGCCCTTGGTTAGTTTAAAACCACAAATGGTTCCTAGATGGAAAAAATCTATAATTGCAAGCCTTGACATAATGGTTTGGTATCAATTTAAATTGTATTACAAATATTTATAGGTTTTAATTTGGAACTATCCAATACCATTAAAGTGTTGAAAAAGAGGATACATAATTTGTGGGCTCTTCTTAATCTATTGTAATACTTGGAAGTTAATATATTGATATTTGTATTTGAGACTAGATTTTTTACCCAAAAGGGCTTTCCTAGGATAAATTCTGTTGTTACCTCTCTTCTTATCTATCTTCTTTCTACTCCTATTTTTTCTTAAGTTTATTCTTATTTATAATTAATATCAATGCATTTCATTATTTCCTGATTGAATATTAAACATTATAAATCAACATTTGGTATCAAAGCTTCATCTAGCTTGATCCTTTGAAGGACAAGATACATTTCTTGTGTTGCTCACTTTTTTTGTAGTGAAAGCACATATGCTCAATTGAAATCAATTGTAAAAATTAAAATTCATCAGTAACAACTCAAGGGTTCAGATTGAGAAGTTAAACAATGAAAAAATCAAGTTGTGAAAATTGAAGGAGGAGGATATTTTAGTGGAGAGAGATCAATGGATCTCATTAACTATTGCAATTAGTTTCCCACCTAAAGGGGTAGATCAAGATGATGGTATAAGTTAGATAGGATAGAAAGATTGTTTTTCAAGTTAAACATTTTTTGAAAGGAAGCAAAGTGAAAAATGCTTCCTAAACTAATATAAGAGGAGAGATGAACAAAAATATGGTCTATAATAATTTTTAGGAATAAAAACACAATAAAATCATTCACCATAACACAATTGTGTATATTGGGAAAATCCTTCTAAGAAAAAACCCAGCCTTCAAATTCTAAACTAATGTATCAGTTAATAATTATATCGATCATAATATAATCCAAGAAAGGAGCCTTCATAGGAGACAACACTAATACTTAGCTATGGAATAATAACAACATAACAATTAATGATATCAAATTTCCACAATCCATATTGTATTGTTCAAAGATTTTTGGATTTGATTGTGTATAATTTTTTACATCAACGTTTCGGATCACACACCATGATCCATCATCAAGATGCTCTGTGCTCTCATCCTAATGATGGATCACAGAGTGTGATCTGAAACGTTGATGCAAAAAATTGTACACAATCAAATCCAAAAATCTTTGAACAAAACATAACAATACATTAAAATATCCATCCAAAGCACCCAATAAATAGACAAACTAATACAAGAAACCAACTAAGTGGAATAAAAAAACCATGAGCTAATACCACCTAGAAATGGTTCTCAAATCCCAAGAAGATACCTCATATAAATATAATGTATTACTTACACCTATCTAATCATTTTTCATAGCTACTCTCTTGGATTGGACACTCTAATTTATCTTATTCAAACCCATAAAATATTATTTTATGATAGTCATAATGAAATTTCATAGGTTGGTGATTGTGTTTGGTCAACATGTGTAACTCCTTACAAATCTCCTTATGTGCCATATATTCTCTTACATTTTTGTTATGGGGGCCTAAATTCAAAAGGCCAACTCTTGATTCAAGAATCTAATTGAATCCATTTTTAAAAATTTAAGATCTTTGGGAGCTCCATGTCATTGTTTCCAAATTTAGTTATTTAAAGCCTATTCAATAATTTTTGAAGCCAAAAATGATCTATATAGCCCAAATATTGAATTTTAAAGTTCTAAATATTATGAGAAATATTGAGACACCTTTCATAAAATTACTTCACGTGTTGAATACCTTACAAGAGTAAAGGGAATATTAATGTTGTAAACTAACTGCTAGGGGTTGAGAGGCCCATAGTCTTGCAACACCACCTAAACTTCTCTATGATCAACAATTTTTTTAGTGCATCTTAAATATTATTAAAAGTTTTAACTTTCTCTAGCATCACTCTTTTGTCTTCTATCGTGTCTCAAAAATGGCACTAGACATTAATGTGCATCATTTACATGAAAGGTTGGATTGTTTGCCAAATAAATGACACTTTGACTATCATAGTGAACTCTAACAACTCTTTGACTCAACCACACATTTGAACATAGTATCAAACTAAAAATGGAATCCTTATAGATAGGAGTATCTACCATGTACTCTACATTTATTGTGGATAAAGTGACCATAGCCTATCACTTACTCATCCAACTCATTGCACCACCAAATAAGCTAAACATATAGCCATTAGTAGACTTATGCTACCAGCCTCCTCTAGCTAGTATAAATCCACATAATCCTAAATATATATTGAATGTTGGTCCTTTAAAACATTGCCATGGTAAAACTAAAAAACTCAAAAGTGGCCCTAAAAGAATTGAAGCTTCTCTTAGCTACAAGAAAATGTTCTCATTCAAGATTATCGATGTAATGACTCAAGAATATAGCTACTTGGGAGTACCTAGTTTATTATAGACCATAACATATCTAAGGCTCCCAATAGAGCATTTAAACCATCTCCTCTATTTTTATAGGCGTGTTAGGACATTGCTCAACTAAAAGCTTAATTCCAACAAAAATATGAACAATCAATGATTTGTTGTTAGTCATACAAAAATGCTACAAATAGACTCAACATACTACCTTTGACCAATCCAAAGTTTTATGATATCCATATCCCATCTAAATTTTATCCCAATAATATATTTAGAAGCCTCTAAGTCTTTCATTTCAAATTGTAAAGAAATTTGAGATCTTAAGTCCCTAATTATTTCCTTATCATTACCAAATAATGACATATCACTAATATAGTAAGTGGTAATGATAAAATTCTCACTACTTTATTTATAATAAACACAATGATTTAAATTAAACATAATAAACCCTAACCTAAGATATATATGAATCTAACTTTTTATACCACATTTTAGGAGACTATTTTAAACCATAGAGGGATTTATTCAACAATAAAAACCAAGTTTTCCTTAACCTTCTTAATGTAGTTCTTTGATTATGGCATGTAGATCTCCTCCTCTATAACACAATAGAAAATGATCTTCACATCCTTCTTCTTGACTTTAAGATAAAAAATCATAGCATGAGCTAATGACATGTTATATTAATCATGCATTAGCTAATAATTAATTAATCTTTAATTGATTATTAGTCTAATCCATTTCATGCACTTAAGCTAAACTTAGGAGTGCTTTTATTATTTTATTAGTTGAGCTTTTCTTAGATCATTTTGTCTTGTTGTATAGGATGTTGATATTTGTCATTATCTAATCCCTTTATCATTTAGGGTTGCTCCTATAAATCACTCACCCTCATTGTATTATTCTTGAACTTATATGACCAAATCCCTAGACCAAATCTCCTTGCTCTCTCTGGAGATTCATGGAAGCTTTTCATTTTGTAGCTTTTTCTTGTTGAGGAATAGCATATTATTTTTTGTAGCTCTCTTGCATGGAAGGTGTTTTCTTCATTATTTTATTCTACATCCCATGTTTCTTCAAAAATTTAACATGATATCAGAGTGTGGATTCAATGAACCCCTTCTCGATTTATGAGGTTTTTCTTCAACTAGGGTTACAAGGCTTCGAATCTGGAATCTCCATTGATTTGTTTGAGCAATTTTTGGAGGGGAAATTTTTTGGTGTATTTTGGTGTGAAAAGGACCTCACCATTGCATTCAAGAGGTTGATTTGATTAGTTTTGATATAAGATTTGCCTACTTTCGATGACGGGAGTCCAAGGGACAATTTTTTTTATATCAGGGCCTATACGGCCCCCATATGACCCTCTATATGGAAATTTTCAAAATAAAAATAAAAATAAATAAAGCATGCACTTTTTTTGCAACAGCGACTTTGTCGCTAGCTACTAACGACTTGCAAAGGTGCAACGATGTTGCTAAGCCACTAGGTGGTGGAGTTTACCATCCGCCACTCAACCAATGGTGGAGGGCCCCCTATTATTATTTTTATTTTTTAAAAATTAAACCCCCTAGGGTCGCATGGGTGACCAACGCCCAACCCCAATTGTTTTTTTGAAAAATAAGCAGAATCGAGAAAATGGGAATAATGTTTTGCTCGGATATCAAAATCAAGGAAATGAGATATTGTCGGAAATCTGGTTCTAAGCACTATCTAATGCTACTAGGTTTTTTCTCAAATTTTTCTATTGGTGCATTCTACACCTGTCAAATTTAGATGTACTGTCTTCACTCCTAAGCTCACAACTTTTGACCCGTTTCTCTATTTTTCGCTCATCCTCATCTTTTCATTCAAAGTGGACCAAAATCGTTTGACTTAAATATTTTTTTCACAAGGATATGTCCTTGTGTGACCAAGCCATAACACCACCAATCATAAGAAACGCCATTTGAATGCAATTTAGCAAACTAAATGACATATTCATCCTCGAAAGGATTGAGAGTAAAATAAGTTACAATTTTTGTAACCAATCCCATGCAAACATCTTATTGTTGCCATTAAAGGTGGGAGCATTCAAAATAATTGTTTTGTACAACATTTCTTTTATCGACATAGAGGGTTCCTTTCTTAGAATTATTCTTGTCAATGATGTTTAGGTAAATTGCAAAAGATATTATATTTTTGAAGGATTCATATTTACCTTGGTGATCCAAAAAAAAATGCAATCCCCTCTACAAGATAATATTCAATACTTCTTCCTTTCGTTCTTTCTACAAAAAACATAGGTTATGATGCCTTTGGCATGTAATTAACCATAGATATACTTCCATTTCCTTGAGATGCTTTAGTAGGCCCCATACTTTTCAAATCTTGTATAACATGGTACATATACACTTTTAAATCTGTCAATCCATCATGTATTTAATGCAATCTAATCATGTTCTCATGGAAGAGGTATTTTTTTTAGTTGTTAACTTGTACTTTCATCTTCCAAGTCTTATGACATATCTTATTTTTTTCCCAAATCACATGCTTGTAACTTATTTTTCTCCCTTCTTTGATAACTAATCTCTCTTTCATTGGAAAGCATTAAAAATTTGGTTTACCATGCAAGCTAATACGACCAAAGCTCTGATAAATCTATAATTATATCAACCAAAAATATTCATGTTATCTTTGAAAGAGGGATCAAGGAAGTATGAGACAAGATGTCATTCATATTATTTGCACTAGGTGACATGCAATAATATTTCTAAAGATCTAAAAATGGTTTAGGGAATGGGACATAGGGATGCCAATATGCAAGGAGAAGCAAAATTCCATGGGCTTGAGGAGGAGGAATGGTGGGACAATGAGGAAGCAATTATCAATATCTAGAGATACTTGATGTAGGAAGGAGTAGAGATCAAAATTTGGAGATACTCAATGTTGGAAGGAGAAGGGACAAAGGTATAGAGATAACTAATGCAAGAAGGAATGAGGACTAGAGCTTTTGTGTATCTATACTAGCAAGGATTAAGGATCGAGATGTGGCATACTCGATATCAAAGATACGAAGGGAAACCATGAAAGTCTACTAAGGTGGTGGGGTTCAAGGTTTTGAGATACTAAATACCCTTTAAATATGTAAGGAAAAGTTTGAGAGTCCATGATACAAAAAATTTTGGAGCTTGGGCATTGTTGACTTGTTTGATTTTAAGAATCAAATAGTCATATGTTTTAGAAGGTGTTAAATTTGGGTGGCCCTATGCTAAAATTTCATCACAGTTGGATAGAGTGTCAAAAATCAATTTTTGGTCCTTTTGAAAGTTTCCCCAAATTTGTTATGGAAAAGGATATAAACTCTTGTAGGTTTTACCCCTCCAACCAGTCTAAAGGATAGTTCCCACAATCCTTTCTCCACATCTAGTTTAGTGTCAAAATCCCACAAAATTCATTATTTATGGAGGTCTAGGTTCCAAGCAAACTGTACCTCTTGAAGTCTCAAGCAAACTGTGCCTCTTGAAGTCTCAAAATTTGATTCATTTATTTTCTGCAAGGTCTAATTCACCACTTTTCTCGCAAAGGTCCTTGCCTGCAAAAAAATGGTGCCCATCCAAACTATATTTATTGAAAGTTTAAAGAACCAATTCACTTAAATTTCCCTGCACTTGATAGCTCATAAATCCAATTTTAAGTTTAAGAAAGTATGAAGCTTGCAAGAACCCAGGCCTCCTTCTGAACTTCCCCTTTCAAAATTGAAATATCCAATTCAATTGTATTTTCTCATAAATCCAATTCCCTTCACCTTTTCCGCAAATCCACTTAGCTCACTTTTTCTGCATGCAAGTTTTTTGTGGAATCTAGCCTCCATGTGAACTAAACCTTTTAAAATTCAAGTGTCTAGTTCACTTAGTTTCTTCCACATTCAATTACATTTATAAATCCAATTTAAAGTGTTGCAAAATTCTAAGGTCCATCTAAATCAGATTGTTAACTTGTTCATAAATTAGGTTTATTTAAAAAATCGACATCCCACATTGTTGAATCATCCCTTTTTGCAAATATTCCTTCACCAATTGATTTTAATTTTGCATTCCAAACCAGTTCAATTATATTTTTCTACAAACCTTTCAATGATGACATCATCCACCCTTGCTTACATCATCAACCCCTTTTTTAGAGTTTCTCTATCTAATTGAATTGAACCTTTTATTGCTCTCTAGTATGGTTCAGTTGGGCTTCCCCACAAAACTAGTCCAACCACATGTTCCTACAAGTAGTATTTTTCTAATGTCATGCTTACATCATCCCCCTATTGACATCATGTTGATGTCATCCCATCTCAAACAACCCCAATCTATGATGATTTTATAATGACATTACCTTGTCTTTTGTTGACGTTGTCATTTGAACTAGACACTAAATTATTGGGAAGATGATAGGTTCAATTCTGACAGTCTTCTCTACAAGTCCAGTTTGGAGGGACTTCTTTGTAGGTTTATTTTAGATGCATTTTCTCGCAAATACAATTCAAATGGAAACTCTCACAAAAAAATCAATTGCACTTCAAAACCTTACAAAGGCACCAAAATGTCAAAAATTCTACCATTAATACATTTCAATGCCTTGCAACTACCGGATTCAATCTAATGGCCCTATAATTCATTCTAAATAAATTGGCATGGATCCACAAAGAGAATTGATGCTCACCCATACCTCAATTATTATTTGCAGAGCCGAAGATTGACACACCATCTCCAGGCCATTGTTTCAACAAATTTCTTGGGTGATTTTCCTAATCTCTACACTCAACTCCATGAACCATGTAATGCTGAGGTATGGAAATGTATGGGAATGTTCTTTCATGCCTCCTAGTAGATCATATCAAATTTGGAAAGGACACATTTCTACAAAGCATTAGTGGGAATGACGACTAGGGTATGGTGTGCTCTTTGTAGCATCCCACAGATCTTTGACAACTTGTGTTCCTTTAAGAGGATAAAAGTCTTGCAATCCTAATTTTTTAGGGGATGTTCCTTTTCAATTCAAAAATCAAGGACAACAAAAGAATAGTTCTTCTCTTATACATGTTTTAATTTTTTAATACTAAACTAGTTCAATGCCTTGAATTAATAAAGAATTGCCTTATTTTCTCCTCCTCTAGCTTTCAATGTGTTGTGTAATTCCTTTTTACCTTCATATATGAATGAATAGATTGTTTCTCTGGATATGTATGATGTGTATAAATAATTTTCAATAATTAATAGTGGGTTTCCCTCCCTCCTAGTATTTGTCAAATCTCTTACCTTCATATCTATCTACAAGAATTGATAAATAGAGATTTGTGCGAGTTTAAGCAGTTTTTACATTTTTCTTGTTCTATTGTGAGCAAGGAGGAAAGTCAACTAAGTCTTGGTCCATCAATGCCCTTCTTTTTTTGCATTCTCCCTCTTCTTTTTCCCTTGCAAGTCATTATAATAGGATTAGGTCTTGGTTTCAATCTATGTTGAGTTGGATCAACACTTTACATCTAGGCTTAGAAAGGAATCAACAGTAAAGTCTCATACCTTGAGATCATTCCCATTGTATCATTGGATTGTTGAACCCCAAGTTCAACAAAGGCACAAATCCAAGCAACAACAATGATATGCGATACCATAGGGATCAAGGTGACCAATTCATTCCAATGGAGTGTAAGGAGGGAAATGGAACTACGATATCCCAAAAGATATAAGAGATTGAGAAGTTAGGTTGTGAGGGCACAAGGAACACAGAGAAGGCATACCAACAAAGGAAATTCTAAAGGTCCAAAACATGGGAAACCATAGAATCAAGGACTTGAGAGAAATGAAGGAAAAGGGATGCCAACATGCAAACTTGTTTGAATCCTAACGAGTAAGAGAATATGGATGTTCAAGGAATGGTGAATCAAGGGAAAGGGTACCAAGGTAAGATAAATTTCAAAAATATGCATAAGGCAAAGGATTGTGTAAATAGAGAAGCAAGGGACAAAGGAAAGATGTGACAACATGAGGAAACACAAAACCTCGTTCAAAGCTAGAAAATGACCCAAAAGCCCTCATACTTAGAATTTGGGACTTGCATAATTGAGAAATATGATCTTTGAAAAGTTAAGTTAGTAGCTCCAAAATGAAACTAGATGTTGTGTTCTGTTTAGATAATCCTATCAATTAAGGAGATGGCAAGGAAAAGAGAGTAAAATTTTGGTCTAAAATGTTAGAGCATCTCAAAGCAAAACTTATGCCTTCAAATTATCATGAGATTTATTTGAACAATTTCATATTTTGAAACAAAATGGAGTTGTCCATACTTGCGAATACAACAAAATTGTTCAAATCATAATTTATTTTAGTTTAGTTTATGCTATTTTTGTGTTATCTGTTTTTACAAATGTATCTTATACCAAAAAACTTGCATTTCCATCTTTCAATTGTAGTTTATTTTGAGATCAAATCCTTTAGAGATTTCATTCATAGATATAACTGAACTTTATTTTTTAGTCATGAATCATTTCATGATATGCTATAAATATTTGTGCCTATTGACCATCCAATAGTACTTTTAGTTGTTGTTACTAGTAATACTATAGTACTATTAGTTGTGGCTTCTAAATTCTTAATGTTGACAATTATTAATAACAATTAAATGAAATGAAATCATTAGAACAAGTCACAATAAAAATCATATGATGAAACATGAACACACCCAAAAAATTGATTCAATGCATAACTGTTGGATTATAACTTTTTTCATTGTATTTATGACATCTCAACAAAAAATATATATATAACATCATATTTGATAATAAAAAACTAAAACCTTAAATCTAAAAGATAAACTTCTTAAATAAACTACTGTAAAATTTTGAATCATTCAAAATAACCACATAAATTTAAGAAACACGCAACTACTCATGCTTTGCACCAAATTAAAAAAACATATTTGTTAACCTTCATCCCCCTCCTTATGGGGTGGATAGTAAGTTTGACCACACTTCCCGGTGTGCAGATTAATATAAATTCTGTGAACATGGTGTAACCATCTCCATTATATTTTTTAAAAACAAAAGAAACAAATAACCAACCTTATCATTCTCAAAAGAGATCATTTCAGTAATCCACCATATCTAGCACGATCAGATCCTCATTAAAATACATTTAAAAAACAAAAAGCCTTCCCAGGTTCTCCCTTATTGTCAATGAATTTGTTAGACATTCTGAAGGTATGCCATGCATATCAAACAAGTTTTACACTGACTGAAATAATTTATTGGTTCACAGAATCTTATCCTACCAACCTTATCTCAGGTAAGAATATGAGAATCCATAGCAGGTCGTGAAGAAAAGAATTGAACTAGGGAATCTACATTATTGGAGTGCAGTATATAGAATGTATTACAGGTCTGTGGGTGCTGTGTAAATTGGTTCTATTGGCTAGAAACCCATATCCACAAGCACAAAGTTAATGACTTCCTTTGTTGTTGAGATTTGTATTATGAAAACTGGGTATCTTGGCATGGTTTCATTTTTTTTGCTATGACCTTATATCCATGATCACAAAGTGTGTTAGGACTGAGTTCTGCTATCATAAATTCACTAGAATGACAACAACCATATCTACAAAGATCCATGAAAAGTGGATACCTTGCTAGAGCGGCTGGTCTGATCTTCTGTGAAGAGCACATATCCACAAGTTTGAAGATTAGTTTATTGAATTTTGTATTGTGATTTTATATGTACTCCATTAGAGTAACTACGTGACTTGGTCTTCTTGTTAAACAATCATTTCTACAAGTATTAATTAATGACTTCTGCTGTCATCGAAATTTGTATCGTGACATCTATGTTCCAAGAGAGTGACAATGACCATATTTAAATAACCAAGGAAAGCGACTACCTTCCTAAATAGGTTGGTTGGTCTTCTGGTTAAGAACCCAGATCCACAAGTTATGAGTTAAATGAAATTGGTGTAGTGAATCCAAATGTGACCCTTTTGAATAGTGATGCTTATATTTCTCCAGCAAGGGTTCGATGAAGGATTATCCAACCATGTAATCAATTTAATAATCACACAACCAAATTTAACAAAAACATCAAGAATTTTTGTATTCATTCACAATCACAACAAACTTACAATCTACCATAATGGGCTTTCAACATGGTAAACCTTAGACATTTGACTACAAATGACCAATTCCATAATTTGAAAGGTATTGCAATACAATGCCATACAAACTATCTTTTACATTTTTCCTTTAACTTTTAATGGTCTTCTAGGATGTTTAGATATCAACTCCTTGCTTTGAGAGTGATCTCAATCAACTATAAGGTGGCACAAAGCTCAATGCCTCATGAAATGTGTAGTCCATCAAACATGTAATCAATCTTCTAAAATGAACACGATGATGATCTTGATGTGGTTCACCCAGTAAACTCTCTTGGATCCAATGTACCTCAGAAATGTGTCCTTTGTTGCCACAAGATTTGAAAATTCGTCGCAAGCCAAGACAGAAATTGAGTGTTAAACAGTAATCCTATTCATAGATTAGACACCCAATTATGTCTTTGAAGTGATTCAAATCTCCCAAGAAGTTAATACAATGTTTTATGATCAGTATAGATTATGTTCCCAACTATGAGATGAGTTGTGAATGTGGTGAAATGCAGTAAAATTTGCAATGACTAGAAATAATTGAAATATAAATGAAAATCTGCAAAGAAACAAAATAAAGAAAATATTTTGATTGATACAAGATTGTTAGGAAAATTCACCACCACAAGATTGTTAGGAAAATTCACCGTCAGCAATTCACCAACGAAAAATTCACCATCAACAAGTCACCGTGGAAAAATTCACCACCATGACAAATTCACCGTCAAGTAAAATTCACCACGGGATTAATTCTGCATTAATTTTTTTTTTTGAAATGAATGTTTTAAACATGATAATATATTAAAAATTAATTTATATAATGTTTTTCCACCGCGTTAATTTTACTTGACAGTGAATTTGTCATGGCTGTGAATTTTCCCACAATAATTGCTGGTGGTGAATTTTACTAGAGCTCTCTTACACAAATTGAGCTGGAGTGAATAAGCCGGCACAAGGTGAAGCATAAGCTGCGTAGGTATAATCTAACCCGAATAGTGATATGGTATCGTAGAACAAAATTGAGCCATTTGTAGGTGCCACCTGCAACTATGTGAGTTGATACCTAATGCCTAGCAAGTGGGAGACAATTGAATATTGCAAGCTTCAATTTGGAACAGTCAAGGAGAGGTTTCATCCTCGCCTCCCCTTTCATTGAAAGCGTCGTTCACAAGGTGATTCGTCCCAACCTGCTACAAGAATTTCCCCGGCGACACCTCAACAAGACAATAGCGTCGATCTTTTTGTCAAATATAATGGATATTTTACGGAACGAAGGAATGGTGAGGGTCTCACCAAGGTCTATATTCATGAGATTTATATCACAAAGCAAAAACTAACTAAAGCATTGGAAGTTTATGATGCCAAATCTGGAGCTACAAATGTGGGAGGGTGTTTTCATGGAACCTCCTGGCCACATTAACTGAGACCAATGCTATTCTTGCGGCAGCCAAAGATGGCATTGTCGCAAGATCTCTGGATGTGTTCAAATCGGTGCTGGGCACCAAAGGAAAGGTTCTTTGCGGGTGTATACATGAACGGATCAGAAATGTTGTCAATGTCATCTCCTTTTGCTGAAGAATGCTGCACCACAACTGCACAGGCCAAGGTGAGGAAGAAGGAAAAGGAGCTGAGATAGAGGCAGGTCAACAGCTCCAGCGACAATAACCAGTGTGTCCTCTTTGTTTCTTCATATGTAATCATGAATCAATGTATCTAAGAAAATGTAATGGTTTATCTCATGCAAGCAATGCTTTTGCTTGCCTCTTTTGGTGGAGCCGAGGGTTTTGCATAGCTTTATTTCATATATTTAAGGGTCTGGCCCCCATGGCCACTCTTACTAATTTGAAAAAAAGAAAGAATAATGAATATATTTCTGAATAACAAGGAAAAGGGACCTCAAATTGATCTTTTGGTTAAGCAACCATTTCCACAAGTACTGAGTTTTGCTGTCAATGAAATTTCTGTACTTTGACTTCTATGCTCCATTAGATTGATGTCGTTTATAATTAAAATGACCAAGGAAAGTGATTGCCTTGCTAAAAAGGCTGGTTAGGTTTCCTGTTAAGACCTCATAATACAAGTTAAATGAAATTTGTAGTTTGAATTCAAATGTGCTCAATTAAAATGACGATGTTTATATGACATGGAAAGAGGCCACCTTCATAAAAGACCTTGTTTTGGTCTTCTAGTTAAAAAACATATTTTCACTGAAATCTGTGCATACTTTTACTTTGTGCTCCATTAGAATGATAATGTCCTTTATTTAAATGACCAAGGAAAGAGGATGCCTTGCTAAAAAGGCTGGTTAGGTTTTTCCAGTTAAGAATCCATATATACAAGTTCAATGAAAATTTTGTATTTTGACATCAAATGCGCTTCATTACAATGGCAATGATTATATAATATGCAAAGAGGACACCATTTATAAAAACCCTGTTTTGGTCTTCCGGTTAAAAAGCCACATCCACAAGTACTGAATTCCATTGTTTCTAAACATTAGTTGGTGACTCCAGATATGCTCCATTAAACAAAAACAGATAATCGTCATGTATATGAATAAATTTTGCAAATCTTATCCTGCAGAAATCCTAGGTGGAAAATAAAAATCTCCTTTAGGATTAATATTACATATATAGCAGACTGAGGCATCGCGATGTGTGGCATACTGTTATTGCCAGACAATAAGAACCCCATCGTTAATAAAATATGAATTTTTGACTTATGCTCTAGAAGTTACATAGATTTATATGTTGTAAGAGATGTGGCATCACGCACCCACATCAATGCAACAAGCATGACATGTGAATATTACTGTTAGTATGTTAGTTTTGAGCAATCAAGGCAATTGCTGGGAAACTACTACATCCTTGCCAAAACAATGATCAGCATTAGTTCCATAACTTGTTACTAAAAGGAGGAACCATGGTCGTTGCTGATGGTTATTTCCACCGTATAAAGCCTTGCCTTTGGGAATAATTACCCTTCTCAGACTGAAACCAACACTAACCTGAATAAGACAGATATAGGTAACAAATGAATCTATCTATACTCTGAGATTGGAGGAATTTTGTAATTAGTAATTTCGACTAGCATGGATCCTGCCTTTCTGATTATTCAGTCGCAGTGGCACCCATACATGCATCTTATGTATTACATATATGAACATGCTGAACTGCTTTGACAAATGAGATTGACTTAGAAAGCTGCATTCCATACAACATTTTTGTCTTCCCCACAGCGACGATGCACCTCCTTAATCCTCTCTGCAGACTTGCAAATGCCACTGCAACTCCAATCAAATGAGGCAACACATGCATTACCTGACTGCGCCTTCCATTCACAGTCTGTATTCCAAGGTTTAAAATGAGTATTAGTTTCAATTGTAATATTGTATCATAGATGCATCAATGCATGGAACAAATTTCCATTGTAGTCAATGTACGAGGCATGCATACCTGGAGGTGTTCCACAACACATTCTACGATCATCAATGTGTTTCACATCCAACCCTATAAACCAGGATCCCAGGGAAACATCTTCATTTGCGAATTTATGCAATATTTGGCTGGCTCACCAACATGGACTAGTTAGAATTGAGCTTTGTTTGCTTACAAACAACATTATTTCACCTTATTACGTGTTTCAGAAAAATATGCTTAAGCACTTACTGATTTTGATATATATATTGAGCCAAATCCTTTGAGATTGCATAAAGTTGACCAGTCGCATGTCGAAAGTATTTATTTCCCACTTCACCAAATTTCCAGTATTCTGGCTCATGATACCTTACTCCTCTGTTATAAGATACAAAAATGAGTTAATAAATAGAAAGACAATAAATTTATGAAAATTTACAGAGAAACAACAGTGATGAAGCTTAATATCCAACAAAAAATGGCAAGAAAGCTCAGTTTCAAACTTTCAAAGGTTGCTAGTAAAAAGAATATTGGAAAATTCCATTTAGTCCTGCATCTTATCGATTCCCATTTTGAAGAGTTTTATATTTCCTCACTTCTTGCTACTTACTTTTGTGCTAGAACAGGACCAGACTTCATACATCCAGCATATACTCGAGGCTTAGATCGATGTTTTGCAAGTGTTTTTGCAAGCATTCCTGAAGAACAAGATATTTCATTATGGCATTAGAATAGAAAAACTTCAGCTCACATGCAGATAGATGAACCATTTTCCAAGCCACCTGAGAATGACATAACCCTCACCTAGATTTACATGGACATCATCATCAACCTTTATATAGAAATCAGCTTCCCAATTGGCATAAGCAGTAGCAAAATAGCTCTTGGTTTTGGCAGACAGTTCATGATACCCTTCAACATGCTCCTGCACCACAGTAAATTAGCAATTTAGAAACATACTTTCTCATCATCTAGCATTGCAGAAATCATCAGAATAAAGGAAAAATGTATTGCGAAATGCATACCAATCTCATGAAATCCTTGTGTTGCATGTCTTCAGCTTCAATGGCTCTGTCAAGGATGCCACCTGTTGTAGCACTGTTTACCCACGAAAATGCATCAATTAAATCTACCAGAAAAAAAGTTCAGAATGCACTAAATTCCTGTGATGAAAAGTAAATTTTGAATTATTTGGATGCAGATAATCTAAAGCCACATAAAGGTCTAATGGCCTTTCACATATGGGCGTTATCCTACAAATGTTGGACATATGAGAGAAAGGATCTTTATTATTTATATTTTTGCCAGACACAAACTTATGTAATCTATACTTATGCTTGTGTCACAGAAACATAAGTAATATATACTAAAGCCAGATAGGATGAACTTTTACAACAAACCAAAAAAGTCACTTTTGAAATCACTTCAATCTAGTGCAGGGGAGAAAATAAAGGTAGAAGGAAGAGCCGCCTTGCAAGAAATCATTAAAATTCTTACTGGTTGCCAGTCTGATTATTTTGGAAATAATATGAACTCAAATTATAGGTTTTGGGGCCTGATTTCTTGGACTAGCAAATATCCAATACTCATATATAATTGAACTTCACCAAGTTTTTTTTGCATTTGTCATCTCCACTGTTACATATATTCACTCAAAATTACCCTCATTCGAAATTAGGTTCCTCAAGAAGTCAAAGAATACCTGTGGCCTATGACAAAGCGAACAATGATGCCTTTCTCCTCCATTTTCTTTCGTCTATCACCTGTTTCATTTTCAATCAAATAAATCAATCTTAGCATCCATAAATTCATTAAGAAGATACTCTCAATAACTTTGCTCGATGTTTTAATAAGTCCACTATTCCAACAGATAAGAAATCACACCCCGTGGCATCCATGTTGAGCGGACTGAATCCCGGCGCTTTCTGCTACTGAATGCAGTATTGATTCCAACAATTACAAAAGCTTTTGGTCTTTTTTCGGTGTCAACAACAATGGGATTTTCTGAAATTGGAGCACCATTCAGTAGAGATGCTTGTGCAGTTCTTGCTTCTACTAACTCTGCTTCCAAATTCGTGATTGTCTTACTAAGGGTTCTGCACATGGAATACCACGTCATCAAGCATATCCCACTGTTATATAGATCTATTAGGTGCCTTCACTCAAATACCAAGAACTTAAGAGACAAAAGCAGTAAATTTCACACCACAATAGATAGAAACAAAACCATCAAAACAAGAAACTTCATCAAGAAGACAACCAAAAAGCGCTGGAGCACAGAACCTACTCAATAGCTTGATCTGACTTTGAGACTTCTCCCATATATAGTCTGGAGTCTATAGGTTTCTGTTGAACATGAATAATCATACATATTTGTAAATTTCTTACTGCATCATGGAATAATCACAATTTTTTCTCTCAAAAAGCTAAAATACAAGCACAACTTAAGCTCAAATGCAATAATGCTACTGCAAAATTGACTTAACCAAGGAATACTTACTGATTTGGTATCACATCCTTCAGAAACAAGTCTAAGATGATCTCCCAGCTCTCTGCTAAATTTAATTACGTCTTTTGCTTCTGGAACATTCCACATTCTGAGACATTTGCAAGCATATACAAATTAGCCCACAACTTCCCTGCATTTATCAATGTCAAAGAATGAAACTGCAAAAGGTGCAAATCTATCAAAGCAATCTTGAAGATGTAAAATCTTTGAATCCATATGTCCCATAAGCCATAGAATGGTCTATTAAAGTATGGTAATCAAAGATTCTTTGTATGTGATTTAATATACCTTGATAAGAAATAAACAAACTAGTACAGTGACGAGAATGCTCAAGGATAACACTCATCGACAGTCCAGTGGTAAGGGTGTATAACAAAGGGAATAGATCAGCGATGCCTTAAGGATATGTATTCACATGGGAATATAATGAAAAACTATGTGATATGTTTCAAATGTCCTTGTATAGAAAGTTATAAACCTTGCATTCTCTTATGAACACTTTCTCATGCTGACAATAAAATATGTGTCTAGATTGAAAGCAAGAAAACTTTCTCATTTTAAGAAGTGATGATATAATATAAATGTCATGACTTGCTTGCAGATGAAATTTTCACCTTCTGAAAGGCTGCAAACCATTTCTCCCTGTTTTTATTTTGCTATGCAGTAACTTCAATAATAACTTCAGGGTCAAAATTATGTGTTAACAGAATTTTCTTTTGATGAAATAGTGCCATACATTATCCAAGAAAATAAATACTGTACAGACTATTCGGAAAAGGAAAAAGGCAGCAGCATGGGATCACAACCAAAGTCACACAAACTAGGCCAGGCCTAGAATAACAGAACTTTGGATAGTTATGAATAGATCACGTTTTTTAGGATGTACTGATACTTTGAAACTATAATCATTGAATTGATAAAACGAAGGATTCAAACCACATATAGATGTAGTAACTTGCACTGCATTCATTATTTTTTAAAATCTATGAATATATGCATTTAGGTAAAGCTATCTAATTTAACCTCAAGAAATTGCATCCATATGCCAACGATGGGCATAACAAAGTAGGTAGCATTTATATGTTTTAAAATGAGATGCGCTGGAAAGCGAGATATTGAAATAAGAACAGAAATAAGGTACTCGTAATCTGTTTCAACATAGAGAAACTAAAAAATGAATGGAAGAGCTATTCATTTCAAAAAATGAATGGAAGAGCTATTCATTTCAAAAAATGATTTCATGGGTGTCAATCCTATTTGAGCCTGGAGTAACTAGTTTTGAAATCATGAAATGCCAAGTTTACCAATACCATCTACTCATAACTCTGGCTTACCCTTTAGATGTAAGAAAAATAAACAAACCCTTAAATGCAAAATAGGACCAAATATCCCTACAGAAGCTTTTGAGGGGGAACTTCATCGTAATTTCTCTTTATATAAAAAATGTTAGATCAAGCTACTTTGAACTCACTAGCCTGAATGATACAAATTCAAAGAGAATGATTGAAAATTCCACCATCATGCAGCCCAGCCTCCAAAAAAAGATATGAATGAAAAATATTCCTTGATGTTCCTGAATGACATAGTTTGGTTCAATATCTACACCGAAAAACAACACGAAGTCACAGATATGAGTTTATTTCTGATGAACCAAATAATTTATAAGAGAAGCCTTTCATAGCGCACTCATTTATTTTATACCATTACTGTAAGACTTCTAGGTGTTTTTCTGTTTGGGTGAGCTCATCTACCCATCATCAGATATAAACAAGATGTGAAGGATTGTGGGTCATTGACAATTATGCAAGGAGATGTTCTAAAAAATTAGTAAATCCTTGGGCTAAGCTCCGACTCGCTAAAGTCATAGAGAGGGCTCAAGCAATGGAATCGTCAGTCATCACTCGGTAAAGGCTTATGCTTTGCATTCATTTTATACTGTTTTGATCAGTTGATTCGGTAAAAGCTTATGATTTGCATTCTTTTTATACTGTATTGATCAGTTGACTCGGAAGAAAGAACAAACTCATTAGACAGTTTAAACTTATTCCCCCCTTCGCCCACCTCTCCCTAAAAACAAACAAATCGAAACAGTTTTGCTCAATTCAAAAGGATATGGAATCATGAACGAAATGACATGATTTTAAGTTCTACAATAGCAGCGAAAAAACTGCAATAAAAATAAAAAAGAGAATTGTCTACCATCCACCCCTATTCTAAAGCCTCATCCTACAGAGATCTTTCCAGGAAAGAAAAACTGCAATAGAAGTGAAAAATAACCCACCAACTACTAGTCTTAGGAAGTACACCACTCACCTATTGGTGAAAACCATTCCAACGCAGAAACTTGTACAACAGAGAAATGCAATCCATTTGAAAGACATGGCTCTGGCAGGCGTTTCTCCACCTCTGGCCATTCTCACCACACCTCCACCAAAAGAAAAAATTGCACAGTTTATTCGATATAATTCATGACTCGGCAAGCTGTTCTACAAAATCAGCTGAGAGATACAAAATTGCGGGCACTTTCCCAGGCCAATCCGCCATTAGATCCCTACGTCGAATTTATGAAAAAGAACCCACAATCTGGGTTTTCATAATTCCTCTTAAAAACCCCAACTGCCTCCGTAATCAGAAAGCTCTGGAACTCGTCAGATATCAACAGAAATCCGTTATTTTACTGGATCTCTGATTGACCCACTTGACTTCTGTCCTCATATTTGCCAAATATTCATGACCCTCTTCATCTCTTAGGTAATGACCAACTGCCACTGTAATGAAATTCAACAGGACAGCAATCAGGTTGCTCTGGAAGAAATCAGCTATAACTAAAAACGCTGCCACTATTTAGCAGGATCTCTGATTGACCACTTAACTCATGCTCTCCTCGCTCCCCAAATGGAACAGGAAAGGCAGATTCTGAGCAGACATGTACACATGAAGAATTCGCCTCATTTTAGACTTCTATGAACGGACATAAATCATCGGTTTCCTCGAAGAAACACTTTACCTTAATCAAAACAGAGGGTGTTGCTAAGTACTAATCACAATGTTAGCTTCCCTCTCATCCCCCTCCCAAAAACCCCCTTGACCCGGCAGTCAATGCAATACAAACACCCACATGAAAAACCACAGAGCTTGGTAGGTGACTCACGGAACCTTGCAAAAGTAAACAAAGTCACAAAATTGACGACTACTCACAACCAATATTAATGCACAGTGTACATACTGTGGACAACAGTCCCCTCAGACACTGTAGCCCTTCCCTTTCCTTCACAACTTGCCTTACTTTCAACATAAGCAATGAGCTTTGTCCAAAAGAAAAGTTAATTACTGATGCAGCAGCTAGGGTAGTTGAAATTTATGATTGCAGCTTCACTACTGGACATACATTGATCGGATATCTGTGTTCTCCTCGCTTTCATGTATTTCTGACTAATTGAGTACATCCAACACAGAATTGTATGAGATAGCCTTGATACAACTGATGAGTATATATTAAATTTACTGACTGACCACAACCCAATTCACATAACTGTAACTTCAAACTTTTCTACCCTTGATAGGCATATATTCAATGAGTAAAAATCACTTCTATGATGAGATCATCATGACCCAGTCAACAAAGAATATTAAGCACAATAATGCCTACCAAATTCCAAAATTTTCAAAATAACCAGAGAAAGAATGCATGTGGGTTGGGTGTGTCTATGAGACCAGAAACCTCACGTGGTCTTCCATTTTTTTTTCTTAACTCACATAAACCATGCACCTAATCATCAACAATTTAAATTTTCTGTACATATGTACGAATTCATGTTGGTCTGCATACGCTAGGGATCAGGATACATGTGAGAATGTGACATGGAGCATGCCACATGGAACTAGCAAGGTTGACACATGGAGAGTGGTTGTTCTTTCTTTCTGCAACAACCATGTGCTGACTTTATAATCATCAACATGGAGGGGAAGTTTGAATGAATGAGTTATTGGGACCATCATCCATGAGTGGGGTGGATTTTGTTTTGAAACTTACTTTATTCATCAGGATAGTATGCAGGATTAAGGAAATTGAACACAGTTAATTAGGTGGTCAATTTCTGGAATTTGGTAGTGTGTTTATTTTTAATGTTTGGTCTTTGGATGAAAGACAAGTATATTCAATTTTCTAAGTAGAAGATATCACCTTCACGTGGGGGATGCTTCTTAAGGCACAATTTAAGGTGCCTAGAAGTTGGAATGTAATTGTGTGGAAGTTGTAGAAGTTGATTGAGATATCTCAAGTGTATAGAAATTGAGATATCTAAAATATGTGATTTTTTTTATTTATGTTTTTTTAAAGTGATATGTTTATTTTAGAAGTTTGAATTTTTTTGGTAAGGTATAGGCAATTTAATGTAGAATGTTTAATATCAAACAATTTAAAATGTTTAAAGTTGGGATGTCACAAGTTGATTAAGATATTTTAAAAGTGTGGAAATTTATATATTTAAAATTTGTAAGAAATAAGATTTGTTTAGTTTCTATTTATTCATAATCTTATCTTAAAAAAAAAGATAAAAAAGTATTTTTGGGTAAAATTGAAATGTTTTTACTTTGTGTTTTACTATTAGATTGGGGAGTTGATCTATGTTAGTCAAATACATGACTTGTTCTAACTGCAAATACTTTTAACCTTGTAGTCATTTAGCAAAAGTAAAATTGAACATTTTACCTTAAATCATGTGGCATAAATAATGTCTTGAAACATTAACTTTATGGTTTAGAAAAATAAATTTAGAAACTTTTCACTATATATTCTTTTGACATAAATAATGTTTGAAACCTTAAATCTTGTGGTTAAAACATGTCTTATCTCTCAATCTATATGTCTCTTGTTAATGTCTTCTAGAGAGGAAAATTCCATTCATTTAAGGTTATGTCTCTTGTTAGTCTTCAAGAGAGAAGAATTCTCGTAATTTAAGATTTGATATACTCCCTTTCAATTTTTACGGTAATATATTATTTTCATAGTAGAGGTGAAAAGAGCATCATTAGCACTTTTTCTCACTTTTTAAAAACTTATTTTGATCTTTGTCCCTAATATAATAATACAATGTTCAATCTATATATTTTTTGTGTTAGAATTTGTGTGAGGGGGAAAACCATAGATGCTAAATAAGATAAACGTACTTGAAATAGAATCTAATCTATAATCAAGAACACTAATCTAAGATGTATTCCTACACTTACGAAATGAACAATTTAGAATACTGAAAAATGAAATACATAAACAATTGAATTCAATAATAAAACTGTTACCCATCTCGTATCGAAGTATATTCGTGAGGACGTGGTTGCTCGTATCACTGTGAAGCCTCCATAGTTCATGTGCAAAACTTTGATGAATGATGTGTTGTGTGTTGGTTGATCGAAGAAATATTGAAGCTCTATCAATGGTGGTTGTGAATGTCGGTAGTACTTCGTTGTGTAAATGATGTTGACTCTTCGATCCTTATTTATGAGGAAAGAGGTTTGTTATATAAAAAATGTGATTTGAAATGGACGATCAGGATTAAACAATGTTGAATCAAGATCAATGATTGAAGGTTATTGAGAAGAAATAGACATGAATGATCTATGCAAAGTAGATTGCATAATTTGCGTGATTGAAGAAATAGATTGAATAATCTGTGGGATTGAGAGATAGATTAATTAGTTAGGAATTTAGATTGATCAGTTAGGATTTAGATTGATTAGTCGGGAATTAGATTTCTCAATTAGGAATAGATTGTTTAGTTAGGAATAGATTGAGAAATCAGGGGATCGTAATTTACTCAATCAGAAAAGGGGTTGAGAATGAATAATTAATTGATTTAATTAATTCACTCATTTTGGAGTTGAATGTGCAAATCAATTTTGACTTTTGCAAACAAAGTTGCATTAGTTTGATTTGATTTTTTATGATGGTTTGAATGGTTTATTCAAATTATTCAGATTTTGGAGGGAAAGTGAGTTAATTAAATTATTATGATTTAATAATTCAATCGACTTAGGAGAATAAAGTGATTTTAGTGACATAACTAAATAATTGGTGTTATTTAACTAATCAAGAAAAAATAAAGTGAAGACTAAGAGTTTATTAAATATATGTAGTTTATTTAATTGGTCAATTTGATGAAAA
Source organism: Sequoiadendron giganteum (assembly GCA_007115665.2). Lineage (NCBI taxonomy): Eukaryota > Viridiplantae > Streptophyta > Pinopsida > Cupressales > Cupressaceae > Sequoiadendron > Sequoiadendron giganteum. The sequence goes on from CM021103.1 coordinate 489,167,762, forward strand.
GTGAATTAATTAAATAATATCGTTTTATTCAATTAATAGCATAAATGGGGTTTTAGAAATTTATTAAATAAATGGAATTTATTTAACTAGTCAAAAATGATGAAAAAGTGAATTAATTAAATAATGTCATTTTATTCAATTAATAGAGGAATTTAAGGTTTTGGATGTAATTGATGTGAAATGTAGTGATGTTTGATGATAACGATGTTGATGATGTGAAAATGTTGTTTAGAGTGTGTGATAGGTGTTAAGTCAATTTTACATGTCTACATTTTGCTCCTCTTTGATACAAAGTACTGATTGCTTTGTTTCAAAGATTTTGATGTTAAGATCAAGATTTTTTAAAATTTTATGCCCCAATGTGCTCCGATGGTCAACAAAATGATGGTAGGATTTTGTGCTGCCCCCTTGAGAGGTTGGCCAAAAAATTCAATTTTGAGGTCAAGCTCACAACTCTGTTCTATTTCAATTCAAATGTGTTTAGGATAAAAAATTAAGTCTATAGGTCCCTCGTTGCTCATTTAAATGTTTCTAGGAGCTCTTAATTTGAATGTAGGAAGGTTTCCTAAGTATAATTTAGGGTTTCCTAGGTGAAAATAGGGTTTTCGAGGCTTAATATAGGTAATTAGGGTTCTAATTGCCTCATTTGTGCTTTGATCCTATAGCAAAATCTTGTCTCTAGATTTTCCATTTTATCAGTTATCGAGGAGCAATGTCGAGGATTTAGGGAGCCCCGCATCATTCGGACCTGGTTCAAGAATTTGGATGGCCCGCAGGTGTCGGTGGCCCGATATGTACCCTCTCGCTTCTTTTTGTGCTTGCTCATGTTCTCGTAATTCATGTACAAATTTTCTTGAGTCAAAAGCATAGGTTTAGGTTTTTTAGCGCACTTGAATCATTTTTGTGCATTTGTCATTTTTGAAAAGTCGCACTTTCTTTGTTTCTACACACTTGCTTTAAGTCTACGCATTTGCTCTGAATTTTCACCTTTATTTTGTGCTTTTGCTCTAAATCTTCGCTTTTGAATGTTTGGGTTTGTTTTCCACGCACTTGCTATAGAATTTCACTTTTGAGTAAGAACTTCACCTTTGATTCTAGCACACTTGTCTTAAACCAGTGCAGTTGTTGTCTTTCCATTGCTTTTACTATTTTTTACTCGATTTTGCTACATTTTGCTCGCTTTTGTTTGTTTGACACCCTAAGTCTTGTTTTTCATCATTTTTTGTGTCATTTTACACATTTAGAGTGAAACACTAATGTCAGGGGTCAAAATTATTGCAGGTGGTCCTCAGATTATTGTAGCTGAGGGAGCGACGAGCCTGAGACCTATTTGATTTGATTGCCCATTTTGATGTTTTAGAGTGAGATTTCCTAGATGTGGTCGGATTATGTCATATTTGTTACATGTCTCCCATTCTATCTCACACAACGATGATGACCACTCATGGAGTGGTGGAATTTAGAGACTTATTCATTACATTTACCGACGGGAGAGGCTGCCATTACACTCGAGGATGTGTGGAGGATTCTCTGCATTCCTTTTCATGGTGAGCTCAAGACATGCCATGTTCGACAGGGTACCTGTGTCATGTAGTGTGTGTTGGGTGTGAGACACTTGGAGGTGCGATAATCCAAGATTGATTTGTCTAAGTTTGTTGGTAGTGCAGGCCCTGTTTCCCTCTTTCTTTGCGGTTTGATTTCAAGGCTAGTTGTTCTTGATAGGAGTGGTCGCCAGTTCCCTATTGGATGGGGTATTTGTATTGAGGGTATGTTTAAGCATGTGACTAGATACACATGGGGTCAGTGTCTTCTCACCCATCTCTATAGAGATATGCATGAGGTTGTATATCGGGGTGAGAAATCTATTTCCATAAGTGTCTCTCTTCTGCATATATGGGCCTGGGAGCACATTGTAGTTGCTCGACCGAATGGTATTCAGGATCGTACTATTGGAGATATGTACTCGTATCATTATGGAGATTTCTTACACTACACCTTGCCTGGGGATATTCCATACTAGCGTCACGTGTTTGATGACATGCCAAGTTTTGTTTGGAGACCTTATATGGACTGTGAGGCATGGCTAGAGGATACAGAGTAGCTTGTTTATTGTTGTCAGACTAGATGGTTGATTGGTAGTTCTCATTTTCTGCTAGAGCATTACTTACCAGATAGATTATGTCATCAGTTTGGAGAGAGACATGGTCAGTTTCTTAATACTTATGAGGCTTGTTTTGGTCAAACCACTCTATAGGTCTGAGTATGGGGTCACCGGACAGACATAGATGTTGTTGTTGTTGCATTCAGAGCACTTACCCCATTTGGATGAGGTTTTCCAGTTGGTTCAGCAGATCCAGGTACCACTCTCAATTTTGATCATTGTTGGGCATGATGTGTGTCATTGAGGTTTACAAATCTAGTGGTGGTCCCACATTAGGCAAATCAAGTATTACAAGTCATCATGGGGAGCAACAATGCATTGAGGTTCTTGTAGAGTAGTTGGGTAGTGCTAGACAAGATGTAGCATAGGGTGATCAAGTGCAGGGTCCGGGATAGGTTCTACGCCCCCCTCCAACACCTGGGGATGGAGGTGCTCAGTTAGTGACAGAGATAGCACAATGACATGCCTTGGAGGCATAACTTTCCACAATGATAGTAGAGAGATAACGCGTTGACAAGCCTTGGAGGCATAGCTTTCCATAGAGATAACAAAGAGAGATATCTCTCGATAGGAGCGAGATGGTTTCAGAGCAAAGCGAGACACCAAGATTGGTCATCATCTCATGCCTGAGACACAGTTATAGGGTATTACTTCTGATAGAGATAGTTTGAGGGTAGAGCATGACAGTATATGAGTCGAGCAAGATCGGTTGTTACAAGCATCGACATACTATTAGACATTGTATGATGTTATTGTTCCTAGAGTTGCCCGACATCTAGGGTTTGGAGAGCCTAGTGCTACAGGAGGTGGAGTTGAGGAGGGTTATGTGAGATAGCCAGATCCAGATGGTGGTCTATAGCATGGTCTATAGAGTCCTCCCTTTCCTTTTGAGCAATGTTTACATATGTACTTTGATCTTTTATGATGTTCATTTCTCAAAGACATATTGCAGACATGATTTTGTATATATATTCATTGACCCAATCGAGGCCTTGTATATATATATATATTATTTTGTATTGTCCTATCACACTTGTTTTCATGATGATGATGTACTATGACACTTGTTTGGAGACCGTATATGTACTATGAGGCATGGATCGCAGATCTAGAGTAGCTTGTTTACTTTGTCAGACCAGATGGTTGATTGGTAGTTCTCATTATCTACTAGAGCATTACTTACTAGATAGAGTATGTCGTTAGTTTGGAGAGAGACAAGGTCGATTTCTTAATACTTATGAGGCTTGTTTCGTTCTAACCACTCGAGAGGTTTGAGTATGGGGTCAATGGGTAGACATAGATGTTGTTGTTGTTGTTGCATTCAGAGCACTTGCCCTAGTTGGATTGGGTTGGTCGGTTGGTTCTGCAGATCTAGGTACCACTCTCGATTTTGATCATTGTTGGGCACGACGTGTGTCGTTGAGGTTTACAAATCTAGTGGTGGTCCCGCATTAGGCAAAGTAGGTATTATAGGTCGCCATGGGGAGTGAAAATGAATTGAGGTTCTTGTAGAGCAGCTGGGTAGGGATAGACAAGATGTAGCACAGGGTGATCAAGTGCATGGTTTGGGATAGGTTCCAAGCCCCTCTCCACCACATGGGTATGGAGGTGCTCAATTAGTGATAGAGATAACATGATGACAAGCCTTGGAGGCATAGCTTGCCATAGTGATAACAAAGAGAGATACCGCTTGACAAGAGTGGGATGGTTTTAAAGCAGAGCGAGACACCGAGATTGGTCATCATCTCATGGCTAAGACACAGTTACATGGTATTACTATTGATAGAGATAGTCTGAGGGAAAAGCATGATAGTATATGAGCTGAGAAAGATCAGTTGTTACAGGCGTCAACATACTATCAGAAATTGGATGATGTTACTGTTCCTAGGGTTGCTCGACGTCCATGGTTTGGAGAGCCTAGTGTTGTAGGAGGTGGAGCTGAGGAGGGTTTTGTGAGATAGCCAGATCCAGATGGTGGTCTGCAGCTTGGTCTATAGAGTCCTCCATTTCTTGTCGGGCAGTGTTTACATATGTACTTTAATATTTTATGATGTTCATTTCTCAAAGACATATTATAGACATAATTTTTGTATATATATTCATCGACCCAATCGAGGTCTCGTATATATATATATTATTTTGTATTGTCCTATCACACTTGTTTTCATGATGATGATGTATTATGATATTCTCCCTTTTTTATGATGATATATATGAGATATACCTTCTTCGATTCGGCTCATTATGTGTTATGTGATGATCATGGATGACGATGCATGATGATGTATGGATATATGTGTTTGTACTTTTTTGGTGTATGCATATGGTGTGAATGGATGTTTCATATGATGTTTTATTATGGATGATCAATATATCATTTTGACATATGATGTTGATATATGATGGATATATGTCATTTATTCATGATACATGATGTTTTCATTGTTTTTTATTATCATCATGTTTTGTATTGATGATATATTAGATGTAGGAAATATATAGTTCTAATGATATTGTGATGCAGGATGGATGTCAGTTAGAAGAAATCTTTGATGATGGATAGAAATTTGATGTTGTTAGTACTGATGAGTATTGGTTTCACTTTGCTTGGAGGATTTGTAGTTTGAAAAATCCTATTTGATGTAGCAAACAAATACGATGCACTAGGGTATTAATGACCAAGGTGACTTTGTATCCATTGCATGGACTTTGACTCTACAAACAAAGAGTATTCTTGCTCATACCAGACATACAAAAAACTTTGTTTAAATTATATAGTCAAGTTGTGCTAAAAAAAATTCAAACCAGTTACACAAAGAGGTTATTGATCATGTCTATCATAGGAACGGATCCGTTAAGGCATATCTCAGGATGTTGTTGGTGACTTGTCAAAAAGATAGGTAGTTGATACTCTAGCTTTGTCTTAGTCTATTTGTAGTCGAATCTTTACAACTGTTTGCTTGAAAGTTCTAACTTTTGATGTTCGCTTTTTTTATTTATTTGATTTGTCAAAGGGCGAGTGTGATGATTTGTTTGTTATGGGTGAAAGGTTTATTGCGGATTGTGATGATGGAGATAGGACTTTTTGATTTTTATAAGTTTTATGATGTTTTTTTTGTTGTTTCTAGGGGACTAACCTAGGGCTTTGAGGGCTCATCAAAGATAAGTATTTCCTAAATTATACATGCAGAGGCTTGTAGTTTGGTTGGTTTGGATGTTTTTGAATTTTTCTATTTTCTAAATGTTTTTGGATTTTGACTTTTTTTATTTTTTTTATTTCTGACTAATTTGAAATAAAGCATGATAGAAACCTAAGGGGATTGGACTAAGGTCTCGGGGTTTTTTAATAATTTTCTACATTGTACACATACAAACCACGTAGTTCGACCATTTGACTCAAATCATAAACTTGTTTTTGGGATAAACAACATTGATAACCTTGATTGATATTCCAATTTTGTGTATAGAGGATATGTTGTGGGAAATATACTTGAACTAGCTATGGGGTTCAAGAAAATGTTGATATATTAGACTATTTGAGTGAAGGAATAATACAACGATGTTGTTTTATTTTATTTTATTTTCAAATGTTTTTTATTTTCGTTGTTTTTTACCATGATAGGACTCATAAAGATCTAACCCATGATCAACTTCGGGAAGTTTCCCCCAGTTTCAGACAAGACAACTTTCCTAAATCAATATCAAGCCATGATTTGGACAAATGTTTTATTGTGAGGCGAATGGGTGGATGTTGTGGGGAGTACCGATAAATAATGATGCGAGTCTTATTCCAATATACCGCCTGATTGTCAAGTTTTCACTATGGTATTTGTTTTAGGAGCGCCACAAAGTGGTTTTCACTCCAAGAACATTTTATTTCTCTTTACTATTTTTCTTACTCTTTTTATTATTTTTCTTTTTTATCTTTTTGTATTTTTTTGGATTTTTAACCTTTTGCCTGGGGTATTCTGACATGCTTCATGTGTAGAAATTCTTGAGGCGGTGTTGTTTAGTGGTTCAACTAAAGGTTCTCCTTCAGGAGTAGCCAACTGATGAGCCCTAGAGCCGTAGCTTATTGTGATGACGAATGAGCCTAACCAGTTGGGTTCAAATTTGCCTTTGCCATCTCGATTCAGTTGTACCTTCTGATTCTTCTTGAGGACCAAATCACCAATTTGAAATTTTTTGTCTTATTTTCTTATCATAGCTTCATTTGAGCTGATTTTGATAAACCTATAGATGGTTTAACTTGCTCAAACACCTTTCATCTAGGAGCTCTAATTCATTTAGCCTGGATACCCTGTATTCTTCACTGCTAACCATGCCTTTCAATGAGATTCACAATGAGGGGATTTCAATCTTGATAGGTAAGGCAACCTTTGATCCATAGACCAAGGAACAGGGTGTGGCACTTGTAGGTGTTCAGATGTTGGTTCAATAAGTTGCTAGAATTGGTGACAATTTCAGGAAACTGAATACAATCTTGCTCCATGGAGGGCCAATAGTATCTTGTTTTGAGTAGCTTTTGGACTAGGTTAGGTCTACTAGAGTGGGACCCAAAAATACCTTTGTGTACCTCTTGTAAGGTTGTTTGCACTTATTTTGCGTTAAGACACCATAGTAAAATACTATCTAGACTACAACGGTATAGGGTATCTCCTAGGATTATAAAGCGAGAAGTTCTACGAGTGAAGGTTTTATTTTGGGTGGTTGTTAGGTCAGGTGGTATGATATTGTTCTCAATGTAGTCAAAGGTGTCTTGGTACCATGAGGAGTTAGAACCAACAACAACACATACCAATTCCAATTTCGGGATGTTGAATTCAGGTATGAGCAATTGTTCAACAAGGAACTCATACTTAGGAACATTCTGTGGAATATCAAGCAGTGAGCTTATTGTTTCCATTGCATCGATAGCTTTGTTGTTGATTCGAGGAATTTTCTCAAAGGTTATTGTGACAAAATACTCCTTGAAGTTGTCCACCATCCTTTTGTACATCATTAGCTTGCCATATTTTGTCTTGTACTCATCGTTCACCTGTCTGATCACTAGTTGAGAATCTCTAAAGACTTGTAGTTCTTTTATTCCCCTTTCAAAAGCCATTTTTAGCCTTGTGATCAAAGCTTCATACTTTGAGATATTGTTGGTGCATGGAAATGCGATCCTATATGCATTGGGTATGCTATCTCCTCGTGGTGTGAGAAATATAATATTTTTTGTTGTTTAGGAGGTGCTTGCAATTTGGAAAGTCATGTTATATATTTATGCATATTTTTTAATCCAGTATATGTCATTTAATGTTACAATATTCTTGAATTTGAGTGTGTGTACATTTTTAAATAATTTTTGAAATTCCTAAAAAAGAGTTAATTTTCTTGACATAGATTTGAGTTGGATGTGCACTCATTTTGAGCTTAAAAATGTGTTGCTTCATAATGCTTAAATTAAGTTTGAATGAATGATTTGAAAATGTGTGTGCAAGCAAAAAAAATGATGGGTCGTTATCTCAAACTTATTTTCATAAATAAATATATAAAAATAATTTAGGAAGATTAACTATTCTATGAAATTAGATATAAGTTAACAAACTAAATAAATCCTATTAAATTGCCAATGGGGTGATCCCACAATATTGGTTTACACTTTTTGGTCAAACTGGACATTGAACTGATTTATTTTAACTAAATCTTCACTTTCGGGCACCTATAGCTGCTAAACCATGAGGAATTTGAAGATGATGCAAACCAGTGATTTGTGACATTTTGTCTGTAGATTATATATATATATATATATAATTTTTGGTTTCAAATTAAATTTCTTTTTCCATCTCCTTCGAAAACTAGTTTTTAACAATAAACACCATTTTTAATGAGTGGTGTGTACGTGCCAACACATAACTTTTTTCTATGAAAGATAATTTTTTTTTTTTTAACTTTAGATTCGTAACTACGATATCTAGTGCATGCAATTGGTTTCATAGTGTTTTAATATATATATATAATTAATTAATTAAGTTTTGAAGTCAAACCAGTTACAATTTAGACTTAGGTTTACTTGCTAAAACTTAATTTTTTTTGTATGTATCAAAATTCCTTTTTTTTGTTTGGATCAAGGACATCAATATCTAGTGCATAGATAGTTTTCAAAAAAAAATCATAATCTTCTATTTTTCCACATGTGCATAATAGAGAGCTTGATTTTCAGTGAAAACCTATGTTTAATTAAACTAAAAAAATACATAATTAAACCAAAATATATTAAAATTATATTTGATGGATAGCTCGTTCTAAGGACTACCATCATCTAGTTGGGTCTATGAAGTTGCCTCCATTTTCATCCTCAACCCGAGCTTGGGAACACAAAATTCTGCAGTGAAATGAGAAAGGAGGGGGAGAAGGGTAAAAAGGGGGGGCAAGGGGGGGGGAGGGGGAGGTTCGAGCGAACCCCCCTTGATCGTTTTGAGCGAAGGGGGGTTCACTTGAAGGGGGTTTCACTCCACTCGAACCCCCCTTTTCTTGCAATTTTACTTTGTTTTCTTTAAAAAAAAATGTGTCATATGGGGTTCGAGCGAACCTGGCATGAAAAAGGGGTTTGTTCAAACTAGGGGTTCAAGTGAACCCTTTTATGGGTTCGTGCAGACCCCCTAGTTCGAGTGAACCCCTTAAAACCTGAATTTTGGTTTTTGCGAGCATTTTTGCAAATTTCCTTCATGAAGGGAATTGTAAACCGACATTGTGGGATCACCCAACAAATTAATATATAAAATCAAATAAACTAATCTAATATCTTACATAAAATTAAATTAAATCTAACTAAATCTTGACTTGTCAATAGGGTGTTGAAGATCAAGAGAAAATTGATAGAAAACTATAGATGTTAATGCCAATGTTGATGCAAATGGTGTCCTTGAGATAAAATATCGCCTTCATAATATAATTTTAAATAAATACCCATGAATAAATTATTATAACAAAAGAACAAGGTAAGACAATGACCAAAATCCAAAAAATATTAAAAAAGATTGATGGTAATTGTTTACTACAAAGAATTGGCTACTAGTATGCAAAAAATAGAGAACAAGTTGATTGATATCTAACAAAGGGGGATAACTATAAGGGACTAGTTGTAATTCAAGTGTTGTAGAGAACTAGTTCCAATGGATGACTGATAATAAAATAATAATAAATAACATGATGCAATGGAAGAAAATAAAACACGATTTTCTTCCTCAAATTAAAAAATAAAATAAAGAAATGATTCCAAGAGAAGGGAACCCAAAATTGGTTGCAAAAATGTGTATATGTAGAAATGGAATTCTAATAAAAAGAAAATAATGTTCAAAAGGAGGACGAAAAAATGATAAGCCAAGAAGAATTGATAAAATGATGATCATAACACTTAAACTTTCAATTTTGATAAATTGGGCGAAACCATTAGTTTCAACAAATAAGTGGTATAATCTAAAATTCTAGTTCAAATGAAAATCTACGACAACTAATACAAATAATTAACTCCTTACTATAAATAAAATGATTATCTTCTTAAGAGAAACAAAGTAGAAGTTACAACAAGAAGGCAAATAGTGGAAGACCAAGAGTCACCACTTAGAATTCCACCTTAGAGGTTACTTTGGAGATTTAAACTTGGGTCTCCAAAATGAGAACCCAACACATTAACCACTTTATGTAAAGCCCTTGGACTTAGATAAATTGCTTCAAAATGACCATGGTGATTTATGAAATTGATTTGGTGGTTGAAAATCACTATGGTAGTTTTTATGCTACCTATTAAAATAGTTGTTTTTACCTTGCTTATAATATCTATCCTCTTGATAATATAATTCACTTGTGGTAACATACCACCTTTAAATAGGAGGCATAATGCTACAAAATCAACATTTTTGTCTCCTTTTTTTATTTGTGTTCTTAGCTACTATACCATGTACAATATCTTAGGACAATCAACATCAACATACTATATTAACTAGCTACATCTTCATCCTCAACATGTTCATGGTTCTTCCACATAAATATTGTATATTTATTCCATTCAATTTGAAAATATTGGAAATTTAAACACCATCTTCAGAACTACCCCCAATGTTATTGCCAAGTTCATTCTTACACCCAAATGTAATGTTAAATAATTTTTTAATATAAAAAATGTACAACCACATCCCATGTTCTATAATGGTTACAAGAATAATAGTCATCTTCACTAGATACTATAGTTACAATTACAATGGTACATGCAATCAAAGGAAATATTGGTCAAAGCTAATGTAGGATACACCTTTATGCACATCACAATGTCAATATGGTCTATTCCTCTCATCTTAACTCCACACATAATACATAATATCATTGTTGTTCCCATTTTTAATGGAGTGAAACCCACAAAAGGTTTATTCCTTGCATATTCAAGGGGAAATGACCTCATGGGGCATGAGACAACACCCCTTAACCATATTTTATTACTACATTTTGATGAAATAGATTAATTCAACTACTACCCCATAGTTTCCAACTATAGCTAATATTTTATTAGGGTAAAATCCCTAATGATTTCATATTAAGGACCCATGGTTATTAATTCAAGAATCTTGATATTTTGAATGCTATGGTTTAAATTAATCTTGTTTCTATAGATAGTTTTGACTTGATTATACTATATGTTTCCAATTATAAATAATTTTGAATGTGATTACTATCCTAATAAGTATTTATTCAAATTATAATTGAAGTAATATTTTCAAATTAATTATCTAAACTAATGTTTATTTAGGCTAATTCTTATTTAGATTTTTTATTTATCATATTATTGTGTGAATCTCAATGACTTGATAAATTAATCTAAGTGTATAGGTAAATTAATGGCAAGAATGAGACCAAACCATGTAGAAGGGGGTATTCCATTTTATAGGAAATTCATTAGTATCTAGTGATAGGTGAAATTTTTGTATGATAGGAAAGGATGCTAAGTTAATCAAAGGAAATTATGTGTCAATTTGTTAAGATAACAAGAGCTACTAGATTAATTGGATTAATTGATGTAGAAAGAAATAGAGAATAATGAGCCAAAGTAAATACATAAGGATTGCCAAGGAAATTTTATAAAAAATAGAGGTGCTTGGGATAGTACTATGAGTAGCAAGAATCAAACTAGTGAATGGAAGAGAAAAAATGTTAGTACAAGTGGAAACATGGTGAGATTCTAGTTAAGTGGGATAAATTCCAACTCAAACACACCACTCGAAGGAAAGCCAACTAGAATAAATTGAATATTTATATGGTTCAAAAAATTCAAGGAATGTTATAACCCTCAAAAGGTAAAATCCTAAACACTTATTTTGAGAAGTTAATATGCCACTAAAATTGGCTAATGAAATTTGAGAGCGGAGAGTTTAAAAACTACTATAAATTTTAGAAGAAAATATTGGATAAAAGATACTAAAATTATGAACGTATAAGTGTAGAAATAATGAAAAGTAAGCTAAGGAAAAAGGGTACAATTTGTGATTTTCTTTCATATTAGAAACCAAATTTTAGGCTAGATGGGAAATTTTTTCCTTAAATATAATTTTTTAAATTCAAAGACTAAATTTTCTATTAGTATATGGATTTTAAAGTGATCCAATGTCTAGATTTTCTATCAATATATGAATTTTAAATAAAGATGTTGAATTTCTAATCATTTCTATTAATTACCATGTACTTCAATGATGCCACTTGTTAAGTGGATACACACTATGAGGTTAGCACGTGGAACAATATGGTTGATGCTTGGATTTTCCCCTCAAGAAAATTACTCATGCCCTAGAGAACCAGCTAGTGATGTACATGTATCTATATATTATCAATTACAAGTAATTATGGTCATGTTATTGATAAATGAATACTCTCTAAATTTATGGTTATGGTTGTGATTACGTTTGAATTGCCTAAATCAACTCTAAATCATCATCGTCGCCCTTACATGATTATATAAAATAGGGTAGATATTGTTTAAGCCCATGCATGTTTTATCAAAGTTGTATAGTAAGAATTAATTGGATCTCTAGGTCAACAAAGGATGATCTTTAGATTATTGTCAATTAAAGGAAGGAAAACACATAAAGAACTTAAAGATTTCAAGTAGTGGATAGATGATAACTATATTTAAATATAATCTATGTATCTATGAGAATATAATTATGTGATCAACGAATGTATGATCTAATTAATAGTTATTTCCTATGAAAAATTAATGTATTATTGTCCTTGATTGGATTTGTGTTTAAATCTAAAATGAATTCTAAACGATTCTAGATGATATTATGTATCCATTCCTCGACAATTGTGACTAAATTAATTATTGTACTTTTGATGAAAACTAGAATAATGAATAACATCTATAATATAGAATTCGTGGACTAAAATAATTAAGTGTTAAAAGATGAATTCCTTGTGAAACAAAATTTACTAACTTAACAATTGTGTATTCTATATTAGAATAAATTATATTAGCAAAGCCAATTTCTTAAATGTTAGGAGGTTTCATAATATCCAAATGATGTGTAAAATCCTATTGAAAAGAAAGAAATATAGTTAATTAAACCCCAATAAATTCTTGATAGTTCCAAAACTAATTCAGAATGCTGCTTAGAGAATTTAGCCCAAATAATCTAAATATCATCACGCGTATGCACTGGAGTAATGCAAGCCTTCTTAGTTAGTTTAGAACCGAAAAGCTAAGTTAGTGGGATTCTAAGTAATTTTACATCTAGATAAGCAGCTTGTCTTAAAGAAGAATAACTTATTTTTCTTTGAGAATTTTGAGAAACCCAAGAAGTTTGAGAAGTACGAAAGTTTTTAGTGTGAACTAACGAGATCTCTCCACATGTCTCCCTCGCATGGGGGAAGACTCCAAAACTTTGAAGTTCTCAAGCTTATCCTAAAAGAATTAAATATGTTTTAATTGAGTTATCCATCTTTCAAATATAGAACCATGACTCAAAAATCAAGATAATTCTATTAATTTAGGTACAAGATCCCAAATTGAAATTAATTTGAAAGATAATACATGTCTAGTAGGCATAGTTAGTATGATCTTTAGAAGGGTGTTTAAATTGAAGCAATATGAATGGTAGATTTTTTTTTTAATATTTTAAACGTGTATTTGGTTCACAACACTGTAAATTTGTTGTCGAGTTAGTTTAGGTAAGTCAAAATTAATCTTTTGGGTCGTGCGAAATCTAGCAGTAGCCCTACATTGTGTATAGTGGGTGAGTCAAGGTTTGAACCTATGTTAGTTGTTTGTGTCTTTCAACAACTCAAACAATTGGTCTACACCTCGGGGGAAACATGAAGGTAGAATATTATAATAGTAAATTTAACTTCAAAATTAATCAAGATAATAATATTTTAGCTTTTAATTGTTAAATAAAACTATTTTTCTATATAATATTTGATAGTCTAGTTGGTTGTTCTATCGTGGTATCAAAATATGGTTCAATGATTGAAGACTTAATGTGTCTCCAAGTTGAAAATTTGTGAATGAGATAAAGGCAAATGCAAAGCAAGGATAATTCAATGATAACTCTATTAATACAAAAAGAAAAAGTTGTAAAATCTGAAATTTGAAGGACAAGTAGATTGTAGAAGGAACAAAAAAATCAAGATGTTGAAAGGAAGATACAAACATTTAACAATTGAGTTACAAGGTCCTAAAATGGAGGAGCAAGAGTAAATGAAATCAAAGCAAGATGATCATGGTAGAATGGGGGATGAACCAACAAGATCAAATGAAGAAGAAATACTTCTCACTTTGCATGAAATAGGAGACTAATTTCCACCAAGGAAAGGTTAAGGGAAGGGAGAAGAAAAGTATAGGGAAGGGTGGGAAGAGACATTAGTCCCTAAAAAAACTAAGATAAATCCTAGGAAAATTGAGAGAAGCTTGAATGTTTAACCTATGAGACCAAAAAGATAGCACTATTAAATTTTTAAGGATGAAGCTTTGGAATTGAAGTTGAAGCTTGGTTAGTTGGAATAAAAAATGTTTTGATCTTTAAAAAAGAACCAATAATAAGAAGGCTTGAATTGTCGCATATCATCTCACTAATGAAGCAACATTATGGTGGGACCACTATGAGAGAATCTTGGCCACCAACAATGTCACAAAGTTCGAAGAGAAATTCCTTAAGTACCATCTATTAGATTCATATTTTACTAATCAAATGAATGGGTTCTACTCTCTAAAGAAATAAGGCATGATAGCGGTGGAATATAATTCTAAAATTACGAATCTATTGAAATATGTTGGTTATATTCAAGAAGAAATGATAAAGGTGAATCAACACATTGGAGGATTTTGTCTCCTTGGAGAGACATGGTTTATTTCTCTCCTTAAAGAGGCATACAATTGCATTTAGGGGACTAAAGTTAAATGTTAGATTGGAGATAATATTTATCATTCACAATGGGATAATTAAGCAAACAACAAAAACGGTTAAATCAACTTTGGCTACTTAGAGATCAAAATATGTAGCAAGGTAAATTTAAAGTTCCATCCATTTTTATATCCAACCTCCTAACTTTTGTGAATGAGAATCTTTTTGTGAGGTCTCTAGACATGAAATTTGTTAGCAAATATTTTTAGGAGGCTTGGATATGACCTGTTCATGAAGTACCTTTATAAGAGTTTAATCTAGTTGATTGGATTTGATTTATTCTTTTCTAGAGTTGGGCATGATGTTTTTGGTTATGGTTCGCTAGGTGGAGTGGCTTCATTCTTTGTTGTTGAAGGCCATGTAGCAAAAGAAGTCTTTGTCTTCCAACTTCTTTACTCTATAGTTTCCTTTTAGAACTCACCACCCCCACCTTACTAGGATAGGGAAGAGTTGAGAGGGCTCATCATAATATCAAGTTTTTTTTATGAACTAATGGTGTTGATGCAATTAAGACCAAGGATGCCGAGTAGTGATGAAGGACCTTCCACTAGAAAGATATGATATGAGTGTTTAAATATGCCCATTTTCATGGTTATAGTGACTCTAACCTAATTTTGTTTACAAAAGGGTTCTTTTTTTTTAAATAGATGTCCAATAAATAAATAAAAAGGCACTCCAACACTAATAAAATAGGAATAATAAGAATCTATGAAATATAAAACAATTATAAAATCTTTAATTTAATACATAGGGTGAGCATATCCATCACTATACATATCATAAAAAATATGCATGCAAATTTCTTCCTTAAAAGATAATTAATTGCTTTTTATAACTAAATGGCAATTTTTGGAGAAAAAGTTTTTCGAAGGCTTTCTTTATAAGCAAGTTATGTGCTTTTGATCTCATGAATCTATGAGTTGGAAAATGTACTTAGATTTGTCTAATTTTATCGAAAAATTTAAAAAGGTTCTATTTTTCAAAAAGTAAAAGTATAAAAGATTACATCTAAACTCAAATAAGTAGAAGATAAAAGAAATACATGAAAAATATGTAGGACTAAAAAAAATATATAAAAAAATGTCATTACAAAAAACAAAAATTGTTATTATATTGAGATTTATTTATCCATATCTCATTAATATATATATATATATATATATATATATATATTATTATATTAATTTTTTTAAAAATTAATTATTAATCAGTTTTAATAATAACAAATATATTAAAATATTAAAATCATTTTTATTATTATTATTAATTATGACTTAAACATTGTGTCAGTTTTTAAAATAAAAACATTTGAAAAAAATCACAAATAAAATAATAATAATATATAGTTATTCAAATTCATTTTCCCCAAACCATACTTGAAATAAAGAGCTTGCAATATTAAAATTTAAAAATCATAAAATTTGCTACATAAATCCTTTTCTGTAATAATAAATAAGTACAAGTGAGTTGAAGATTATGTCCTTTGCCTTTCCTTTAAAGGACAATTGGTTAATATTAATATTAAAATGGAAATTATTTTTTAATATGGAAAAATTGTGCTTGCACATGAATGGCATTAAGTCTTGGAAGATGAAATTATAATGTGGAATAAACTTCTTTAACTTTTAAACCATAATTTGGAGTTGTGTGATGTGAAGGACAATCAAGATAATATGTGATCTTCTATAAATTATGATCTTCTATAGCTTTAATTTGTATTGGGGTGTACTTCTCCTTTTAATTATTACATTAGTGTACCTTCTTATATATTATAATTTATAGGCTTAATTACTTTGTCTTTTAAGAGTTTTCATAGTACTTATTTCATGGTACGTTAAGATTATATGTTTAAGAGTTTATTTTGATAGAAATCTTTTAATAAGTTATATATATAATTAGTTTAATATTTATTTATTTATATTAGATTTTATATATTTATTTTTTAATTATTATTTTTAATTTAAAAAAAAAATTTACGTGGTTTGTGATTGATTTAAATTAATTTTGAGGAGTACAAAAATTATTGTAGAATCTTAAAGTTTCGAATTAAAAATATTTTTTGTTTCTTTTTATTAATTATGACAAGGTGATTTAGCATACATTTGTAGGACATGCTACTTTATTATGGTATTTAAAGACATTCATTGTGCACTTCATTTCATAACATAAGAAGAATTAATCATAAGGTGGGTTGTTAGAGCATACTTCAATTCTAAGGAGAATCAAAAGAAGTCAAATATGCATCATCATTATATATGACACTTGCATATATATATATTTATGACTGTAGGAATCAGGTAGTTCCCTATAAGCTACATCATGTTTGGTAAACTTTTTTTACATGACTAAAGACGTTGGTGCGATGCATCCTCCGGTACTACAAGGATGGAGGGGAGACTAGGCCTCATGACCTCTTGCCTGCAACATGATGCTTTAGCCAGTCAAGCTAGACCCTCCGCCCCAGATATCTATGTATATTGTATTTCATTGTAAGTAGATTTAAACATTTATCTAAAAAATTATTGTTTGAAAATTAATGTTGAATCCTGTAAAATATCAAACAAAAAAGATATTTATTATTGCAATGGAAAATTAAAAAGAAATAGTGTTGTCGAGTCTAATTTAATAAAATGCATATACATAAATAATAGATTAATTGAGATCCAATAAGCAATAGTAGTGAGTTAATGTATTGTAAAGTAAAATATTACAAAATAAATTATATAGGATAAAGGAACTTAAATTTGTGATTGAAGAATGGTTGTCTTTGATGAAGATTCTAAACCTTGACTAACCCAGATATATGAACTTTATATATCAATGAAATGTCTCAAAATCCGTGTTGAATCTATGTTCTATTTGGAACCAAGTTTATAGGTCTAGGTCAAGTTTTTTATCATGGATTCTTCCTCTACATCTATACTCAACCCTACATAATGTAAATTATGTTTGTACTATGCTTCAATGATCTTCATTAGATTTGTTTTTTTTAATGATATTTAAGGGATAGTGATATTTAAAAATACCTTGGAAGGCCTATTATTGTGTTGCTAAGGGATACATTATCCTAGGTCAATCCATAGAAATGTGTGTACAAGATAAAAAAAACACTTTTAGACATGCACACGATCCTAGAATTCTCATATAGATTTAGATTCATTTGATCACATTAATTATAATGTTGCAATGGAAATGATATATGAATAATCTTAGAGGATGAGGAGACACTTGGATGTAAAATAAATGCAACTTGATACATTTTAATATTAGCATATGCCATCAAATTTTATATGAGACATGCACTTAGTTGAATCAAGGTGGGAAAATAAAGGGTTCAACTAACCAACATTTAGATTTTAATTCAAGCATACAACTATGAGGTTGACCCTAGAACTATAAAAATGACTCAGATGGGAAAATAGTTATATCTAGGTGTAATGCCTCGCCACGCAACCCTAGAGAAAGTTTCAATTCACAATAAAAGCATACTATTTTTTTTTTATTAAAGTGAATTAAACATACATATTCAACTACAATTGATAACATCCCCTAAGGCTACGTAACCAAGATTACTTAAACCCAAATAACATACATCATTAAAACCATTGCATTTGATTACTCATGTAGTAAGCATTAATAAAACATACACAATCAACATAAGATAAGAGGATAACAATCCATGATATAAAATTCATTCCTTAATCAATTGGTTACATCACTCATTCCCAGAATGAGGCAATAATATAAAAGTGTTACAATTACATAATTCCACCTCGTAAATACAAGAGGGGTATAATAACTTATTACAATTTTGAAATACAACAATGCTTGAATTAAAAACAAGAATCGTGAGCTGTCCAACTGGATGTCTTGCCACCAAATACTGAAGATAAATGGGGACCCAACGGTGTATGGTGCATGTTCCACCCAACCAAGTGGTACCCAAAGGCCCACCCCCCATGCTAGGAGATAGTAACAACGTAACATGGACAAAGATCTACAACCTCTAACCAAAGGCAGACTCATACTGACACATACTGACTCAACCAAACACATGCACAATATAAGTCTAACACTAACATGGTCACATTGCTTCCAGACATATAATTAATCAAGTATGATAAGGAATCCATACACACAAAACAAAACCCAATGTAATCCTAGACAAAGTGTCATCACATAGTTAGTCATGAGATCTCCTCTGGGCATTCTTCATAGGCTCTAGTAATCTTAGTGACCTCAACCGAACCTTTTCCCTCATGCTCACTCATGCGGAATCAAATACCTCTCGTAAGGACAAGATAGATGACCATGCCATTTCAAGCCTTCCCACTCATCCCAAGTCTAAACGAGCCCTTGTGTCTATAAGTGAGGCTAAATTTTCTTGATTAGTGTGAAGTACATCCTAATCATCTAAGTACATTACTTTAATTATCACTTGATTAAATCACTGCTGAAGGTTACCCAGTTTACCTCTTTGGGCTACGACGCCTAACATAAGCCACTCTTCTAATGGACAACAAACTATACAAAACTAAACTCCAAGGGTAACTCAAGTGCTTACAACTAGACAACGCAATCTCTCCTATTCTAGGAGGTAACAGTTAAGGAAACTCACTCCAAACACTTGGAGGAAACAAGTCACATAAAGCACTACCCAAGGGAAATACAAATAGTTGACTAACAATTAAGAACCCAAATAATCTAGAAGACTTACAAATTAAAACTCAATAACCCTTTTTCCCCAATCACGAACATAAGGAAAAGTAATAACAACAAGCAAAGGAAAAGAAATACACTAATTTTTGGATATATTAAATCCATTTCCCTATCTAATACTTTTTACAGTAAATAACCAATTACTTCAACTAGATAGTTAATAAACTAAATTAATTGCCTTTACTATTACAGGGAGGGGGAAAAATATTCTAATTTTATCCAAACACATCTTCTAACTACTTTTAAAAGCAAAATAAACCCATGCAAGAAATTTTCTTCCAGTTTCACAACTAACACATCTAATTTCTACAATTTATTTAAATTTCCCTTTTTCATTTCATTATTTTATATATATGTATATACACACACTATATATACAATATAAATTTATATTTACATTATATATATAATTAAAAAAACCAGATATATAATCTATATACTATATATACACATATATACTATATATATACATTATATATATGTATATATACTATATAATATATTATATATATTTAATTTAAATTTTCGAAAATAAGTAATATAGAGCGAACGAAATTGTCATTTCCAAATTTCAAAGGAAATAAAATACATTAAAAAAAATAGCACAGTGATTAAATTGGGGAGGGGTCGGCTATGGCCGAACCCCCACCCCACCTCCGTATGCTCACGCCCTTATGGGGGTTGCGTTGCCTCCAAAGATAGCGCACCCTCCACTTAGTGGAGGGCACTGCCTTTAGAGGCAGTCGCACCTCCATCCAAAGGAGTGGTGGGGGTTTTAGTCCCCCACATAACACACAATACACAACTGAAAATTCATCAAAATTCCCTGTGCAGTCCGCCGTATGATGATTAATATATATATTTTTTAAAACAAAAAGAAATCAAAAAATATATATACATTATATATATATATATATATATATATATATAGATTTAAACATGGAAATAAATTAAAGAAATAATTTTGAAACACTCACCTACAGGTGAAAATGTGAATTTTTCCAAAGAACAATCCAAAATTTACAGAGGTATAAAACTAAATCTTACAATCAATTTTTCTCAAATTCATAGACAATAAAAGAACAAGAAATCTAAGAGGAATCTAGATTACATCCAGAAGCTTTCAAATCCTCTAGGTTTTTCCACCGCAATTTCTACAGAGGTTTTAGAAATAAATTCATTTTCTACAGTGAATTAAATTTTCTAAAACAAATCTAAATGTGTTGTTCAACCTCAAGTTTGATTTAATAATGAAACTAACAATTTCCTCATATAAACTAAATTCAACAGAGGTTTCATAATTTCCCTGAAGAA
Source organism: Sequoiadendron giganteum (assembly GCA_007115665.2). NCBI lineage: Eukaryota > Viridiplantae > Streptophyta > Pinopsida > Cupressales > Cupressaceae > Sequoiadendron > Sequoiadendron giganteum. The sequence continues at coordinate 489,188,387 of CM021103.1, forward strand.
ATTTCATGACAACTACAAAAGCTTTTAATTTTATTTATTTATTTTCTTTCTTCTAACAACAAAATTCTTTTCCTAAATAGATTTAACAAACAAATTTTTAATCACTACTATTTTAAAAGAAAACCAAGAACAATACAAAAACACAGAAGAAAACCCGAGTCAAGAAGCTTCAGGAAATGGAAATTTGATGCATAGCCTCCTCCAAAGCTTCCACAACTTCTATCCAACAATCCAGTGATTCCAATCTAGAAGACAATCAAAAAACACAACCAAAATTCAACAAAATTCTCCAATATAAATTTACACCCAAAATTTCTCCAAACAATCCTCTGTGCAATTTTTTCCCAAAAATATCCTCACACTTGTGAAGAAGCTTTTCCTCTCCAAAATTCTCTCTGTGAGTGAATTTGCAACAAACTCTTCTCATTAATTAAACTTACACATGCTGGCATAATTGAAAAATATCCTCAACAACCAAATCTAATTTTGTATTTAATTTAAAAGTTCTAAATAATAAATTAACTCCAAAATTTGAAACTAATTTCCCAATTAAACTTAAATTCAAAAATACATTACATTATTTGCTTTCTTTTAAATTACTCAACATAAAACTTAATTAATTAATTTTAATTATTTAATAAATAAATTCAACCCTTTTGGGATTAAATTTAATTAATTAAATTAAATTAAATTTTATTAATAAATTTAAATATAATTTCAATCCACAATTTTAATTTTAATTTAAATAAATAACAACTTTTTATCAATGCATTTATTCTAGATATTAATTTAATGAACACACACCTCTCAAAATCAAATATCATTCAAACAAGGTAAACCATGACTCAACAAACATGACTAATGACACACTAAGGCTAGGGCGTAAACTTGACACAAGTTACCTAGCTACTATCTCTCGTTCAACTTAACCATTGGATCAACACACTCAAACCAGTGAAACCAAGTGGAGTCGATGTTTTGTACCTACAACCTGAAAACCAAGTAAACAACATCATATGATATAAACAACATAAAATACACACCGTGAAGAGGAAATTATGGAATCGTAGGGCGCTCGCAAGCGAGTGATGCGAACCCATCCCCTTCACCAATACATTCATCAAAAATGACATTTACATCTTACTCAATAATCTCATATAAATTCACATGTTATATCTACTAACATCATCACATCATTAAAGCATGTAACACAAATCATCAGATAAACCACATCACACAAATAATAGTTCATTGCTCTATAAATAGCGATCAAATACACACACAAGATAAAGTATCTGAATATCCAGAAACGTAAATCAAAGAAAAACAAGGACACACTGTCCAATCCAAAAAACAAAACAAGGGGGTGTTACACTAGGTGTATAATGGCTTCGGGTAGGTGTACATATAAATGTAAAATGTATGGATTAGGTTAATGTATAAGAATGCATGCATATAAGGATAAGGTGGGGGAATAAATGCATAAGAATACATGTATATGGATAGATACAAGTTAAGGGAATGAACCCAAATTCACATAAGATTATGCCACTTGTCAATATGTCCATGTGTGAAGATGTTTACCCAAAATAAACACACATCTAAATGGGAAATGATGTAGTTATATAAATTTTAACATTATATTTTGTCCACTTTGTGTTGCATATGACGCCTATAATGATCACACATCTCAAAGTATGTGACACTCATAATTATGCATGTAAAGGAAATATTTAGACACAAAAGGATACTAAAGGTTGTTTATAACATGTAATAGGCCTTGCAACATGTTGTTGTGTAGGTTTAAACTTTTCCATGTACTTTCCATGGTAGCTTATAAAATAGAGGGAAAATATGCCATGAGTAGTTTCTATAGCACACATAGGAACAAATATAATTTGAATCTTGTTGTTAACAGTCATAAGAGAGAGGAGAAACCCAACCTATACAAAAAGTAGTAATGAAAATCCTTATTTAAAGTTGAATGGGTGATAGAGTCGATGATGTGCAAGGCATGCCATGTACTAAAATGAGCCTCAATATGTATCAACCTTGCAAGTCCTAGCATTAATTTTATTATTTATTTATTTATTTTATCCTTATGTATTAATTTTATGTCATTCCTATAATTTCACTTTGTGGGACCTACTTTGGTGAGGTGGCAACTTACATGGTAGGTGACTAGGATGACATAATCCTAATTTGGTGGGGATAGGCTCCCACTTGGTGGAGCCCATTGTAAGATATTTTAGTGGAATTTGTCAGAAGTTGTAAGAGTTGGACTATGACAACTACTATGATTGATTATGAAAAAACTATGACAACTTGTATAACAGTGTAAGAGTCATGACTAGTGAAATTATGATAGGTGTTAGTCTTGCATGTGGTAGGTTCTACGCATGTCAAGTGGTACAACTTGCATGCATAAAAATACCTTGTATGGAAATATTGGTTGTAGTTTTCATATGCTAGTGAAGGTAGGTGCCTTACATGTTCATCTTCAAGTTCACTTGCATGCAGTAAAGAGGATGATGAAATGTGGCATAAGTCTAGGTGTCCATATTGTAGCTCTATAAATATGGGTGTTTGACAAAGGAGTTGAGAGCGGATAATTATTCATTACAGTTTCATGTTAGTTTCATCTAGAAGAACAAGATGTAATCTCCATGTTAGGGCTTTGAACCTACAAGTGTATTGTAATATGTTTGTTGTTGCAGATTAATACATTGGATTGATACATTGGAATGTGGGATTTTTTCCCAAAAGGGTTTTCCCCATGTATATTAAAGTGTTTATTCTCTTTTTTTTTTAAATATCTTTCTTCTATTATTCTTCTTTCATGTTCTTAAAGTGCTAATTTACATGTTATGTTGTCAAAATTTACTTGTATTTGTAAACTTTATTATCTTTCTTCAAAGGGTTAATGTGATGGGAAATAAGCTATGTATATTTTTGCATTAAAGGAATAGTAGTATGGCTTGCATCAATTAAATGAATAAATAGTAAATAAAAAGAAATAAAGGATACTATAAAGTGCATATTGGCGGTCCTTTTGGGATGTTCTTTTCCCTTTCACGATAGGCAGTTGAAACTATATAAAAAAAACTCAAAAAATTGAGTGTTAGTGACACAGTTTGTTACCCCTAAAATTAGTTGAATCCATAAGATATAAGGATTTATAGGAGATGGAAAAATAAGACATGAAAAATAAAGGTAAGGATGTAATCCTTTAATCATGTAAAGTAATAAGTGTGAATAAATATATTATTTAATAATCATGTAAATGTCTCAAACAATAAGCATGATAAACTCATGGGCTATAGATTATCTTAAGAAATAATGATGTTGCCCCCATAATAGGTAAATAAAACATGGTATTGTTGTCCTTATTTTTCAAGAACACACATGTAAATACATAAGACATTGGAGTGGAATATAACCCCAATGTGGTATCCAAGAGCACAACCACTCATTTATATAGGTAAGGTGTTAGATCCCTAGTGGTGATGAGGATGCCAATGTATGACATGTAGCTAATAAAGTGAGGGAAGACAAATCCTATTTCTCCCATGTGGTAAAGTAGCTTCTTAGGATGTGATTAGGTCACATGAGTGCAATAATGTATAGAGTGTGATTATGTAAACTTGTGTCAAGGTAATGTACCACAAAGGTGTGCTTGTGCAAATTTTAAATTAATTTGTAACTTTTCCTCATTACTCTAAAGTCTAAAATTTAAACCCATTTAGACTATGAACTATGAATATCAATTCTCAGGCATTGTTCTAACTCTTTATTTTCCTATCTATTTGACTACCACTCTTCTTAGTCTAGCCCAAATTTGAAGAACCTCATTTTCCAAAATTTTGCTACCATTTAAATTTTTTACATTAATCATTTATCTATGTTATCTCAACCTATCTCATTAAGAGATTATTATAGGTTTGACTTAAGAAGTATCTAGGGATTTTATTGTATCATAATTCTGTATTGGATGTTGTAACTTAATCCTTGAATATTATTTCTTTGTTTTGTTAAATGATTTGAAATTCCATTAAAACATAGTTTAGGGTGCTATATTTAGGAAATAATTTTAGAAATGTTTGAGTGGTCTTGTTTCAAATATTTTACCTAAAGGGATCAAATGATAATTACTCTAAAATATTAAATTCACATTATAAAATTGTTAAAGTATTGGCTTAATTCACAATTCCTAGTATTAGATTAGATCCATATCTTATATTTTATGGTTAGTGTGGCTAATGGTGAAATGGATTTTAGTGTCAATTGTAATCCTAAATCCATAAATTTTTGAATATATGCCCCTAGCCCAATCTTTAGTTTATCCCTTAGACCTAAGCTTCAAAATGTTAAGTAAGCTCAATGATAATCTTAGGTTTAGAAGCTCAAAATTTTAGAGCTTTGAATTCTAAGTCCTTAGATTCTGAAACCCCCAAGGTTAGGATTAAACCAAAATTTATAAAACCTTAAGGGGAAAGTTCTTTTTGTGAAGTTTGAACTCCAAGCTTTTAAAGTTTCAAAGATTTGAAGTGAAGTTTTAAAAATGTGTATTATATCTAGTGGAACTTTGAAAACCTAAGAATGAAACTTACAATTGGTGTCTCAAAATTTTGAAAACCTGAACCTACTAAGTTTAACTATCTTATGCATATCATTTGGTGTTCAAAGACTTTGGAATCCTAAAGCCATGTAAATCCTGCTTATTTAAGCTTGTAATTTGGCCTTTTAGAACCCAAAATTCTAAATTCATCTTGGACTTTCATCATTGAATTTTGAAATTATACAATAAGACCCTTAAAATCATCTCCTCAACGAAATTATTCATGTGTTGTAAATATACAATAATACTTATTCACTAGCAATAATGACTAAAAGTGATCAAAATTAAAAATTTATTTATTATTTATAAAATTCCTTATTTCCTAATACATATATTTATGGTAGTGTTGTGTTATCTTTTGCAAGTCATTATATGTTGCACTTTCAAGGATTAAATGTGAAGATCAATATGTTTCATAATTCTTAAATGAATAATACATGATGGTGGAATTCAAGATATTTCATTAGTGTTGATGAATTTCATGAAAAGATGGTCTAGATCCTAATGAGGTCAAGGATACAATGCATAAATTCATTGTACAGAAGCAAAATTAGTTGTAGAAGGCTACGAAAGAGAACTAAGAGTGTGAATTATTAGGTGGAATTCACTTGTTAATTTTTAACAAGCATGCAATTTCATAATAAGTCAAAAGTGCATAAGGATAAAGTGTCTTCATATTCTATGTATTTTGTCTATTTTGAATATTTTGGAGGGAATTAATTTTAGCATTCCACATCCATAGTGACCTATAAATATTCATTTGTAACACATTTTAAAGGGTTGGAGACCTTTGGAAACCCACTTTGAAATATAACATATTGTATTTTTCTCTTTTTTTATGTTTTCATTTTATGGTATTTTCTAAAATTTGAATCTATTTTCTTACCATTTTTTCATGCATTTTATTTAATGATTCAATAGCTTTGATGTGTTGATGGAAATGTTGTTCTATATGGTCAACATGAACAATTTTTGCACACTAAAATTAAACACTTATCATGCATTTGGTTTTTACTTTGAATATTACACCATCTCACATTTTGATTGTGGGTAACACATTAGGCAAGGATTTAATTTATGTCAAATTTAAACATTCATACAATGATGTACAGAAGGATTAAATATATAGGTTTTATTGGGATTAAGGTGTCTCAACCTTAGAGTCCCAACATTGTTTTAAATTGATGTAATTAATATATTTTATTTGTATTATTTAAATGCCTATGGTGTCATGTCACAAATTGGGACCCACCAGCTGGGTGGCATCCCCGTTGGAGGTGACTAGATGAAACATCATCATCCCATGTGGACATAGGCATCCCACTTTGGAATATATGACATATGGCAGATTCTATGACGTGTCATAAGGCATCTTTGAATACATGAAGAAAGTTGGCACCCAAGATGGGTTATGACAAGTTGTAAGAGAATCAACTATTTTTAGTCAATTATGATAGATTCTCTTACGAATCCTATGACAGATTCTATGGTAGATTTATGATGTATTTTATGACAATTGTAAGGCATTGATCATAAGCTATTTTTAGCATATTCTAGGCACCCAAGCTAGGAAGAAGAATATTTGCATGTTTGACACTTGTCAGGGGTGTAAGGGAATGTCGTACATGTGTCCAAATTAATTTCTAAGGTGTTGAATATTTTTCCATGTGGATTTGGATGCCCCTCATCTTCTAGATGATTCTTGAAGCTTATAACACTCTATTTATTGAGTGCCTTGAGTTTTAGAATGCATAGTTTATTTGTAGGTAATGAAGTGCTACCAGGTTAACTCTATAACAAGTGTTTGTGATGAAGAACTTGTGTAGAAGCTTTGTACCTGGGCTATGTTGTAACTCCTATTTGAAGTAATATATAAGAATTATGCTTTTGGAGGGTGGGGTTTTTTACCTGAAAGGGTTTTCCCCATGTACATCTGGTGTATGCTATATTTGTGTACTCATTGTTCTATTTCCATCATTCTCTATGTGCTTCTCTTATTGTAACAGAATAAGGTGTTAAACAAAATTTGTGTAACTCTCCTTTGCTTAGATTAGTGTAGGAAGCTATTTCCGCTCACTTAACTTCCTTTCAGGTTTAGATTCTTTTTACTTTTTTTATAAATACTTTTTTTTCTCCTACTTTTACATTGGTGGTAGAACAAATTAATTTTAGGGTTTGCTAATAAATTTTCATTCACATAAGGTATAAATTTTTTATGAATCTTTGAATTCTACATAATAAAATTTATGTTCTCACATACATATTGTTGTCCTAAAATTTAGAACTATATCTTACTTAAATTAAAATAAATTTACGCAAATGACTCTTTAAATTCCATAATAGAAAAATCCGATTTATAGGAAGCATTGTTGTTTTCAAGATTTAAATCTTTTGAATCATAATTAATGTCAAAAATAGTTTTAGGAAGTCTAATAATTTGAAACAAGAATCATAAACATGGTTAAAGTTTAATTAGAGGGAAAACACCAACTAATAGTGATCAATAACACTACACACCTCTATCTTATATGAATGCCTTGATATTCCTATTTAACACCTTGAGTGGACTAGTCAATATGCTCTCCAAATGAGAAATTTTGGTAAACCTCACGAAGATAAGCGATGAAAAATATTGAGGCTTATCACCTTCCAAGTAAGGGAATCTTTATCATTCCAACTAGTTGGTGTGCCAAAACATGCATTAACAAGACATATATCATAGTGAAAATCATAAAATAAAAGGTGCATAAGAAAGATAAGGATCAATGACTAACCCCCCAACCCACATATAATGGTCAATAATATTATCATTTTAAGTGCATGATGTTAACTGGTTCTTTTATCAATTTTATATAAGGAGTGGAAAGGACAAATAAAATAATGTCAAAATAAGAAGTAATGTTAAATAGATCAATCCACTTTGGTTAAAATTTACCTCAACTCATTTCTATAATTATAGTTATTTATTAGAATTTATAGAATAGATGAAAGTTTGGAAACTAGCTTAGGAAACAAATACTATCAAACTCTAAATAAAAATTATTTATAAAATTAAAATAGCATTGCAAAGTTAGTCTCCAAGAGAGTAATATAAATACTCAAGAAGTAAAATTAAATTAAGAGAGATCAAAAGCACAAATATAAAAGTGTATAAAAATAAATTAGAAGAGTGAATATACATAGGCTAAGTGAGAGGGAAGAGGTGGTAAATATGATCGATGGGAGGAATACATCACAAGACTCAAAAAATAGAACAGTGTAACTCTCATGTGATATATTGACATATCACACTCCGCTAACAATGATATTCACTTTATTAACCTAAGCAAGCTTAAATAAAAGTGTATGAAAAACCTATACTAGGAAATAAAAATCACATTGACACTCACCTTTTAAGCATAACTTAGGTGGGTGAAAATATGGGTCCCAACAAATGAAGCCTGATTAGGTACCAATGTATATATCCCCCTTCAGAAAATATATAAAAGCCTATAAAATAGATATGGAAAATACCCCTCTCATAGTAGAGAGAGAAGGAATGACTAAGAAACCCCCAAAAAGATCAAGAATCTTGCACCCACAATAAAGCTTATACATGATGACACATTTTGTGAATGGTTTACTAAAAATATTGAAAAATTTCTTAGAAGTCAAGTAGTATTTAAGATAAATAACTTGTCCATAGATAAGACCCCAAATGTAGTGCATGTAAAACCCCATATAGTCGATTCACTGGAGATGGAATGAGTTTCATGAAATTTTAATGGTGCTATGGCTATCATAAAAGATGATTGAAGGGCATATGAATTGGATATCAAAATCAATGAGAATATATTGAAGCCAAATAACCTTAATGGTAGTATTCATAACCCTTGAAACTTAGCCTCAATGTAAGATAGAGAAATAGTAGACTAGCTCTTGCTTGAACAAAAAATAGGACCATAACCAAGAGAGAAGTTGTAACCTAAAGTGGAATTGCAATCCTTAAAATCATCTACCCAACCTCAATCAATATAGACCACCAAATCAATATCGATGTTTGTTGTATAGTGAATCCCAAAATTGTAAGCACCCTAAATGTAATGAAAATACAACTTGGTTGCCTTCTAGTGCAACTCATGGGTCTCCTTCATAAATTGAAAAGAGACTAATATAATTAGGTCAAAATTTTCCTCAATTCCTCTCTATTTGTAGATACCTAAAATATTCCCTAGTCATCTTCACCTAGTACTAATCAATAAATTCCATCATCTAGGCATAATCATCTTCACCTATTCCTAATCGACCAATTCCATCACCTAGTCTAATCCCTTTCACCTAAAGTCCATAACTTAATTAAATAATCATGTCATTTAATTAATCACCTTTTTCCACCTACTCATAATACATAAATACATATTCCACCTATTTTCTATCCCACATGTGGTAAAGCATTTAAATAATATGATTATTTAATTGGGCCTATATTACCTCAACACATTCCAAGAATAAAGGAAACCTAAGAACAATTGTCCTTATTGTTGAAATGCAAAAGACAACTAAGAGGGGGGATGAATCAATTGTCACCATTCTTATTCATAGATCTCAAACAATGATTAACTCCAAATCCACTTTAATATGTTATTAAGTATGAGCATGAAATGCAAATAATAGAAAGAAATATCAACACAAAAGCCACCAGATTTATGTGGAAAAACCAATAAGGGAAAAACCACGGTGAGGATTAACTCACAATATAATAGTAATACAAAGGCTAACTGCCAAAGGGCTCACTACCCAAGATAAACTCACTATTTGAATACAAGGCTCACTGACTATAGATAGGACTCACTATCCAGAAGGGAGGCTCACTGCCTATAGATAAATATATACAACAAAAAAATCTGCCACAACAAGTTCCACACATTCACAACCTTGATTAGAGAATTGCAGACACCATTAGCTCACTGCTTTCAAGAGTCAGACACATTAAAGTATTGTTGCCTTGATTCACTTTCGCACACTCTTCTTCTCAAATTTGTCACACTTCTATTATATAATTCACATCTTGACTTGTATTTATACTGACTTCAACCTTAGAAGCTTTCTCCAAGGTCGGCTACACATTCTTTATTTTATAAATTCAAATCAGGTCATCGACTCAACATTCCCATGATGGATAAGAATGAGAGTGGACCAAATACATACTTAACCAGGACCCAAAACAACATCTTGGATCGATCGCATGCTTTCTTAATTGATACTTATCCTTCATGTAGCGTGTAGACACTAGGTCGGCCAAACCTAATGAGAACACCAATTAAATTTTGAAGTGTCTGCATTCGCAACAAGATGATAACATGTGGAACACACAACATGCTTCGCCATATACTAGAAAACCTCTTAGAAACCTTCAGATTCTTCCACAACAACTGCAACAAATTTTATATACATAACTCTTTCCATCAGTCCAATAAGATTGTACAGATACTCAAGGTGACTCTGGAACAAGTCTTCCAGAGTACCAAACCACCAACACTTTTTCCAAAACATAGATAACATCATTATTAATCTTCTTTCAGATCTGCAAGATCTAAGAAAACCATTAGAGGACTGCAGAGTAGAAACATTTCTCTCAGTCCACAGACAAACAACTCTTCTAGACCAGTTCACAAACTAGTGAACACAACTTTCACTCTTCATCAACCCAAAAGCTATAAATCAGGATATATCATCCAAGGATGCCCATAAACAACACTACAGATCCGCGCAAGCATAGGATCAACACAAAAGAAATGCAAAGCACATTATCGGAGCACATTCAGAACACACACACGACTCTATCTTCACCATTTATTAATTTTCTCAAAAGCACTTCATATCAACACACCTGCAACACCATAAAGATAACTCCATGCACTCACAACATCTCTACAGTATCTCAACCATACATTTACTACTTGTAATCACTTGATTTCTTACACTACAACAACCTGTACTATGTTGACATCAATAACAACATTAATGAAAACACCGCCATACTCATTCATACTTGTGACAATCTCCCCCTTTTTCATTGATGGCAACACATGATGTGAAAAACCATCAAAGACAAAATACACACTCTCCTGTTTCTTCTTCCCCTATTTTTTCGGATTAGACAACCTACACAACGTTTCTGCACTCTCTTCTCCTTACAAAATTCTCTCTCTTTTTCAACTTTTTCGGATATGGATATGATGCAGGAGCATCCAGGGTGTAAGAGCAATATTGCATCACCCAAAAAAAATGTTGTTTCTTTTCAATAAGGGCTAAATTTGGTAGGGTTACTATTTTAGTAAGTTTACATTTATGCACAGTTGGATACAAAATCTTTCACAGACCTCCAGAATGGTAAATTGAAGCAAATGGTGAAGAAATCACTTCAATACCATTTGTCATTTGAGAGATATTAAAATTTCAATTTTCAAAAAAATCTTAGTAAAATCTTTGGAGTCAATTTTGAGGCACTTAGAGGCTCTAAATGGGCCTAAAAACTAGTGGAAAATGAAAGTGTTTAGCCTTTAGGCCCCACTATTTGGTGGAAGATTTCTTGAGAGCTTTCCAAAAAGGTATTATAATAGAAAATATGATGGTCGGATCAAAAGTTATGACCCCATGAAGTTGTACTACCAAAATTAATAAAATTTCAAAATATCTTCTTCACGAAGTTACACTTTCTAGAAGATTCTAGGGCAGTTACACCTTCCAAATAAAGGATGTGAAAGGGGGGTACAAGAGGACACCAAGGTAGTGTAGATGGTGGCTCCAATTTGTAAATTTGTAGATTTATGTAATGAAAAATCCCATGTGATGGAAAATATGATATAATTTTATTTTCATTTTAGTAATAATAGAAAATATTTGCTTTCCTTCTTGCATTTTGTTTGTGCCATTATTTTTTGTTTTTGTGAGTTTTAGATTGTAAGGGGAGTACCCTTCATCAGGATAGGCTTTTTCACATGTCTCTCTCTCTCTCTCTCTCTCTCCCCCTTTGACATCAATGACAAAGATTTTTTTTTGCATTAATCTTTAGCCATATAAAATTTTGATTGCTCCTCCTTAGGAGTGCACCCACATCTCATACTGCAACAATGATACTTTCTACTCCCCTTGAGGAGTAGACCATAATCATTAGTCCAAACAAATGAAGAATTTGTAGATCTATTGGACTGATGCACCTCTATGTGCACCTAGTTCAAGGAAGGAGGGGCAATAACCCCCAACTTCTCCCTGAGATACTCAAAAGCATCCTTTAGAAGAGCCTTAGTAAATATATCTACAATATGATCCTTTGTAGACACATATTCAAGCCTGAATCCATTCTCCAACACCTTGTCCCTTAAGAAATGATATTTGATAGATATATGATTTGTTCTTGAGTGCATTACTAGATTCTTTGAAATATTTATTGCACTTGTATTATCACAAAAGATAGGGATAGACTCATCACACATCACACCTATATCCTTCAATGTTTGCTTCATCCAGAGTACCTATGTACAACAAGATGTTGCTGCAGTATACTCAACATCTACAGTGGATAAATAAACTGAATCATGTTTCTTGCTTAGCCACGAAACCAATCTTCCAAGAAGAAAGAATGCACCACCACTTGTACTCTTTCATTCATCCACACAACCAACCCAATCTGCATTAGTGTAGGCATTCAATGTAAAATAAGTATCCTTAGGATACCATAGGTTATAATCCAGAGTGCCCTTTAGATATTTGAATATCCTTTTCATAGATGTAACATGTGTTTCTTTAGGTTCTGCTTGAAATCTAGCAACCAAACATAATGCATGCATGATATTTGGTCTAGTAGCAGTAAGATATAATAGTCCACCAATCATAGATCTATACATGATCTAATCAACTTTAGGAGAATCATCATCCTTACTCAGTTTGCATCCATTTACCAAAGGTGTATAGACTGGTTTGGAATCATCCATTCCAAACTTCTTCAACAATTATTTAACATATTTTGATTGTGAAATGAATATGCCCTTATCAGTTTGATTCACTTGAAGTTCAAGAAAGAAGTTCAACCCACCAATCATAGACATCTCAAACTCTTTTTTCATCTCCTCTGCAAATTTCTTACACATACCTTCATTTCCTCCAAAGATATTATCATCAACATACACAACCACTATCAAAAAAAAATTTCCTTCGACTTTGAAATAGAGATTATTGTCTATGGAGCCTTTGTTGAACCTTTGATGTGTGAAATATCTATCCAACCTTGCATACCATGCTCTGGGAACCTATTTAAGTCCATATAGTGCCTTTTTCAGCTTGTAGACCATGTATGGTTTATTTGATAACTGAAATCCTTTCAGTTGTTCCATGTGCACCTCTTCTAATTCTTCATTTAGGAATGCGGACTAACATCCATCCGGTATACTTTGAAATCTTTGTGTGAAAAAATGCCAAAAACATCTGAATGGCCTCCATTCTTTCCAACAGAGTAAATGTCTCCTCAAAATATATTCCTTCAAACTTTGAATAACCTTTGCACACCAACCTTGCTTTGTTTCTTACTACTTCACCATCTTCATTTAGCTTATTCGTGAACACCCATTTTGTACCAATTACATTCTTGTTTACAGGTCTAGGAACCAATTCCCTTGTTTGATTATTCTCTATCTGCTGCAACTCTTCTTTCATTTCTCTAACCCAATTCTCATCTTTGCATGCTTCACATATTGTTTTAGGTTTTATCTTAGAAAGTAAACACAAGTTTACCTCTGTTGCTACCACTTTACTTCTTATTGTTACACCTTTGCCTTTTTCTCCAATTATCTATTCTTCCAGATGATATTTTTGTACATACTTAGGAGTAGGTTTTGAAGCTTCTTATGCTTCCAAACACCTTAAAGTATTTAAAAGTAGGAATCTTGCCAGTCCACAGTTCATAAGGGGTCTTTGTGTTGTTACCTCTGATATGATCTTTATTAAGAATGTAAACAGTAGTGTGGATTTCTTCTCTCTAGTATACATTAGGTACATTTTCCTCTTTCATCATAGTCCTTGTAGCCTCTTGAACAATTTGGTTCTCTCTTTCTACAACTCCATTTTGCTGAAGAGTTCTAGGAGCAGAAAAATGTCTCTTTATACCATGCTCTTCACAAAATGTGTTAAAATCACTGGAAGTGAATTCTCCACCTCTATCAGATCTTAAAATTTGATTCTTTAGGCTCACTTCATTCTCTACCATTTCCTTGAACACTTTGAATCTATCTAGAGCTTGAGCTTTCTCCCTAAGAAAAGTAACCCATGTCATTCTAGAATAATCATCAATCAAAGCATAAAATACCTGTCACCATTAAGACTTCTTGTTCTTTTGGGACCACAGAGGTCTATATGAATCAATTCCAACATTCTAGTAGACAATAGTTCTTTGCCTTTAAAACTGCATCTTGTTTGTTTTCCCAATTGACAACTTCTGCAAATAGTATCGATAGGCTTTGTGATTTTAGGTAGATCCTTGAAAAATTCTCTTGAACTATTCCCAATTAGATTGTCAAAGTTTACATGTCCCATCCTTCGGTGCCACAACCAACTTTCATTAACTTGAGACATAAAACACTGAACATCACCACTCTTGAGATGATAGATCTTTCCATGTGTTCTTCTTCCTATAGCAACCATAGTTCCAAACCCTTTTCTGATCTCACATGTATTATCTTGGAACACAAGATTAAATCTTTTTACACATTTTTCCAACACTCAAAATATTATGCCTTGAGCCCTTAACATAATAAACATCATCAGTATTGTGTTTTCCATCAAAACTAATTGTTCCTTTTCCAACAATCTTTGCACCAGAATCATCTCCAAACATGACTAATAATCCATCATGCTTTTCAAGTTTAGTGAACTTACTTTTGTCTCCAGTCATATGATTTGAACATCCACTATCAATTACCCAATAATCTTCATCTTGTCTAGCATTAAAGTCAATAACCAGAGTACCTTCTATCTCATCCTTTTTGGTTTTCGAACCACATTCCCTTGCACATCTTCCATGGTTAGAAGACACAAATTTATTCTCGAGGGCTAGAAACAAGCATTCATCTTTATCATCCTCAAAATCAGATTCATCATTAGAAATTCCAGCATCTTCTCTAACATAATACAATTTCTTGAACTTTCTATCCTTTTTGTCTTTGTTATCTCTGTTATTTTTGTGTATGGCTCTATTTGGACATATTGAAGCATAGTGACCAATATTTCCACAACTAAAACATTTAAAAGGTAGCATACCTTTGTACTTACCAATACCTTTCTTCAATTTCCTTGAAAATTTTGCTTCCAACTCCTCTGAACTTTCACTATCCAGATCATCTTATGTCTTGGTGGCTTTGAAGTTTGTTTCTATTTTCTCCTTTTTTCCCCCAAACTTCCTCATTTCGAATGCGATCAAGGTTCCAAATAGCTATTATTTAGTGAATTTATTTGGATCATACACTTCCTCAATAGCTGAGACCTTGTCACTATAAATTTCCAGTAGAGTCATCAAAATATTCTCTATTACATCTTCACTTGTCAGAGTACCGCCTTGATTTTTGACTTCATTTGCTACAATATCAACCCTCTGAAAGTAAGCTTGCAATATCTTCACCTTCTTCCATTTTCAAGTTCTCATATATGTGCTTTGTTGTTAGCTTATTTGATAATTTTACTATCATTTCCTTCATAGATATCTTTCAACTTTTCCCACACTTCATAAGCAGTTCCTAATAAAATAAATTTTGTTCGCTCAATCTTAGATAAAGCACTAAAGATTTCATACCTTGCCTTTTCATTTTTCTCATAGGAAAAAATCTCATCTATAGAAGAAGGACCACTTGTTGGCTCAACATATTTAGTCTCAAAAAATTTCCAAGTCTGAAGCCAAGAGAGATCAGGGAATCTCTCATCTGCACTTTCTAGTCACTATAGTAAGCTCCATCAAACACAGGGTTTGGAAATTTGTGTGCCATCATATCTACCTCAAGCAATTAATCTCTTCTTTGAGGAACTAAAGCTCTGATACCAATTGTTGAAATGCACAAAACAACTGAGAGGGGGCGTGAATAAATTGTCACCAATCTTATTCATAGATCTCAAACAATTATTAAATCCACATCTACTTTAATATTTTATTAAGTATGAGCATGAAATACAAGTAAAAAAAAGCAATATCAACACAAGAGATACCAGATTTACATGGAAAACCCAATAAGGGAAAAACCATGATGAGGATTAACTCACAATATAATGGTAATGCAAAATCGGATACAAAGGCTCACTACTAAAGGGCTCACTCACCAAGATAGGACTCACTATTTGAATACAAGGCTCACTTCCTATAGATAGGACTCACTATCCAAAAGGGAGGCTCATTGCCTATAGATAAAGATAGATAACAAAAAAATATGCCACAACAAGTTCCACACATTTGCAACCTTGATTAGAGAATTGCAGACACTATCAATTTATTGCTTTCAGGAGTCAGACACATTAAAGTACTGTTGCCTTGATTCACTTTCACACACTCTGCTTCTCGCACTTGTCATGCTTCTATTATATAATTCACATCTTGAATTGTATTTATACTGACTTCAACCTTAGAAACTTTCTCCAAGGTTGGATACAAATTCTTTATTTTATAAATTTAAATTAGGTTGATGACTCAACATTCTTGCAATGGATAAGAATGAGAGTGAACCAAATGCATACTTAAAAAGGACCCAAAACAACATCTTGCATCAATCACACACTTCCTTAATTGATATTTATCCTTAGTGTAACATGTAGACACCATGTCGGCCAAACCTAATGAAAAAACCAATGAAGTTTTAAAGTGCGCGCATTCATAACAAGATGATAATGTGTGGACCACACAACACGCTTCCCCATATACTAGAACACCTCTTAAAAAAACCTTCAAATTCATCCACAACAACTGTAACAACTTTCATATATAAAAATATTTCCATTAGTCCAACTCGATTGTATAGACACTCAAGGTGACTCTAGAACAAGTCTTTTGGAGTACCAAATCACAAACACTTTTTCTGGAACATAGATAGCATCATTGTTAACCTTCTTCTAGATCTGCAAGATTTGAGACAACCATCATAGAACTACATAGCATAAAAATTTATCCTAGTCCATAGAAAAGCAACTCTGCTAGACCAATTCACAAATTGATGAACACAACTTTAACTCTTCATCAACCCATAATCTATAACTCAAGATATATCATCCAAGAATTCCCATAAAAAACACTACAAATCTACACAAGCATAGGATCAACACAAAAGAAATGCAAAGTACATTACCAGAGCACATACACAACTCTGTCTTCACTACTTATTAATTTTCTCAAAAGCACTTCATATCAGCACACTTATAACACCATAAAGATAGCTTCGTGCACTCACAACATCTCTATAGTATTTCAACCATACATGTACTACCTGCAATCACTTGATTCCTTTCACTACAACAACCTGTACTATGTTGAAATCAATGAAAACATTAATGAAAATACCATACTCATTCATACTTGCAACACTTGTGGTCCCCTTATTCTCTCAACACAACCCAAAGTTATAGCCTTCTTAGGTGCACATGTCCCTTATTTTTCCCATGCTCACAAATACTTAAAAAAAATTATAATTTCATCATATCCATTCACAATCTAACCACCTCCATCTCCATCCCCCATCTTCTCCTCGATTCAGGGGAATTCCTCTCAACCATTCTCCACACTTGATCTCATTATCAGATCCTGATAGTTCATTCCCCCTTCTAAAAGCCTATAAATTCAGACACTCTATCCTTGATTCATAATCAATTATCACTTATGCTAGGTATATGCTGTAAAATTGGTAGTCTTCAAGAAAGGAGCATCTGCTTCCCAAATTCATTGGATAAAATCAAATCATTATGAGGGTTATGATAAAATTTAAAGTTAATTTTAATGTTATTGTCTTGTTTTGACCTCTTTTGTGGGATCTATTTAGAGGCTTTTCTTGTTTTGAAATAGGAACTTGCATGCTTGTTTGTTTCTATTTGAGTTTCAAATGTTAGCATTACACTATCATTAGAGTTATTTCTTAGAATTTATGGAATAGGTGTAAATCCATAAACTAGTACATAAAATATATAATATAAAATTGTAAAATACAAATGATTTAAAAATCAAAATAGCATTACAAAGTTAGTCTCCAAGAGAGTAATACAAATGCTCAAGAATAAAAATAGCATTAAGAGAGATCGGAATCATGAAATCTACATGAATGTAAAATTGTATCAAAACAAGCTAAGAGATTGAATATATATTGGCCAAGTGATAGGAGGAGGTGGAAAATATGAGCAATGGGAGGAATAAACCAAAAGACTCCAAAAATAGGAGAGTGTAATTTCGAAGGAAGGTGTCCACAAATAACACTCCACTAACACTAATAATCACTTTATTAAACTAAGAAAAATTAAATAAAAGTGTAGGAAAAAACTAAGCTAGGTAATAATAACTTACAGTAACAATTATTTGGACTTAAAGGAAGGAACATGTCTTCTAATTAAAAGTTGTGTTTGAAAACTCCTTTATTATATGTTTTCCTTAATTATCTTTAGTATATGTATAGGTTATCTAATGCATAGATTGTCTCGCATTAAGGATTTTGAGATCTTATAAGTGGTGTTCTTGAAATGTGTAATAATCAATGATGTCGTGAAGATAAACACATTGTGATACAATCTCAATCTTGAGAGACATTATGGCCTCTATACCATAAACCAAAGAATGAGGTGCAAACCTAGTAGGAATATGTATATTAGTATAATATTCCAATAATATAGGAAAAAATTATGTAAAATAAATGGTTCCATATTTGTTAACTATTTATTCATAAGATTTGTTAAATTAGTTATTTTGTGGTCTTAGCTTGTTAATTGCCTTGTGGATTATATGGTGTTGAAAAAATTTGATGTATGTGATATCATTATAGTAATATATTTATATTTTTTGATTTTTAAATGATTTTGTTGCAAGGTGTGCTCCCTTGGTCTCCTTGTGTTGTGTAGCACAACAATTAGGTTTGTGACATGGCTTAACCGCCTCCCATGGATTCATTAACTTTGGCAGTTGTATCGGGCATTAACAGGTCGATCTTTTGGTGCAATGAAAACTGTTTCTGCAATAATTGGTAACAGAGCTTGGTTCATGTGTTTGAACCCTTTGTTTGCACCAGGGGGATTTTTGCAAGGTGTGCGACCTTGGTCTCCTTGTGCTATGCAACTCAATGCTCAAGTTCATGACATGGCTTAATTGTCTCTCATGGATTCATTAACTTTGGCAGTTGTATCGAGCATTAACATGTCGATCTTTTGGTACAACAAAAATTGTCTTTGCAACAAATGTGCCATTATGTGTTATAATAGATAGTAAATAAAAAGATAAAACTATAAAAAAGATTGTCTATTATAAAATTATGCATATTGGTGATTGTGGTAACTTTTAATGGTATTGTTGACCCATTTTATAAAATAGTTTGTTGTAGTGATGATAAGCATGTGTCCTATAGAAGAGTTTAGTGAAATATTACACACTAAGTTGAACCCACTTGTAGATAATTACCATGATGATATATAAGGGTGGAGTTTGTGGGTGACTGTGTGTTTTAGATTATCAAAATCTAGTATATAACTTATTTTTTTTTATCAAAAACATGTGAATATTTTTCTATTTTTCTATTTTACTATAGTATATCCTATTCGTGAGATCTATATTAATAATTTTATAACTAACATGCCCCCCAAATGCTCCTCCTTAGTCCCCGTGAAGGGTAATGCTATTTTCAATATCATTAAGGCATCAAAGTAATAAACCATTAAATACTTGTTGATAAAGGAATTCCACAATTAGTAGGTATTTAGTATTGGATTTTTGAATGTGGATAAATAGGCTCTCTTAGTATATTGGGTTGGAAATGTCCCAAGTCTAGATAAACATATATGTCATGGAACTAATAGTTAACTTCAACTACACCAAAAATGAAAAATGTATCATGAATAGAGGGTTTCTTTAATCTATGTATAAACAAAGTAAATTGAAGAATACCATCTTCCATGCTCATCAAGGAAGAAATTTTAGCCATAACATCTATGCATTGATTATGTTTTTATAGTCTAACATTAATGGTGTACGTAATGAAAGATCCACTAAATTTTAATGCAATCTCATGGTATTATATTAGTTTTTCTTCCTTAGTTTTTTAATCACTTGCCATTTTTCTAGCCACAAGTTGGGTGTCACCATGTATATCAATAGATTTAACTTTGAGGAAAATTCTGGCCCAAAACCTAGAGATTAGTGCCTCACACTCAACCATATTATTACTACCTAAAAAATAAAGCCAAAATAGTAAGGGTATGAGGTCACCCCAAGTCTAGATAAACATATATTTCAAGGAACTAATATTCAATTATGACTATAATGACCATGCAAAGTGTAGGGCTTTTTAAATCTATATATAAGAAAGATAAATGGGAGAGTATTGTCTTCCATGAT
This sequence comes from Sequoiadendron giganteum, assembly GCA_007115665.2. Taxonomy (NCBI): domain Eukaryota; kingdom Viridiplantae; phylum Streptophyta; class Pinopsida; order Cupressales; family Cupressaceae; genus Sequoiadendron; species Sequoiadendron giganteum. Next base: position 489,208,594 of record CM021103.1, read on the forward strand.
CATCAATGAAGCTATTATATCCATAACATCTATTTGTTTATTATTTAAATTTATATTATAATATTAATAGTGTGTGTATTGAAAGAATCAACCAATTATAATGCAATCTTAGCTTATTATGTTAGCTTTTCTTCCTTATCATTTTAATCACTTTCCATTTTTCTAGCCACAAGCTAGGTGTTATAATGTATATAAATAGATTTAACTTTGAGGTAAATGGTGGCCTACAATATAGTTATTAGTGCCTTACACTCAACCAAATTATCAATATCTAAAAACTAAATCCAAAATTATAAGGGTATGAGGTCATCCCAAGTCTACATAAACATATATGTCATGTAATTAATATTCAACCTATATGGCTATAACAACCACGAAAAATGTATTATGAATATAGGGTTGCTTTAGTCTATGTACAAACAAGGTAAATTGGAGACTATTTTCTTCCATGATCACCAAGGAAGCTATTATAGTCATAACATCTATGTGTTGATTATATTGTTATTGTATAATAATAGTAAATGCATTGAAAGACTCAATCACTTTTAATGTAATCTCATTGTATTATGTTAGTTTTTCTTCCTTATATTTTTAATAACTTTCCATTTTTCTAGCCACAAGTTAGGTGTCATCATGCATATCAATAGATTTAACTTTGAGGTAAATGGTGGCCCATAACCTAGTGATTAGTGTCTCACACTTAACCAAATAATTACTACCTAAAAAATCAATCCAGAATGACAAGGGTTGAGATCACCCCAAGTATAGATAAATATATTTGTCATGGAACTAATATTCAAATATGATTATAAAATCCATGCAAAATATATAATGAATAGAGGGTTTCTTTAATCTATGTATAAATAAGGTAAATTAAAGTCTATTGTCTTCCATGCTCATCAAGGAAGAAATTTTAGCCATAGAATCTATGTGTTGACTATTTTATTATAATATAACATTAATAGTGACTATATTGAAAGATCAATCAATTATAAATGCAATCTCATGGTATTATGTTAGTTTTTCTTCCTTATCTTTTTTATCACTTGCCATTCTCTAGCCACAAGTTGGGTGCCATCATTTATATCAATAGATTTAACTTTGAGGTAAATGGTGGCCACAACCTAGTTAATAGTTCCTCACACTCAACCACATTATTACCACCTAAAAATAAAGCCAAAATAATAATGGTATGTGATTACCCCAAGTCTAGATAAACATATATGTCATGGAACTACTACTAAATTATGAATATAAGAACCATGCAAAATGTATCATAAATAGAGGGTTGTTTTAATATATGTATAAATAAGGTAAATCGGAGACTATTATCTTTCATGCTCATCAAAGAAGAAATTCTAGCCATAGAGTCTATGTGTTGATTATGTTTTTATAATCTAACATTAATGACGTATGTGTTGAAATACCCAATCAATTGTAATGAAATTACATGGTATCATATTAGTTTTTTTCTTAGCTTTTTAATCACTTACCACTTTTCTAGCCACAAGTTGGGTGTCACCATGTATATAAATAAATTTAATTTTGAGGTAAATGGTGTCTTACAACCTAGTGATTAGTGCCTCATACTCAACCAAATTATTACTTCCTAAAAAATAAATCCAAAATGACAAGGGTATGAGGTCATTGTGAGTCTAGAAAAAAATAAATATCATGAAACTAATATTCAACTATGACAATAACAACCATGAAAAAATGTCATGAATAGAGGGTTTCTTTAATCTATTTATAAATAAGGTAAATTGAAGTCTATTTTATTTCATTCTCATCAAAAAAGGAAATTCTAGACAAAACATCTATGTGTTGATTATGTGTTTATAGTGTAACATTAGTGGTGTATGTATTGAAAGACTCAATTAGTTGTAATGAAATATCATAGATGCTATGGAGATAGAGGTAAAATCCTATATAGAGCCAAAGAGACAAATCTCATGTGTAGAGGTTATTGGCTCAAGTAACAAATCTTCCTTAGATGTAAAATTTTAAATAATTTGGGAAAAGACAAGAATGTGCAAGTAAAGAAGATGTGGAATGGAACTCATGACATATTTAAGAAGGATAGATGTTGGGGAAGTAGGTGGATTAGAAGAAGTCATAATATTAGGTATAAGTTGGAAGTGTGGAAGGGTGGGATAGTGCTCAACATTACATTTTATAGGAAGGGAATTCGGTAGAAAAATATCTAAAATGAAAGTATTAAGAGTTTTAGAGAAGGATTAATTATGAGGGTGGATGAAGGGAAAAAAGGTGGATATAATGGATTTATTAATAATGCTAATGTTCAAGAGATTTAATATCTCTATGAAAAGTAACATATTGAAAAGTTATGGAATTAGAGAGGGAAGGTATGATGGGGTAAGAAAAACCTTAATTCTCTTGTATTTATTCTCTTTTATTTGAGTTTGATTTATTTGGTAAAGGAGAAAGGGGTAAGAATTTTGGAGGGTGGTAGTAAAAATAATTGGGGTGAAGGTGGATGAATAATTTTACTATAGTGAAGTAGAGGATTAGGAGATGATAAGTACTTAGTTTTAGGTTGGGGAATAGACATGGATGGGCTGTAAACCTATTTTTTTGGTTTATCTTTTGGTTATGAATGTTTAGGGAAATGAGTAGTACGAGATGAAGAAGATGAGACAAGAATGGGTGGGAATGGGTGGTAATGGTGAGGTTGTAGGATAATTTGGGAGAGGATGGGTGGCTCATCTAGCTATATGTGATTGGTTGAGTCTAAATATGGTATCCATATGGGGTTGAGGTGGAGCCAAATGGGTTGGGCATAAGTAATCAAGGGAGAAATTACTTAATAAAGATACCAGTTGGTAGTATCTATGAGGAATGGTGACTTGATATTTCCATCATGAGGGAATTGTAAAAACTAGTGAGTGTGAGAGGGGATGGGTTGAATTCGCTCAAGTGAAGGATATGATAAGAGAAGGTGTTACCAATAAAAAATAATAATTATAGGACATGGAACATCCCTACAATTTGGTGCACTTGAATAGAAAGAGTGAGAAAAACAAGAGTGGCAATGGATGTTCCAATATCGGTGCATAAGGAGATATTTAAAGGATGGTAAGTTTCTTGATGAGTAAAAATGATATATAAATGTTCTTTAGTAACCACATTGTAAGTTCTCATGGGGCCCACCATAATTCTAAAAATAGGCTTTCAATTTACAAGCTCTTCAACATAGAGAGGACCATATTGTCATTCGTAGGAATCTCATCAAGAGATAAGGTGATAGATTGTATAAAAGAAGGTACACAAGTAGATGGAGATGGATCATGTTCTATAATAATCATATACTTAGAAAATTAATTGGTAATAGAAGCAAGGTCTAGGAATGCATGATGGGATTAATAATAAAATCAAAAGGTAATACAAAATGTGACATAAACACTAGGTCCACATAATTGTTAATGGAATTTTAGATAATAAATTAATATGCATATGATTTGTTTATTATAAGGGGAAAAATTTTGGTTACAACAATCAATTACACCTAAAACATGGATAACATGTGTAAAAAATATTCTATATCATGTCTTTTTAAAATGTACCTCTTAGTGTTATGGCTAGTGATATGATGTTATTGGTAGAAAACCTCAGGGTATTATATTTTAAGCAAAAGAAGATTTGAAATGAATGGCTAGATACAAGGAATTTGAATGATGATTCTACCTAGAAGCTATTGGAGGATGACATAGAGGGGATTGGATAACTTAGAAAATATAATTTTTTTTGTGGGCATAAGGACATTGATAACATAGAGGAAGATGAAGTGGTGTAAGATTGGTTCATAGTGGGTTTTGATTTAGGTTTGGAAGGAAATAAGTTGTTATTTTTTTTATATTTGTAAGGATGTTATATAGAGGAGACTGAAGAGTTAGTGGTAGTTGATGAGACAACTAAAGGAAGTGCCTCAAATAGGTTAACCATTTTTCATTGTCCTTGAGTACTATATAATGTGCTAATAGAGAATATTTCATAAAAATAATTTTATAATATTTTTTTGGTAATATTTCTATCAAACACCCTTTAGAAATAAGAATTTGTAAGTGCATATGAAATTTGAGAAATGATAGAATAATATTAGAGGATAAAGTTGGTAATATTCTCATTAAGATCTTGCCAAGAATGTATAAGGTTTGTGAAGTTGACCTAGAAATTTTATAGAAATAAGTGAAGAATCTCATCAAAAGAGGCAATAAAATCATTATAAAGAGAAAAAAACCAATCCAATGTTGTCTCCTTAAGAGACTAAGGAAAAAAATTAGTTGAGAGAAGGTCATTGAAGAAGAAATCATTGTAAACAATTTTGAAGGTGGAGACATGGGTTTCCATGTCCCCTTTACCAATCTAGTTTTTTAAGATAGGGGACAACAAACTAGGGTAGAAGGATCTTTTAAATAATCTCTAAGGAAAGGTGATTGTATCTAAATTATATTCTATACAATATAGAGGAGCCATTACAACATAGAAAAGTTAGTCAAATACTATTAGATAGTATCCATATTTTTCATTAATCAACTAATACTTGGGTGAGTAATATGAGGACCCATAGTAGAATTTTTGAAGGGTTATGAAAAGAGTGTTTGAGAAGGGTTTGATGGTCCAATTGTAAATTTAAACAAGAGAGGTTAAGAATGGATGATAAAATAGTAACCAAAAATATGATTAGTCAAATATCCTGGGGTACAATGAGAGAAATAAGATCCCATGGTAGGAGGATATATTAATGATGTAGTGATCATACATAGGTTATATATATGGTTTTTAATATTAGGCATGGTCATAGAGAGTTAGGTATGTGATGGATGAGAAGTAGCTTCTCTCAAAGGTTTAGTGGTATCAAGGGTAAGAGGGGAATAATAATGTATTATGTTCTACATTGATTATAATAAATCAAGGTCCTCTTATTTGGTTAACAAGAATGAATCTCATGCCATCTATAATAGGGTCAGTATTAGAGAGGGCGACTTCATTTACAAAATAAGTGAGTTGAAAGTATTTCAAGTGTTTGTCTATGCATTAAATTTTATCATGGGTAACTACATCTAGGGATGCCTCATGGAAAATTTATCTTTCCTAATATGAGGGTCATCCCTAGGAGTAGGGGGAAGAGGAATAAGGGAGGAAGACATACCATAAATCTAGGTAGAGAAATTATAATTACTAGAATAATAAGTCATTATGAGATTTAGGTGCAAGCTACACTGAAAAAGACAAGAAGATAATATATATTGAGTAGTGAATCTCACAAAAAATTTAATATAGAGTGTTTTACTATTAAAGTTATAATTTCACCAAAACGATATATGTAAAATGGATTACTCTTCATTTATAACTTCTTTTTTCCTTAGATAGAAATAATACACAATAATGTAATTTATAGAAGAGAGTATTTTGACCTATCTAAATGTATTTTTCCCAATTTAAAATTATTTTCATTCCCTAGATGAAATATTATAGTTTTACTAGTGTAATAAGGAAATCTAGAATAACTAATAGTACAATAGTATAATCTATAAAATTAAGACAAAAATAAAAATCTAGAGAGATGTATGATCTAGAAAAGGTCTCAAAAATTACTTGTGGTATATATTCCCATGTGATTCGGGGATGCAAATAAAATTGCACTAGCATTATGGTCTTTTATACATAATATCAAACATTATAGGTAGAAATATAAATCCTATATTAATGATAGCAAGGAGCACACAAAATTACCACAATATGGTAATAAAATCACTAAAAAACAACTAAGTGACATATATTGTACCATATCAAAGAAATTATCTAGGAGCTAAATAGTAGAAACAAGACAAATAATTAAGAATATAAAACCTTTGTGCTAATGTGTCACCAATATTACTATAGCTAGGATAAAGTGAATGGGATGACTAGTGGGGAGCTTACCAAATGGTTGAGCCCATATTTTGGACTTTCAGTCTCTGTGGGTATTCCAATAGAAATATGAATTAAATTTGGATAAATTGTGTGTTATTTTTCCTAAGTGTATCTAGACTTTAAGAACAAAAATACCTATAAAATGAATACTCAAAATATTATGTCTATAGGGATGCTAAATTTCCTACGTTTATGGATGAGAATGGTAGGGGATGGAGAATCTATAAATGATAACACTAAAATTTAAAGATCCTAAAGAAAAATGGACAATTAATTGAGCATTGGCCTTTTGAGAATATAGACAACACAATAACAACCTAATTCAATCCAAAAGAGCTATAAATGACTAATAAAATACATATAATGAGAGGAGTATAAAAATGAACAATGATTATACCACTCCACTCAAAAAATTTACGAAGAGATATCTTCCATGAATGATGAGGAGAAGTTTCTCTTAAGAGAAACCTTTGCAAGAAATATCCAATAAATGAGAATACAATGTGTTTCTAGAAAACTACAAGCTCATAATAAATAATGCATATAACTAGGAACAACAATATGATTCAAAATAACAAGATCTCACAGTGGTAGATATGTTTTAGATTAAAAAGTATAGAATAAATGTATAGAAAAATTTATATAAATTCAAAGTGCTTAAAGAGAGAGATTCAAACTAACAAGATCTTAATGTATTTAAGGCTAAAATCTAGATTAGCATGAAAAAAAATGCATAAAAAAAACCCTAGATAAACAATGAAGTACACAAAGGAGGAAAATAGCATAAAGAAAAGAAGAATTTCACCAAACAATATTCATGCCCTCCATGATTGACCTTCATTGCCCTTCTCCATTTGTTGTAAAATGATGTTTGGCCTCAGATTTTTGTGAGCAACTATGACTATGACAAGACCTAGGAAAATATTGAAGGATTTGATCTAAAATGCAAGTGTACTCAAATTTCTACAAGAATGAAGAAGTGTGGAAGCCTACATTTTGAAGCATGAAGTGTGAGATGATGAAATGATGAAGTCAGGAGATGATAAAAGTCCCCAAATGAGGTTGACATTGCCTTTTTATAAGAGTCAATTTTGGATGAATGCCAAGATTAAAATTTGAGAGATGTCCTAAGATCAACGGTTGTAAATGCATGTGACAACTAGCAATTAGGGTTAGGGAAAAGTTAGGTTAAAATTTGAAATGGAGGGTTGAGATTTGATTTTGGGAAAATCAAATCAAAGGTCAAGAATGCATGTGACAAGAAGATATTGGGCACGAAAAATGAAGTTGTTGGAGAATCAAATAGGAATTTAAAATTATTTGATTCAAGAAGTGATATTGACCTTTCGAATTAAAAATTAATTTAATTCAAAAGTGGTGGGGTCATGTGAGAGTAAGTAATTATTTCAAATTATTTACTTGGTAGGAAAAATAGAAAGTGGGAAATTTAAATAAATGACTTTATTTAAAATTAGAAGAAAAGTCAATGAGACAATTAAATAATTAATGATAATTATTTAATTATGAAGAAGATGAATAAAGTGGTCAATAATTTAAATAAATCATAAGAATTTATTTAATTATAATAAGACATTAGAATTAATGATGTATTTAAATAAATAAATAAAGATTATTTATTCAAATAATCAAGTGGAAATAGTGGACAAATAATAATTAAATAAATTTAGTAATTTATTTAAATATAGAGGTGTTGGCAAAACAAGAATAGACAACTGAGAGGGGGGGGGTGAATCAATTGTCACAAAAGTCAACCTTATTATCCTTTAATTTCAAATATGATGATTAACAGTGAAAGCATGAATCGACAACACATCAGAAACATAAGAACACCAAGATTTTATATGTGGAAACCCTGTTAGGGGAAAAACCACGGTGGATGTTAGTCCACAAGATTATACCCTATTAGAAGTATAATGAAAATGAATAAGGAATGCACATGCATTCAGGCACACTACCTAGAGCTCACTGCTCAAAAGGGAAGGCTCACTGCCTTACATAGACATTCAGATTAAATCCATTTGAAGAGGTTGAACTGAGAAATTAGCTTCTACAAAATCTTGATGAAAGTTCTGGTTAGGCACATAAACACTTCTTCACACTTCACTCAAAATCTTTCACACTCTGCTCTGTAATCGAATGATCTGATCTTTATTCACACATATCTCACACACACTTTGCATATATTTATTCCAAATGAAGAAAAAAATTGCTCTTATATATCTGCTTCATGAAATTACATCAACAACTATGTCGGCCAAAGATAAAGAATATATGAATGCACATTGTTGGCCCAATTCATGAAAAAATGTCAATGTGCACCAACCGAAGTCGGTCACAACATAAGGACCTAAAAAAAATTCCTCGAACATTCCAAAAATTAAAAGATTAATCCACAAGGATTTGCAACACGCTACAACCACCATGTTAGCCAAGAATACGAAAACTCGAACACACAAAGGAAAAATATCTGATCACTATCACACCAATCAACGCGAACGTACAACACCAATAGAGCATGATCTAGAAACATCAAAGAAAATCGCATGAGCATACACAACAACTTAAATTACCAAAATCACATTCTCTTCTTCCAGAAACACTAGCTACAGTGATAAAATAACTGTAGGAACACAAAAACTCACAAGTGGAATAAATCTTGATGCACACCTCTAAAAATTTTGGAGTATAAACTAGATAGGCTTAGAAACAAACCCTTTAAATCATAACTTCTAAATATCAACATACTGAATTTTCCACCATGCTGAACTTCACAGTTTCACAGACAACCTTCAACATATTTGTAGACATCCAAATTTGATCACTTCCATATGATCAAAATCGTCTATTATATTCATCTATTCCATTAACAGTGATTAAATAATTTATTTAATCATTATTTCATTTTCTACCTAAGGTTCTTAAAGTATCTAATTAAATAAATTAAATACTTTACCTTACACCCTGTTCTTCTCTAAATTAAATAAATATGACAAATTATTTAATTTAGTCTTTTAACCTATTTGGATTAAAATCAATTTTTAATTCCTCTTTTCTCTCTCCTTGTCACATTCTCCATAACCCTCTTCTAATCCGGATTAAATTAATTAATCTGTGATTAGGATGTGCACCACTTAATCTTGATTAAGTGTCACATCCTCCATAATCTCCCACTTGCCTCTAATCTCCCATTAATTACCTTAATCCATGTGTTTGCACAACCTTAATCAAAATCATTAGCCACATTTGGCTTACCTTTTCTGGTCAACCTTCCCACTTACCATTTTTGATATGGACTCCCTTCCCCATGTGAATTTTTAATTCACATTTATTCAACCAAGGTTCCTCTCTTCCCCATGTGAATTTTTAATTCACTTTTATCTTTCCAAGGTCTTTCCCATCCCCATGCAAGATTCTAGAAGCCTTGCCTTGTCACTTCACATGTGCCAAGGGCTTCTAGAACCTTGGACTTGTCACATCTCCCACATGTGACAAATCTCCAGTTTTTTGGAGACCTCCTTTTATCCAATGAATCCTCCATTAAATGTAAAGTTTTAATTTACATTTATTTTTCCCACACATTTCCCTTTTTCCCATGGAGATTTTTAAGGAATTCTAAAATTCCTCAAAAGTCTCTTTCATCCTCATTTGGGGACAAGAAGTTCCTTTTTGAGGAAATCTTCTCATCCCCCAAGGTACCTCAAAGGTACTTGTCCTTCATTCACCTCATGTACTTCCTTTCCACCTCTTGTCCTTCTCTTCCACCTCATTTCCACATCACTCCACCTTAGGACATCTCACCTTCCACATGTCAAGATGTGAGGGCTTGTGAGTCCTCAACTCACCATAGCCCTTCATCTTGATCTTTGTTGGATCAATCCCAACCGTTGAATTCTCTAGAGAATTCAATTTAGCCTATAAATACCCCTTCAATTCCTTCATTTGGGGGATCAAGTCTTTTGCAAATAAACTCTTGCAAAATTGTCATTCAAGCTCTCATCCATTTTAGCACCCATATTGCATCAATTCATCTTGCATCCACTTCATTTTATTGCCATCCAAGGAGCACACAAGACTTCAACATCAAGGGCCAACCAAGGAAGCAACAACATGAAGGTATAACAACAATTTATTTGTTTATCTTGCTTTCATATTGTTCATTTTCTTAGGCTAATCATTGAGGTGCCCTATTATCTTGTTGTTTCTCTTTATTGCACTATTAGTTTTATCTAACATCTCACATTTAGGAAGCAACATTTTATTAGGATCACAATATTTACTATAGTTTTCTCAATATCCTTGACATATACAACCTTCAAAATCATCAATTCTAATAGTGTTGACATCAATCAAAAACACATATTAGCAACACAACCACAACATCCAACAATCTCCCCCTTTGGCATTGATGGAAAAACATGCTGTGAAAAATACTATCAACACAACTAAAACTGTTCTTCTCCTCCTTACATTACTCTTCCATCTTCTGCCTTAGTTTTGATTGCTCTTCTCCCCCTTTCTTCTACAATTTTTTTCACATTACTCTTCTCCCTCTTTGACATCAATGGAAAAGGTACACATGATCTGGACCACATATCTGAATCATTTGACTACTTCCCCTAAGCAACAACCACCACAACATCAACCCAAAACAAGATATGACTATGAGTGCATAGATTGATGCAAAGACTTGCATCTTAGTTTAGATTAGGAGGGGAAATTACCCCTAAATTGCCTCTGAAATAATCAAAAGTATATTTAGGCAATGACTTAATAAAGATGTTTGCAATCTATTCTTTTGTAGGCACATACTCCAGACTGACTTCTTTATTACTCACTTTGTCTCTCAAAAAGTGATATTTGATAGATATATGTTTTATCTTTGAATGCAGCCTCAAATTCTTAGAAATGTTTATGGCACTTGAGTTATCATAAAATATAGCAATAGGCTCATCATACTCAATTTTTGATATCTCTCAACATCTACTTCATCCATATTACTTGAGTACAATTGTTTTCAACATCAATATATTTTGCCTCAGCAATAAATAAGGAAATGGAATTCTTCTTTTTACTTAACCAAGACACCAACTTCTTCCCCAAGAAGAATGCACCACCACTAGTACTTTTTATGTCATCCACATCTCCTACCCAATCTACATCTGTAAAGGCATTCAAAGTAAGATCATCATCCTTAGGATACCATAGCCCAAAATCAACTATCCCTTTCAAGTATCTAAAAATTCTCTTTATTGCAGTCACATGTGATTCCTTCGGATCAACTTCATATCTAGCAATCATGCATACAACATTCATAATGTCTGGTCTGGTTTGAGTCAAATAAAGTAATCCACCAATCATTGATCTGTATCTTGTTTGCTTTTCTTTAGGAGAATCATCATTTTTTGCTAACTTGCATCCGGTTATCATGTGTGTACCTACAGGTTTTGAGTCTTCCATGCCCAAAAATTTCAATAACTCTCTTACATATTTGGACTAAGATATAAAGATTCCATCATCTAGTTGAGTAAATTACAATCCCAAGAATTTCAGCTCTCCAATCATTGAAATTTTAAATTCACTTTTCACTTCATCAGAAAACTTCATACATAAGTCATCATCACCCTAAAAAATGATTTCATCAACAAAGACTTCAATAATAAACTCTTTATCAGGTGATCCATCTTGAATTACAAATTATTGTCAGCAATACTGTTGTGCAATTTTGCACACATGCCCCTATGAAAGTGGGGACCCTCTGTGGGCTTGGTCTTTTGGCCTATTTTGGTGGCTTGCCCCCTCTTTATCCTTATCTTTGAAAATCTTGGGGTTTTTGATCCTTGGTGCTTGTTATCATCTGGGGGTTACCTTTGTGCTAAGTTCTTGATGGTTTTGAGGTCTTGCAGATGCCCTCTTTAGGGTGGTCTTCTTTTGTCTTCTGTTCTCCCCTTTGGTGTTTTGGTTTGGGTCCTAAGAGTTGGTTTTCTCCCTTGGATTTCCCTTTTTTTCCTTGTTTCCTTCATTCTGCCGGAGGCGGAATCGGGATGGGACTTAACTTTGAACTTTTGCTAAGTTCTGGGTTTGGTTCCCATTCCTATTCTGGCTCCGCTTCCCGCTTCCTCGCTTTTCTTCGTCATTTTGTTTGTTTTGTCCTAAGGGTCACTTTCCTCCCTTAGGTTTTCTTCACTTCACTTTCCCTTTCTTTTGTCGGAGCTGGTACTGGGTTAAAATGTGGCTTTGAACTTTGGCAAAGTTTGAGTTTCCTTCCCCTATCCTGTTCCGCCTCCACTTCTGCCGAGGTGGGTTTTGGTTCCCATTTTGCCCCGTTTCCCTTTTGGTTTCCTTCCCCATTCCTGTTCCGCCTCCGCTTCCGCCGGGGTGGGTTTTGGTTCCTGTTCCTCCTAGTTTCCCTTTTGGTTTCCTTCCCCGTTCCCATTCCACCTCTGCTTCCACCAGGGTGGGTTTCAATTCCCGTTCCGTCTGGTTTCCCTTTTGGTTTCCTTCCCCATTCTCGTTCCACCTTCACTTCTGCTGAGGTGGGTTTTGCTTCCATCTCTACTTGGTTCCCCTTTGGGTTTCCTTTTCGTTCGCGTTTCCTCTCAGTACACTCGCGACTCCACCTCCGTCCATCTTTGCTTTTGCCTCTGCCTAGGTTTTTGCTTGGTTCTTTGACTCTGGGAATTCTATGGACCTGCTTGGATTTTGATGGTGTATTTGGCATTAATGGTGTATTTTTTGAATGTACGTTGGATCGAGCTAGAGTTTGCAAGGTGTACTTTCATGATTTGGGCGTGATTTGCAGGTGCAATCAAGTACACTTTACGGCTATTGTCATGAGACCCACACCTGCACGCAAGGTTGGTGCATTTGGTTCTCATTAATGGCGGGCAAACCAGGTTGGTGGATTCAACCCAGTTCTATTCGATCTGGGCCATCCAATTGCTCGACTTTGGTTCGATTGGTGGTTCGTGTTCCTCCTATTTTGTGCATGTTTCTATTCGCGCGGGTGTTCATTAATGTTGGATGTGGCTCGAGGATCCATCCCTTGGTTGTGTGTGATCCCAGGTTGATTTGATGGGGGTCCTTGTTGCATTCATGGCTGAGTGGCAGGTTATTGTTGACTGTTGGGGCTGATCTGGTTGGTGGCTGACTCTCTTGTAACCCTAGCTTTGTTTCACGTGGGGTTGTATTTCTATAAGTATGGCACTCTGCCTCATTTTTAAGGGTTAGAATAATTGGCCAAGCTGGTTAATTTGGTTACCAATTAGGTTTAAGCAGTAGATTTAGCAGTAGAGTAGCATGTTACAAGATTAGAAGTTAGTTTTACAATTCAAGCAAAATATTGTTAATATGATGATTTAATACGAAGTGTGGACATTGTGTTATGACTGGTGCCTCCTTTGCATTGAATAATCTTGCATGTTTCTTGTTCCATCTTTAAAATCGCTTGAGAATGTTTGGATGTAGTTTAGATTTAATCCGTAATGCTGATGATTTAATATCTGGAGTGTTGTAGCAATCCCTAGTTCATATCTTAGGCAACTTCTTGATTGTGGGAATACTGTGTAAGGTCAAATTGCACCTCATATTCATGTGCTTAGTTCAATTGTATGTGTTCATTCAGCTTTCTTAAACGAGTGCCTACAACCTAAAAATCTTTAACATCCTAGAAGATTGCATTATTCTCTACAAGATTGCAGGTATAACCTCAGTCGACTGGAAACTAGTTTAAGGGATTGGTCCATTCTAAATATTTCATCATTTTCATGATTAATCTTAGAAGTAGTGTTAGCAATTAGAACTTCTAAAACCCTCATCTTTTGTTGTTTATTTTATTAAATGGTTGCAACTTGAAGTTAAAAGAATTACCAAATCTTAAATTTGATGAGTTTAGAACTTCCAATACTTGCATGTAAGACCCCTTGTGATTACCACCATATTCACATTTTATCACTAAGTTTGTTCACTGCATTATCATAACTTGACACCCGTGAATACCCTGGGGTTATCTCTTTGTTCATAGAGATCAACCTTTTAAGAGAGATAGGATAAATTTTATTCTGTCTGAGTTGTTGCCATGCAAAAACACCAAAAAATAGTATTGGCACTAGAGGGAAGGGCAACAAGCAAGTTGGAGCGTCATCTGAATGCCATTTATCCCGAGAGGCTCAGAAGGAGAGCCAGATCCATAAATAGAGAAGAAGAAGAGTTTCAAGAATTTCCACCTCCAACTAGGTCAAGAAGGACCATAAAAAGAGAGGAGTCATCATCCAATCAATCATTTTCATCATCCTCACCACCACCCACTCCATATTCATCTGATTCTGAGACTGGTTCCACTCCACAACCCCAACCAGTCATCCATCAACCATTACCACCTCCACCAATGGATTTCTTGGAAAATAACCCATCACCCTTGAAATTTAATAACTACAATGTTATGCCCAAAAACCCTGAGCATTTTTTCTCTAAGTTTCATACGAATGACCCAAATAGGATAGCAGAGGAGCATATTAGGATCTTTCAGACTTGTCTGAGGGATAAAGGAATTAACCATGAAGATGTTGTGTGCAGACTCTTCCCCTATTTGCTAGGAGAAGAGGCCTTTTACTTGTATAACCACTTACCCATTGCTTCCATCCATAACTGGGTAGATCTTGAGGTTGTATTTCTACTAAAATTCAAGATTCCCATCAGTGCTAATGAGCTATACATGCAATTTACTATGGTAAAAAGAGAGGTTAATGAACCCATAGGTTCATTCAACAATAGGTTCCACCAAGCATACACCAGACTCTAGGCACCTTATGTTGGAAATGAGGAGACTGTCCTAGAAGTCTACTTTGAAGCCCTTGATAGCCTTACCTCCACTTTCCTTAAGTGGGGTACTAATCCACCAACTACCTGGCTCACTGCATATATGGAGGTTGTTAAGGTTAGTACATACCTGAGATAACACTTTTCCAGACCTCTACCATCTCTGGGACTAGTTGCTCACCCAATCCAAATCCAATCTCTCAACCAGGCTCTGATTAATCACACACCCATCATGAATCCTATTCCATAGTTTCCTCTAGTCCTTGACCCGGGTCATCCAATAAAATAGGTCCAACCAATGCCCGGTTATCCCCAAAAAACTGCTAACCATCCCCTCACAAACTAATTTCCCCACATATTTGCAAAACTCAAAATTTTTGAATCGGTCTACTAGTTCTGGAGGAGTGTAAGGGAACTCCCTAAACACCGTGAATTCAGTCCCTTACAATAATCCGGATAAAGAAATGTTAGACGAGATGACCGAACAATTAAAGAAGATGAAAATGGAGGTAACCTATTGGTGGAACCAAAACAATGAACTCGAAGCTAATAAAAAAAGCATGCAATCAAGTTATAACAGAGGGCAACACTATGACAAAAGTTAGAACTTTGATAGAAATCAACAAGGTGGACAAGGATTCAAAAAAGACAACCACCTAGGAAGAATAGGCCATGGAACACTGGGCCAACAATGGAGGGATTCCCACTCCACTAGATCAACCTTCCAATCCTGAGAAACCTCTAGGTGGGGTGTACCTAGCAGAGGCTGCTTTGTCCGGATGGTGTAGGCTTCACAAGACCAATCAACATTCTGAGCTTGACTTCCATGAATTTCAAACCGCTACTTCCAATTTTCAATATGAAGTTGAAAGCAACTCCACCAGCCAAGAGTTGGTGCCCTCAAATCCCTATGATTTCCTAGTGTTAGTATTGAATCATGCTCCTTTCCTCTGGGATAAGGAAAATGAGCCAGTAGAGGAATTAGGTAGCCAAGATGAAGAGGCTGAACAAGTGCTCAATGAAGATGAAATCTCTCAGCTGTTTGATGAAGAAAATGAGAATGACAATGGCCCATTGGATGAAGAAGAGGCTAATGTTGAAGAGGTGTAGATGTTTTTGCAACCTGTTAGAAAATATGATCTAAGGAGCAAGCCCCATAGGAATCGACAAGCTGGAGAACCGTTCACTACATCTGCCCCTCCACACAACTTTACTACTCCACCAGATCCACATGCCAATAACAACCCATCCTACCCTCAGGTGTCGACACAATACCTCACAAAAGAAGGACAACCAAATGTTTCCAAAGGGAGCATTGTTGATGCAACAAAAGATAAGAAAGCTGATAATTCCAAGGAGCTCCACATTGACTTGAATGTGGAGTAGTTGGGAGAATATGTCACTGAGGAACTCTGAAAAGTAAAGGTGAGTCTTTCTGCTTTTGAGTTATTAAGAGTTCCTAAAATCAGAAATATAGTCCCTGGGTCCTTTAATTCAAATATAGAAATACTAGGAGTAGCTACCAATGAGCAATTGAAAGGCCTCATAATTCACAATCACCTAAAGATCCTAATACGTCACAACCCAGGGATAGGAGTAAAGAAAAAGATAGGAGTCAGGTTGCCCAAGCTGACTCATAGTTTAGTTTATTCCAAGGAAAAATGGAGACCCATCCTTTTCTGATTTCCATTCGTATATTTGGTAAAAAACTGCACAACTACTTGCTGGATTCAAGGGCATCCACAAATGTTATGCCATTTTTTGTTTGTAGAGCTCTTGGTATTACCCTTGCAAATTCTCAGAAGAAGGTGACCCAACTAGACAAAACAGAGGTGAATATAGTAGGAGAACTAAATATGATTCCCATGGAAGTTGCCTTAGACCCTAGAGTGCAACAAGTGCTCATTATTCAGGTGGTGGACATCCCTGACACCTATGGTATGATCTTAGGTAGGGATTTCACCAAGGCACTCAATGGGTACACATCCACAAATCACTCCCATATGTGGCTCCCCTGGAAGGGAGTCCCAAATCAGATCAAAATTAAGAGAGAACTGAGAATGAAGTATGTCATCATTGAATATCAGAATACTTCAAATGAGATATTGGTATAATAATTTAGTATGGGAAACTATGTCTTATCCTCCCCTGCTTCGAACATGAAGGAAATCTTGATGTTGCAAAGCTCTTCTAGTGATCTCACATTAGAAACCATCAGTTTTGAGGCACCATGTAACCAAACAATAGGATTGGTGATGGGTGAGGAGTCTAGTGATCAGGAAGAAAGACAACTCAGCTTGTTGGATAACTTCCAAGAGTTTATCTGGAAATATGTAGAGGATCAAATACAAATAGGTAGAAATATTAACTTTGAAGAATTGCTTCTTCCTAATTGGTTCCAAATCCATGATGCTCCTCATTCTGAACTAGAATGTTTCTTGTGTCAAACTGCAGTAGAGCAGACACAAAGGCATATCAACAAAACCCCAACTGTTGGGTCAAGCATAAATATCATTCAAAATAGTCAAAGGGGGAAGGATCCAAAACCTCCTGAGGAACCTTCGGGTGATAGTAAGGATAGAGTCATTCCAAGAAAATCAGGAGCTAATGACTGCTATACATTAAGGTCTGATGGATCCAAATCCAAACAAGGTGTTGGAGCAGGGCTTGAGCTGATCAGTTCTAAGGGCAAAACCTTCTTTGCTTCTCACATAATCCAATTCCAATGCACTAACAATGTGGTTGCGTATGAAGCCCTAGTTCATGGGCTACTAATGGAATTAATAGATAAAGTTAAAACCCTCCAAGTGTTTGGATATTCCAAGCTCGTGGTCAGGCAAGTGAGAAAACAATATTCATGTCATGACAAAAGGATGTCCAATTACAAACACAGAGTATGGGACCTTATTGAAGGATTTGATGCCTTCAACATTCAACTGATACCTTAGAGTAAGAATTAGACAACTGATTCTCTGGCACAAGGAACAAGTACATTGCAACCTTTGTCACTTTTGGGATTAAAGAAATTGACTATGGAACTTGTTCCGGTACCCTTAGTGCCCGACAATGTCACCAATTTTCAGGTATTTGAAGATGATAGGCACATTCTTGATTTTATTACTAGTTGTGATGTGTTTTCTGCCCAAGTAATTGATGAGGTTGAGCCTCAAGAGGTAGAAATTGACTTAGGAGGAGTCCTCAATTCAAAAACTAATACCATCCCAAGAGGCATGGTGCAATTGGAAAGGATCTTTGATTGGGATAGGATTAAAGATCAAGAGAAAAAAATGAAAAGGGAATCCCTCAACTATCAATATGAAACATACAATATGGGGACCCAAAATGATATCAAGAATGTCTCTATTAGAAAGGTGTTCACACTGGAGGAGAGGGGAGGAATCATTGATGCCTTGCACACATATCGGGATGTGATAGCCTGGAGCTATGATGACTTGAGGACATATGACACTTTGGTCTTTACACACACAATCCCCCTCAAGTCAAATGTTAAGCCATTTAGGCAAAGAAAAAGACCAATCAATTCTTTGTTGGAGCCCATTATTCAGAAGGAAGTACAAATGTTACTTTCAACACGAACCATATTCCCAGTAAGGCATTCAACATGGGTCACAAACTTGGTTCCGGTCAGGAAAAAAATGGAGAAATTAGACCATGTGTTGATTTTAGAAACCTAAATAGAGCATCAAAAAAGGATAATTATCCAGTCCCTTTGCTAGATGAGGTGCTTTAGGTTGTCAATGGATCTCAGATGATGTACTTTTTGGATGGGTACTCTAGATACAATCAATTCATGGTTCAATATGAGGATAGGCACAAGACTGCCTTCACTACAAAATGGGGAACCTTTGCTTACCGAAGAATTTGCTTTGGGTTAATCAACGCTGGAGCTACATTCCAAAGAGCTATGGATATTGAATTTAAGGACATCATTGGAAAGTGCATAATCATCTACATGGATGATTTAACAATCTTTTCCAAGAAGAGAGGTGATCATGTTGCAGATTTGTGCAAAGTGTTTCGGAAATGTAGGGAATTCGGTATTTCGCTTAATCCAAGGAAATGCATCTTTGGAGTCACTGAGGGAAAGCTATTAGGACATGTTATTTTGGAACATGGTATTTCCATTGATCCCATATGAGTGGAGGCAAAACTGAAAATTCAACCCCCTACAAGCAAGAAATAAATGAAGTCATTCTTTGGCAAGATTTACTTTGCCAGGAAATTTATCATTGGATTTGCAGAAATAATCAAGCCCTTAAATGCCATGTTGAAGCAAGAAGCAAAGGTTGAATGGAATATAGAGGCTAAGGAAGCATTGGAAGAAATCAAGAGAGCTATTGCTAAGGCTCATATTCTGGTAAGTCCTGATTATGCTAAGCCATTCTACATCTATTCGTTTGCTTCTGATCATTCCTGTGCGGGCTTATTGACACAAAAGTATGATCAAAGTAATGAACACCCCATAGAATACATGAGTGCACCTTTGAAGGATGTCAAGCTGAAGTATCCTAGTGTTGAGAAGCAAGCTTATGCCTTGGTCCGAACTGTGAAGAAGTTTAGGAACTACATACTGAGAAACAAGGTCTTTGTTATAGTCCTTGATCCTGCAGTCAAGTTGTTGTTAATGCAAAATGAGTTGGGCGAATGTAGAGCCAAGTGGGTGAATATGTTACAAGAATATGATATTGAAATTCAACCCATGAAGCTGGTAAGAGGGCAAGGACTGACTAAGACAATGGCAAAAATGGCTCATGACCTTGTGGCCCAGCATTATAATCTTAAAGATGTCTCTCTGAGGGACTGGTATGATGACATTATCTACTACTTATTGAATCAAAAATGTCCCATGCACCTCAATTAAATACAAAGGAGAGCTCTAAGTTTGAAGAGTGGCAGTTTTATGATGAAGGGAGTTGTCTTATATAAGAGAAATCATGAAGGTGTCTACCTGAGATGCCTAGGGAAAGAAGAGGCATGGAGAGTGTTGACTAAATTTCATGTTAAATATGGAACATGCCATGGTTCAACATCTTCCATTGCAAATCAGATTATGAGGGAAGGCTATTATTGGCCTACCTTGTTCAAGGACACACATCACCATGTGTGGACTTGCCATGTGTGTCAAACTGCAACAGGCAGGGAGAGGTGTGCAACTCTTCCACTTCATCTTGTCATAGAGGTAAAACCATTTGCACAATGGGGAATGGATTTCATTGGTCCAATCAACCCATCTTCATCTGTAGGCCACTGGTATATTCTTACTATAACTGATTATTTTACTAAGTGAACTGAAGCTCTTGTGTGCAAACAATTCACTTCTGAAGAAGTAATCAATTTCATAGAATCAGGTATCATTAATCACTTTGGTTGCCCATTGGTTGTAGTTTATGACAATGGTTTTGAATTTGCATCTTTGGAGTTTTCTAACTGGGCTTATGACCATGGAATTTCCATAAAGTTTACATCCAATTACTATCCACAGGGGAATGACTTAGCCGATTCTTCCAATAAAAACCTATTGACATTCATCCGAAAACTACTAGAAAAGAATCCCAAGGATTGGCATACCCAACTTAGATTTTCTCTTTGGGCATACCACACTAGATAGAAAACATCCTTAGGAACCTCTCCCTACCACTTAGTGTATGGATTGGAACCTTTTTTCCCCATCCAGTTGAAGATCCCTACCCTGCAATTCATCAATGAATATTATGATGGAGAGGATAAGCGTGAGGCCCGCTTGACTAAACTGTTGCATCTTGAAGAGAGAAGAGATGATGCCCTAGAAAACTTTGCCAAACATTAGGGTATAATGAAAATATGGTTTGATAGGAGAGCTAAGGTGAAGGCCTTTATAATCTCTAACTTGGTTCTCTATTGGGATAAAGCCCATGACAAGAAGGGGGAGCATGGAAAATTTGACAGACTTTGGCTCGACCCTTATCAGATTGCAGAGATTTTGGGAGATAATGCCTTCCATTTGAATACCCACACTAGAGGAGATATCCCACTGCCCGTCAATAGGCAGTATTTGAAGCATTATTTATAGTCTTGATTTGTTCTTGACTCTATCCTTGTACATAAGTAGATTAGGTTTCCTTTCTGTTGGTTTTCCCTGCTACTCCGCTGATTGATTTGGGGTTGTCCTACTTTCCTCCAGGCTAGTTGCATCTGTATAACTGGCTGCTTTTCTGGGGTTTCTCTGGGATTTATTTTATAAAATTTTATCATCTTTTCAGAGTCATTCAAACTGAGGAATTTCCTTCATTTGATGTTGCATGGGCTAGGAGTAAGTGTCACTTGACTAAGTTGAAATCTGGAATATATTTGGGTCTTATATCTTCACACAAATATTAAGAGTTATGAAGTTGCATATGGTCTTTAGGAAGTCTGACTAGGTGAAAATCTTAAATTCTACTCGAGTGTCGTTGTGGTTCTCAGCCTTGAGTGTGGGCTTCTTTGCCTGCAAGGTGAAAAGTAAAGATTTAAAAGCAAATCTCAAAAATAATATCAAAAGAAAAGAAATAAAATATGGAAAATAAAAAAATTCAGCTTTTCAAGGGTATCCTAGTATCTCTACTGGGGCTTTGGACGCCTGGCTGGCAATGAGGCTCTATCCAGGTTGCTTTTGGAGCTAGAATCCTTAGGTGGCCCTACCAAACTAAATTTGTTCCTTGCTGCAACTTAGGAAAGGAAAATAAATACATATGCACACACTTTGACCTTGGTACAAGAAAGGTTAGCTTGTTAGTTATTTTTGAAACCTTGTCTATTTGTAACCTAATGCTTGGATCGAAACCAAAGATTCTGAGTTCATGATGCCAGTTTGTCATTGAAATGCTCCAGATCATTTCCCTACCGGAGTCACCATTTGTTGTGTAGTTTTGTACACACACCCCTATGAAAGTGGGGACCCTCTGTGGGCTTGGTCTTTTGGCCTATTTCAGTGGCTTGCCCCCTCTTTGTGCTTATCTTTAAAAATCTTGGAGTTTTTGATCATTGGTGCTTGTCGTCGTTTCGGGGGTGCCTTTGTGCTGAGTTCCTGGTGGTTTTGAGGTCTTGCAGATGTCCTCTTTGGGGTGGTATTCTTTTGTCTTTTGTTTTCCCCTTTGGTGTTTTGGTTTTGGTCCTAAGGGTTGGTTTTACCCCTTGGCTTTCCCTTTTTTTCCTTGTTTCATTCATTCTATCGAAGGCGGAATTGGGATGGGACTTAACTTTAAACTTTTGCTAGGTTCTGAGTTCGGTTCTCATTCCCGTTCCGGCCCTGCTTCCCACTTCCTCGCTTTTCTCCATTGTTTTATTTATTTTTTCCTAAGGGTCACTTTCCTCCCTTAGGTTTTCTTCATTTGACTTTCCCTTTCTTTTGTCGAAGCTGGGACCAGGATGGAATGTGGCTTTGAACTTTGGAAAAGTTTGGGTTTCCTTCCCCGTTCCCGTTCCGCCTCCACTTCCGCTGGGGTGGGTTTTGGTTCTCGTTCCGCTTGGTTTCCCTTTTGGTTTCCTTCCCCGTTCTCGTTCCACCTCTGATTCCGTTGGGGTGGGTTTTGGTTCCCATTCCGCCTAGTTTCCCTTTTGGATTCCTTCCCCATTCCTGTTTTGCCTCTGCTTCTGCTAGGGTGGGTTTTGGTTCCCATTCTGCCTGGTTTCCCTTTTGGTTTCCTTCCTCGTTCCACCTTTGCTTCCGTCGGGGTGGGTTTTTCTTGTGTCTCCACCTGGTTTCCCTTTGGGTTTCCTTTTCTTTCACGTTTCCTCTCTGTTCCACTCATGGCTCCAACTCTGTCGGTCTTTGCTTCCGCCTCCGCCTGGGTTTTTTCTTGGTTCTCTAACTTTGGGAATTCTATGGAATTGCTTGGATTTTGATGGTGTATTTGGTAGTAATGGTGTCTTGTTTTAATGTAGGTTGGATCGAGCTGGAATTGGCAGGGTGTACTTTCATGATTTGGGCATGATTTGCAGGTGCAATCAAGTACACTTTACTACTGTTGTCATGATACCCATTCCTGCATGCAAGGTCGACACATTTATTACTCAGTAATGGTAGGCATACCAGGTTGGTGGATTCAACCCAGTTTTGTTCGATTTGGGTCATCTGATTGCCCGACTCTGGTTCAATTAGTGGTTCGTGTTCCTCCTATTCCATGCACGCTGTTGTTCGCACGGGTGTTCATTAATGTTGGATGTGGCTCAAGGATCCATCCCCTAGTTTCATGTGATCCCGAGTTGATCTATTGGGGGCCTTGCTGCATTCATGGCTGAGCGGCGGGTTATTGCTGTCTTTCAGGGCCGATCTAGTTGGTGGCTGACTCTCTTGTAACCCTAGCTTTGTTTCACGTGGGGCTATCTTTCTATAAGTATGACACTCTGCCTCATTTGTAAGGTTTGGAATAATTGGCCAAGCTGGTTAAGTTGGTTACCAATGAGGTTTAAGCTGTACATTTAGCAGTAGAGTAGCATTTTAGAAGATTGGAAGTTAGTTTTACATTTCAAGCAAGTGTTGTAACAAACCAAAAATGTTCTTAATATGATGATTTAATACAAAGTGTGGACATTGTGTTATGACTAGTGCCTCCTTTGCATTGAATAATCTTTCATGTTTCTTGTTCCATCTTTAAAATCGCTTGAGAATGTTTGGATGTAGTTTAGATTTAGTCCGTAATGTTGATGATTTAATACCTAGAGTGTTGTAGCAATCCATGGTTCATATCTTAGGCAACTTCTTAATTGTGGGAATGTTGTGTAAGGTCAACCTTCACTTCATATTCATGTGCTTAGTTCAAATGTATGTGTTCATTCAACCTTCTTGAACGAGTGCCTACAACATGAAAATCTTTAACACCCTAGAAGATTGCACTGTTCTCTGCAAGATTGCAGGTATAGCCTGAGTCGACCAAAAACTAGTTTAAGGGATTGGTCCATTCTAAATATTTCATCATTTGCATGATTAATCTTAGAAGTAGTGTTAGCAATTAGAACCTCTAAAACCCTCATCTTTTGGTGCTTCTTTTATTAAATGGTTGCAACTTTAAGTTAAAAGAATTACCATATCTAAAATTTGATGAGTTTTGAACTTCCAGTACTTGCACGTAAGACCCCTTGTGATTACCAACATATTCAAATTTTATCACTGAGTTTGTTCACTACATTACCATAACTTGACACCCGTGAATACCTTGGGGTTATCTATTTGTTCATAGAGATCAACCTTTTAAGAGAGATAGGATAACTTTTATTTTGTCTAAGTTGTTTCCATGTAGAAACACCAAACAACAAGTACATTTATTGAATCCAAGCTTCAAAAAGTATTTATCCAGTCTAGCATACCAAGCTATAGGGGCTTTATGAGTCCATACAGTTCTTTCTTCAATCAAAAAACCATATCTCCTTTATCAGTTAGTTGAAATCCATCCGGCTACTCAACATATACTTCGTCTTCTAGCTCACTATTCAAAAATGTTGATTTTACATCCATTTGATAGACACTGTAGTTCTTAAAAGCAACATAAGCAAGAAATAATATTACAACTTCAATCCTAGCAACATGGGCAAAGGTTTCTTCAAAATCAATACCTTCCATCTATGAGTATCCTTTACATACTAGTCTTGCTTTATTCCTGACCACTTCACCTCGTTCATTCAGCTTATTTCGAAAGACCCATTTGGTTCCAATCACATTTTTTTCCTGAGGTCTAGGAACAAGAATCCATGTATCATTTTTCTCTATCTACATTATTTCTTCCTTCATTGCTTCCATTCAATATTCATCTTTACATACTTCATTGACATTGTTGGGATCAGTCTTGTAAATTAGGCAATACTCTTTTGCAATTCTTCTTCTATTATGCACACCTTTGTTCTTGTCTCCTATAATCGGATCTTCAAAATGATTTAGCTTTACATACTTTAGAATTTTGGGATTCTCTCAAACTTCTGGTTCTTTTGTTCTTTCTTCTGCACTTCCACTAGCTTATCCTTCTTGATTTTCTTGAGTCATCGAAACAATTTGAACTTGATTCTATTTTTGTGCATTCTTTCCATTATCAATACTATCATGTTGGTCATCTGAATCATATCCATAATATCTGGATGATCTAACAGTGTCTTCATCAACTCTGACATTTGCACTTTCAACCATTTTCTTCAATCTTCTATTGTAGCACCAGTAGGCCTTGCTCTTAGTAGAGTAACCCAAAAAGATTCCTTCATCACTTCTAGCATCAAACTTGCCAATATCTTCATCTCTCTCGATATAACATCTACTTCCAAATATTTTGAAATATTTAACAGTAGGCTTATAAGAAAACCATAGCTCAAAAGGAGTCTTACCAGAATTACCATTAAATTTTACCTGGTTGATAGTATATACAATAGTGCTTACAACTTCTCTCCAATAGATATGAGGAACATTACCTTCCAACATTATAGTTCTAACAACATCTAGAATTGTTTTGTTCTTTCTCTCAACAACTCTGTTCTGTTGAGGAGTCTAGGGAACAGATAACTGTCTTTTGATTCCATGCTCTTCACAAAAATAATTGAACTCTTGGGAAGTGAATTCACCACCTTTGTTTAAACTTAAGCATTTAATCTTCAGACCTATCTCATTCTCGACCATAGCTTTGAAACATTTGAACTTTTCTAGGGCTTCATTTTTTTCTCTCAAGAAAGCAACCCATATCATCCTAGAATAATCATTAATAAGCAATATAAAGTACCTTTCTCCTTGTAGACTTCTGATTCTAGAGGGACCACATAGATCAGTATGTACTAGCTCCATTACTCCATTATAATGATGTTGTTGGCTCTGAAAATAAATTCTTGTCTACTTTCCCATCTAACATTCCTTGCATATAGTGTTAGTAGGCTTCACTAACTTAGGAAGATCTCTAGCTGCTTGAGTGGAGCTTAATTTGATAATGTTATCAAAATTCACATGACACAGCCTCCTAAGTCATAACCAACTTACATCAACTTGAGAAATTAAACAACTTTCACTAGCAGCACTTAGATAAAAAATATTACCTCTTATCTTTGTACCTGAATCAATTACATTTCTAGAACTTCCCAATATCCTGCACTTACCATCTTTGAACTAAAGATTGTATCCATTGTCTACCATCTACCCAACACTAAAAAATTTATGCTTCAATCCTTCAATATAAAGGACATCATCAGTATTATATTTACCACCAAGAGAAATAGTGCCTCTACGACAAATCACACCAACATTGTTATCTCCAAATCTTACAACACCACCATCATATTTTTCCAAGCTTAGAAAATTGCTTTTATCACTAGTCATATGATGTGAGAATCCATTGTCAATCACCCACTCATCCTTGTCATCAATTATGGCTGCAAGTTCTTTCTCAATATTTTGATTACTAGCAGATTCAGTGGACACCAAACCATTTTCCTTAATAGAAATGAATACCCATCCATATTCATTTCCAGTTTCTTTATCAGATTCATCATCAGTAACACCTTCTTCAACATAATAACATTTCTTTTGAAATCTAGACTTGTCAGGTTTTTATTTAAAAAATCTTTCAGGACACCTTGATGCGAAATGACCTATCTTACTGTAAGAGAAACATTTAATAGGAAAATTTACTTTATACTTACCTTGTCCTCTGGCTTCTCTTTTCATAATCAATGCCTCTAGCTCTTCTAGCTCTCTTTCTTCATTTTCAATCTGTTTCATCTCATCTTCATATTTGAATGTCTTTATGGAATTTTCTCCCGGATCATATCTCTCTTGGTTTCTTCTAGATACAGTAGCCTTGAATGCATATTCTGTCTTAGGAGTAGATTCACCAAATTCACTCAACTCAAAGGCAACAAGTTTTCCAATCAACATATCTCTTCTCACATTTGTTATTGTCATGAGCTCTTCAATAGTATGAGATTTTGTTTTGTAAGAAGTATGCAATGATCTGAGCACTTTAGCCACAATCTCATCTTCTTCCAAGGTTCCACCGCACATCTAATACCCAACACTAGTTCATTTAATTTTTGCATGAAAGCAATAATGTTTTCATCTTCACTCATCTTCAATTTTTCCTACTTTCCTTTCAGAATTTGTAACTTAGCAACTTTCACTTGTGTATCTCCTTTATACAATGTCTCCAATTTCTTCCAGATCTCATGTGTTTTCTACAGACCCATCACCTTTTTTATCTTTGAATCTATCAGAGCACTCAATAATGCTTCTATAGCCCTAACATTATTTTGAGCTTCCTTGATCTCATCTGGAGTAGAGGGACCATTTCGAGGAATAGTATACGAGTTCTTTGTAATCTCTTAGAAGGGTTCACCAATGCACTTCAAATGACACTCCATTCTAACCTTCCATAGAGAGTAGTTTCTACCATCGAATCTAGGACTATCCTTCTTGTATGATTCCATCTCGGATCACCTCAAGCTATAAAAATTCTTCAAAGGAACCTGCTCTGATACTAATTGTTGGCAAAACAAGAATAAACAACTGAGAGGGGGGGTGAATCAATTTTCACAAAAATCAACCTTATTATCCTTTAATTTCAGATCTAATGATTAATAGTGAAAGCATGAATCAACAACACATCAGAAAAATAAGAACACCAATATTTTATACGTGGAAACCCTATTAGGGAAAAAACCACGGTGGATGCTAGTCCACAAGATTATACTCTGTTAGAAGTATATTGAAAATGAATAAGGAATGCACATGCATTCAGGCACACTACGTAGAGTTCACTGCTCAAAAGGGAAGACTCACTGCCTTACATAAACATTCAGATTAAATCCATCTGAAGAGGTTGAACTAAGAAATTAGCTTCTACAAAAGCCTGATGATAGCTCTGATTAGGCACATAAACACTTCTTCACACTTCACTCAAACTCCTTCACACTCTATTATGCAATCGAATGATCTGATCTTTATTCACACATATCTGGCACACGATTCACATATATATTCATTCCAAATGAAGAAAAAAATCACTCTTATATATCTACTTCATGAAATTACATCAACAACTCTGTCGGCCAAAGATAAAGAATGGATGAATACACATTGTCGGCCGAATTCATGAACAAATATCAATGTGCACCAACTGAAGTCGGTCATAACATAATGAGGACCTAAAAAAACTTCCTCGAACATTCCAAACATTAAAATATTAATCCATAAGGATCCACAACACACTACAACCACCATGTTGACCAAGAACATGAAAAATCAAACACACAAAGGAAAAATCTTCGATCATGATCACACTAATCAACACGGACGTGCAACAAGGATAGAGAATGATCTAGAAACATCAAAGAACATCACACAAGCATACACAACAACTGAAATTATCAAAATCATGTTCTCTTCTTCTAAAAACACCAACTACAGTGACAAAATAACTGTAGGAACACAAAACCTCACAACTCGCACAAATCTTGATGCACACATCTGAAACTTCCAAAGTATAAACTAGATAGGCTCGTCAACAAACCCTTTAAAGCACAAATTTTGAATATCAAAATATTGAATTTTCCACAATGCTGAACTTCACAACACTTCACAGTTTCACAGACAACCTTCAACATATTAATTATAATTTTCTCAATATTCTCGATATATACAACCTTCAAAATCATCAATGCTAATAGTGTTGACATCAATTACAACCACATATCAGCAACACAACCACAACATCCAACAAGAGGAACATAAGAAATTAGCGACGTAAAATAAAATAAATGTAATTCATTTATTTAAATAGTCATGAGGAATAAAAGATATGAATTAATTCAATAATTGAGAACTATTTAATTAATAGTTGAATTTGGACTATATGACATAATTTAAATATTTTAATTATGTTGAGAAGAAATATGGGGAAAAATAAAGTTTGCAGGCCTAGGCTAATTTTATGTGTCTACATTTTGCCCCTCTTTGAGATGATGAGATTTGTGTCGGGTACCATCATTTCAAAGAGGCTAAGGTATTGTCACGTACTGATTTTTGTCATTTATTTAAATGAAATTATTAATCATGATATTTTTAACGTTTATGATAGATGATTATTTAAATTGAAATTGAAAGGGAAATTGAAAATTAAATGCAAATGAAATGATTTGAAATTCATTATTATAAAATTTGGGGTTTGTCATTGTTGATGAAAATTTGAGTGCGAGTGAACGCAGGAACAGGTGAACAAGAATGAAGGTGAGAACATTGATCAGGGAGAGTTAGGAATGAATAAGAAAAAACAAGTTTTTTTTTATTAGTTTGGCATTCTGCTTATCACTCGCCAGGGAGAGGAGGAGTCGGTGAGGAGAACAAGAAAGAGAATGTGTGGGAAATGAGAAGAGAATAGGAGAACAAAAATCTACTCTCCATCACACAAGAGTAAGGAAGTAAGAAGAACAACAGGAAGAAAAAAGGACAAAATGGAGGAACAACTACAAGAAAATAATTGATAGAGGAAACAAATAAACATCACCAGATTTAGAGGACACAAAGCAACAAAAAATTGTCAGGTAGATTCAATGAGAACATTAATTACCAAATTCACAATCTTAGTATGTTTAGCTTGAATCATTTTTTTGTTTATTCATATATTTTATCAAATGAAAACATGTCACTGTTTTTATCAAATTTAGAAGAAAGATAAAACACGGCCAGACTGGATTTTCAGAAAATTATAAAACAAACTTGAACAAAAAAATATTAAGAAACAATATATTTCTTATTTAGAGAATTGAAAAGATGCACACAAAAAACTATATATTTTTAGATACAAAAAATCTTCCAAATGAAAACTATATTCGTTATTTGTACAGACAAAAAATTAGAAATTACCAGAAAAGAACATGAAATTATTAAAATATCACAGAATAAAATTGTTGAATGTTTTCCAGAATGATAAGATTAAATATTTTTGTATATTTAAATATGCTTGAAAAACTTGAGTGAAATTTGACAATTCTTTAGGATTGATATTAAATTATTATGAAATCAAAGTGTAAATGTGAGGTGTTTATGTTTGTGCAAAGATAATATGTTAATGGAAATATGAAAAAAAAGAAGTAAAATTAAAAAAATATAATTACTTCAAAATGAAACGAATCAGACAAAGATTATATTGAAGTGTAGTAAAATTATATGAGTAAATGAACCGAAAGAATGTGTTCTCCTTTATTTGTTTCTTGTTTTATATGTACTTAGTTACATACTTGAGATACACCTTCTTTAATTTATTTATTTTGAATATAAACATTATGTTATTTACTATTTAAATCTGTGAAATTATTGTATTAAAAACCATGTTTTCTTGAATATAAAATTGCAGTTCATGTGTTTGAGAAAGATAATATTTATTTTGAATGCAACCATGCATGCTTGATAATTGAATGTGCATGACATGTGTTTGGAAAGTTACCTTCCGGGACAGGCGCTGAATATGGGTTTTTAGAGAGCGTAGTTTCTCTTTTCCAAAACTACTATTATTTGTCATGCATGACAGTTTACTTGGCCAAGTAACTTAAGGACCATTGAAATAGATGGAATGAAATTAAATCTCTACCACATCCTAGTATCAAACTTTCTTGTTTCTTAAATGAATTAGAAAAATGAAAATTCTTGTGGATTTACTAGTTATACTAGGCACGCATTAGATTCCATCCTTCTTGTCAAATTATTTTTGCTAAGCGATTCATGCAGGGTCAGGTATTCTTTGAATGACTAAGGAATTTTGGGGAAGCGTAAGCTTTGAGGTTGGGTGGAAAAAGCGCCTGAACCTTGTTCTCATCTTCATGTTTGAAGATAAGCTATTGGATTGAAGATCAAATGAAGATTTCTTCATATATGTATTATATTTATTTCTTGAATGATTATTGTCGAACTTAAGGTGGCATAATGCCTAAGTCTTGAATTGTAAACTTTTGTTACAAATTCTTTTGTATTATTAATGTCGTGTAAGATGACATGTTTATGAAATTAATTGGAAGTATTATTGAATCTTATTGTAGACTTTAAGTCGATATTTTGGAATCTTTTGGATTCTATGTAATTTAATGAATGGAGTTTTGACTTTCTTTGGAATATAAATGAATTTCTTTAAGGAATTGTCGATGTTTGGAATTAAAGAGTTTCGATCTTTACATTTGGTATCAGAGCCCTAGGTTTGAACACTAGGTTCCTTTGTCCATTACGCTAAAGAAACATTCCTTGATGGAAGAATTGTTGATACATAATGGGTTCAAGAGGAAGAGGAGCTACTGCAAGTAATGAGAATGATAGGTTGGATCAAATTCTCAATCTTTTGAATCAGCAAGGTTCTAGAATGGATAATCTCGAACAAGAAGTTTGAGGAGTGAGGGAAGGACAAAACCCTCAAAACAAAATTCCCCAAAATCAGGAGCAACCCACCAATGAAAATCCAAGGGTTGAGGAACTACCTAATCCTCAAGCTAGGATTGAAGGGGGGTTGGAAAAAGACTTGAAAAGGGTAGTGCCACTCAAGTTTGATGGTAAGACCATTGGTGATGGAGCTGAACCTTAGGTTATTGAAATGGAAAAGTAATTTGAGCTTAGGAATATGTCTAATGAGACCAAGGCAGTTTGGTCTGCATATCAGCTTACTGGAGAAGCTGCTACTTGTTGGGATAATGAGAAAACTAAGAAGAAGCTACTACCAGGTGGGACTACATGGGAAGTATTTTTGCAACTTTTCAAGAAGAGATGGCTTCCACAACTGTTCTTTGATAGAAAAATGATAGAGTTTCAGAATCTGACACAGGTTGGTTTGACAGTTACTTAGTATTGGGAGAGATTCACTAATCTTCTGAAGTACGTACCATAGTATCAAATGGATGAGCGGTTATGTATTCATAAGTTCATCCTAGGATTGAAGCCACAAATAGGAGCTGATGTGGATATTCATAATCCATTGACTATGGATGAGGTCTTTGAGAAGGCTATAAAACAAGAACAAAAGTTGCAATAGGTAGCAAACTACAAAAAGAACGTGAATTCTAAATCTGGATTTGGAAATAGGAAGTTCCAAAATAATAATAGTAATAACTAGAGGGGTAACAACAATCAACAGATAAGGAACCTAAAGAGAGTAACAAGCTCTCAAGAAAAAGGAGAAGGAAGCTATGGTGGAAACAAGAAAGTGAATAATAATAACACCAACCTCTCCAATACCAAGAACATGACAGGTGGTCACCTAGAGCCACGAGGTGGATGTTATATTTCTGGAGGATATCACTATGCCTCCAATTACACACAAAGTGCAAGAGTTCAGTGAGGAGGGAATGATCGGCGAGCACCGCAACACCAGATTCATGTAGTGGTTGACAACCGTCAAGCAGATTTTTAGGCTTCACCTATTCAGATGATAGGTAAGATTTTTGGTCATTTAGTTTCCATTTTGATAGATACAGGAGCTACTAAATTCTTTATTGATCCTAAAGTAGTTGCTAAGTTACCTATTAGACCTGGTTATATGTCACATGCATGGATGGTTCAATATGGAAACCGAGTAGAGAAAAGGGTAGATTCATGTCTATCTTGTAGCGATTTAGAGCTACCTAATTTCCAAACCCAAGTTAGCCTATATGTAGCACCCTTGGGTTCATATGATGTGATCCTAGGGATCAATTGGTTAATTGAGCATAAATCTATAGTGAACTGCGAGGATAAGATAGTGAGTTGTCTTGATGATTTTAGACATCCAATTGAGATCTTTGGATCTTAAGAGCCTCTTGAGTTGAGACATATCTCAGCCATGCAACCAAAGAAAGCACATCAGAAAGGATGTTCCATATATGCTATATTGGTGAGTGACTTGGATAATGTCCAACAAAGTCCAGAGGGCTATCTAGTTCTCAAGGATTTCTTGGATATCTTTCCTAAAGAACTTATTGAGTTACCATCAAAGAGAGAATTTGATTCTTGATTGAAATTTTACCTAGAACTGAGTCTCAATCCAAGGCTCCATATAGAATGAATACTAATAAGTTATATGAGCTGATGACTCAATTGCAGGAGTTACTAAAGCAGGGATTTATTAGACCTACTGTATCTCCTTGGGGTGCACCAGTAATCTTCGTGAAGAAGAAGGATGGGACCTTGAGATTATGTATTGATTATAAAATGTTCAACAAGGTTACCATTAAGAGTAGGTATCCTTTACCAAGGATAGATGAGTTATTTGATCAGATGAAAGGGGCCACAATGTTTTCTAAGATTGATCTTAGATCAGGTTACCACCAACTAAGGATTAAGGAGGAGGATATTCCAAAGACAACCTTCTGACCTTGGTATGGACATTACGAGTTCACAGTGGTACCTTTTGGTCTAATGAATGCCCCAACGACATTCATGAATCTTATGAACAAAATATTTAGATGATTTTGTGCTTATATTCATAGATGATATTTTGATTTACTCCAAGACAGAAGAGGAGCATGAGAAACACTTGAGAATAGTCTTGCAATGACTAAGAGATCAAAATATTTTTGGTAATTTTTCAAAGTGTACTTTCTTTCAGAAGAAGGTTCACTACATGGGTCATGTCATATCTGATGAGGGAATCTTAATTGATCCTACGAAGATAGAAGCAATTGTGAATTGGCCAACACCGCAAAGTATTACTGAGGTTCATAGTTTCATGGGACTTGCAGGATATTATAGGAAATATGTGGAAGGATTTTCTAGGATAGCAACACCTATTAATTCTCTTTAGAAGAAGGGAAAGAAATTGGAGTGGACTGAGAAGTGCGAGGAGGCATTTCAATTTCTAAAATATAAGTTGACATCGGCACCAATTTTGACTATACCAGATCCTAATGGACACTTCATAGTGATTACAGATGCTTCAGGTGAAGGTGTAGGAGATGTGTTGATGCAGGAAGGGAAAGTGGTTGCATACGAGTCTAAGAAACCGAAACAATATGAATTGAATTATGCACCACATGATCTTGAGCTTGTAGCTATTGTTCATGCATTACAGATGTGGAGACATTATTTCCTAGGGAAACCATTTGAACTAAAGATAAATCATTTAGGACTTAAGTACATCTTTACACAACCTAACCTCAATGCGAGACAAAGGAGGTGTCTTCAATTCCTAAGTGAGTATGATTTTGGAATTGAGTATATCAAGGGAAAGGAAAACAAAGTTGCAGATGCTCTTAGTAGGAGAAGACATCTCTCTGCTATGTTGACCACAAGGTAAAATTTGAGACAACAAGTGTTGCAGTATCTTCCAGCAGATGAGAATTATGAGAGGGTCAAGCAAGCCTTCGAGGCAGATCCTTTAGATCATAGATTTGATGGATATGTGATGGAGTACAATGGTATTTTGAGATATCAGGGAAGAATGTATATCCTTGAGGGTGGAGGCTTGAGGAGGTTGATTCTAGAGGAAGTACATGATGCACCTTACGCAAGGCATCCAGGAGTTATGAAGATGGTAGCAGAGTTGAAGACTTTTTATTTTTGGCCTAAGCTCAAGAAAGATGTTATGGAGTATGTGGCTAGATATTTGGAATGCCAGTGAGTCAAGGCTAAGCATGTGCATCCAACATGAATTTTGTATTCCCATGATATACCTGAGTATAAGTGGCAAGTAATCAGTATGGATTTTATCCAAGGATTATCTTTGACCAGGATTATGCATGATACCATCTTAGTAGTTGTTGATAAGCTAATGAAGGTTTCACATTTCATACCTGAGAATCTGAAAGATGGATCATTGACACTTGTGAAGAAATTTGTGCAAGAGATATTCTAATTGCATGGTGTACCATAGACCATTATATAAGATAGGGATACCAGGATGACATCTAGGTTTTGGACAACACTTAATGCAACTTTAGGAACTAAATTGAATTTTAGTTCTACATATCAACCACAAACTGATGGAAAAACAAAAAGGTTCAATCAGGTTGTTGAGGATCTACTGAGGATGTACTGCATGGATCAGCAACACAAGTGGGAGGAATACTTTCCATTGGTTGAGTTTTCTTATAACAACTCATTTCATGCATCGTTGGGTATGGAACCTTTTGAGGAACTTTATGGACGAAAATATTGCACACCCATTAGTTGGGATAGGATGGAATATAGGATCATCATTGGTCCGGATATGCTCAAGGAAATGGATGAGAAAATGAAGTTGATCAAGAGTAGTTTGAAGGAAAAAATTGATAGACATAAGAGCTTTGCTAATAGAAACAGGATTTTCAGACAGTTTGCTGTAGGAGATAAAGTATTTTTGAGGGTTAAGCCTCATAAGAGCTCTATCTCATTTGGGAAATCATCAATGTTGGCTCTGAGATTTATGGGACCCTTTGATGTACTGGAAGTTATTAATCCAGTTGCTTATAGACTAGCATTACCAACTGCTCTAGCTTGACTCCATAATGTATTCCATGTTTCTTTATTGAAACCATACCATCCTGATGCATCTCATACACTTGATTGGCGTTTATTGTACAAGATTCAGAGGTGGTGCTAGTGGAGCCCATCTGAATCCTAGACAAGCATAGCATTAAGTTGCGTAATAGGGATAGTACTTAGTACAAGGTATCATGGGACCAATATACTGAGGATAGTGCTACATGGGAGGATTCTGAGACAATTGATCGCCATTTCCTCATTTGCTTTCTTAGATTAGTATTTGCTTAATGCGGAGATACTTGATACTCTGGTTTTTGATTCACATGTTGTGAAATTTGATAGCGTGGATGCTACTATGAATTGTTTATGCTTATGTTTTGAGATACTATGCTTATCGATTGATTAATAAGACATCGAGACAATGTCTCTTCCAAGAGGTGAAGGATGTCACGTATTGATTTTTGTCATTTATTTAAATGCAATTATTAATCATGAGATTTTTAATGTTTATGATAGATGATTATTTAAATTGAAATTGAAATTTAAATGCAAATGAAATGATTTGAAATTTAAATGCAAATGAAATGATTTGAAATTCATTATTATGAAATTCAGGGTTTGTGATTGCTGATGAAAATTTGAGTGCGAGTGAATGCAGGAATAGGTGAACGAGAATGAAGGCAAGAACATTGATCATGGAGAGTTAGGAAGAAATAAGAAAAAAATAGTTTTGTTTTATTAATTTGGTAGTCTGATTATCACACGCCAGGGAGAGGAGGAGTCATCTAGGAGAACAAGAAGGAGAATGTGTGGGCAGCAGGAAGAGAATAGGAGGACATAAATCTACTCTCCATCATACAGGAGTAAGGAAGTAAGAAGAACATCAAGAAGAAAAGAGGAGAACACAGAGGAACAACTACAGGAAAATAATTGACAGAGGAAACAAATAAACATCACCAGATTTAGAGGACACAGAGCAACAAAAAATTGTCAGGTAGATTCAATGAGAACATTAATTACCAAATTCACAATCTTAGTATGTTTAATTTGAATCATTTTCGTTTATTCATATATTTTATCAAATGAAAACATGTCACT
Source organism: Sequoiadendron giganteum (assembly GCA_007115665.2). Taxonomy (NCBI): domain Eukaryota; kingdom Viridiplantae; phylum Streptophyta; class Pinopsida; order Cupressales; family Cupressaceae; genus Sequoiadendron; species Sequoiadendron giganteum. Next base: position 489,244,871 of record CM021103.1, read on the forward strand.
ATTTTTTATCAAATTTAGAAGATAGATAAAACACTAGATTGGATTTTCAGAAAATTATTGAACAAACTTGAAAAAAAAAAATATTAAGAAACAATAGATTTCTTATTTAGAGAATTTTATTTTAGTAAATTGAAAAGATGCACACAAAAGAATATATATTTTTAGATACAAAAAAACCTCCAAACGAAAACTATATTCGTTATTTGTACAGATAGAAAATTGGAAATTACCAAAAAAGAACATGAAATTATTAAAATATCACAGAATAAAATTGTTGAATATTTTCCAGAATGATAAGATTAAATTTTTTTGTGTATTTAAATATGCGTGAAAAACTTTAGTGAAATTTGACAATTCTTTAGGACTGATATTAAATTGTTACAAAATTGAAGTGTAAATGTGAGGTATTTATGTTTGTGCAAAGATAATATTTAATGGAAATATGAAAAAGAAAAAAGAAAAGAGAGTAAAATTAAAAAAAATATAATTAATTCGAAATGAAACGAATCAGACAAAGATTATACTAAAGTGTAGTTAAATCATATGAGTAAATGAACCAAAAGAATGTGTGCTCATTTATTCGTTTCTTGTTTTATATGTACTTAGTTACATACTTGAGATACACCTTCTTTAATTTATTTATTTTGAATATAAACATTATGTTATTTACTATTTAAATCTGTGAAATTATTGTATTATAAACAATGTTTGCTTGAATATAAAATTACAGTTCATGTGTTTCAGAAAGGTAATCTTTATTTTGAATGGAACCATGCATGCTTGATAATTGAATGTGCATGACATGTGTTTGGAAAGTTACCTTCCGGGATGGGTGCCAAATATGGGTTTTTAGAGAGCGTAGTTTTTCTTTTCCAAAACTACTATTATTTGTCATGCATGAAATTTTACTTGGCCAAGTAACTTAAGGACCATTGAAATAGATGGAATGAAATTAACTTTCTACTATATTGTAGTATCGAACTTGCTTGTTTCTTAAATGAATTAGAAAAATGAAAATACTTGTGGATTTACTAGTTATACTAGGCATGCATCAGATTCCATTATGCTTGTCGACTTCCTTTTGCTAAGCAATTCGTGCAGGGTTGGGTATTCTTTGAATGACTAAGGAATTCCGGAGAAGCGTAAGCTTCAAGGTTGGGCGGAAAAAGCGCCCGAACCTTGTTCTTGTCTTCATGTTTGAAGATAAGCTATTGGATTGAAGATCAAATGAATATTTCTTCATTTATGTATTATATTTATTTCTTGAATGATTATTGTCGAACTTAAGGCGACAAAATGCCTAAGTCTTGAATTGTAAACTTTTGTTACAAATGCTTTTGTATTATTAATGTCATGCAAGATGAAATGTTTATGAAATTAATTAGAAGTATTATTGAATCTTATTGTAGAATTTAAGTCGATATTTTGGAATCTTTTGGATTTTATGTAATCTAATGAATGGATTTTCGACTTTCTTTGGAATATAAATGAATTTATTTAAGGAATTGTCAATGTTTGGAATTAAAGAGTTTCATTGTTTACAGGTATGGATAGAAGAAAATAAATGATGATGCTCTTTATATGCTTAATGTTTGGAATCTAGTGGATGTCATGCTTATGACTTATGTATGCATTGGTGTATGATTATGTATGGATAATGCAACCTGTGATATTTCATGTTATGATGCTTATGTATTAATGATTTGGTCGATATATGAAAATGTTTAATGTACTTACATAAATGAAAATAGATGAATTTAAATTATATATGTATGTGAATGATGTAAATGAAAATATGTGAATGGATATATAGAAAGGTTTAATGAACTAATGAAATGCCTATATAGAATCATGTATGCAGTTATATTTTTTTATGTCACAGGATATCATCAAGAGACATAAGGAGGGAGAGGACCAAACAAAAGAAGATGAAAGGAGTTGGATGTTAGTGTGGTGAAAGAATCCTTCAATATATTAATGAAGAACTAATAGTTGTTGCTCTAATCATCATTGGGCAGATTATTGTAATGGCCAACAAACACAATGATATAACACGGATCAATGGTGTGCAAGGTTGTGCCATCACATGAAACAAGCAATCACAAACAAGGATGATCATGACTCATATGAGAAGCCTAGTTGCCCCAATATTTTCATCACAACCAATCACAAGCACAAAAGACAAGAAAGACAAGCCATGAAATGTCATTTCTCCTCTAAATCCTATTGCCAGAACATCCTCGAGGAACTAGCAATATGACTATTTGAAAAAGACAAGACAAGACAATTATCATGATACGTCGTTGCTCCTCTAAATCCTATTGTTAGGAAATCCTCAAGGAACTAGTAACATGATGAAAATTCAAAGGACAAATTCCAAAAGATAATGTTTGCCAAAATGTTTCCCAAGTGTGTCTGAATGTCAAGTGTCGAGATGCCAGTTTTGACGAAGTCTAGGTTTGTGTGTGACAGATGCTAGGTTAGATTCAAAATGGACACATCTTGAATGATGGTGATGTCGAGAGGATCGATTCTCAAATTTCAAGGGAATCCCTCAAAATGCCAAATGACAGTGATGATGCCTAGGATGGACATACCCCAAGGCATAAATAAATGACAAGAGTTGTTCTTCAGAAGGACACATTCGAAGAATAACCAAGAAGTGACAATTTGACTTGTTTTGATAGAGTTTGGCTAGATGACTGAATTGATCGCATGCTAGTGCTGACATGCCCATTTTGTTGAATGATTGCCAATTGAATGATTATCAAAGTTCGTTTAAGATTTTCTACTTTAGGATGAAAAATATTGTTGTTTGATTTAGAAATATTTGACATGTGTGATAGTGCAATTAACCCTAATGGACTGACATAGTGCGGCTTCAGGGGCTCATCAAATGATGGCCTTGCCTAAGTCATACACTCAAAGACCTCTTAGTTCATCTATGAAAAAAAATGACATGAGTGATGGGACAGATTGTGATTCTATTTTGAGATTTTTGATGTTATCTAGATGTTTTATGTGTTTTCAAAGATTTTCATTTTTTTGGATTTTTGATGGATTTTGACATATTTTGATTTTTTTGGTTTTTCTGAAATGTTTTGAGATGTCAATGCATGAAAATTTGGGCAACGTTTGTGCTAGATACCAATGACAAGGAAAAATCAAGTCTAGGTGCAAGGAGATAGATGGGATTGATGGACGAAAGGGTGGGTGATAGGTTAAGGGATAAAAGTCTCATTCTAGATGGATGGATAAAAGGATAGGTCATAGTGAATGGAATGGATGTATGCATCATAAGAGAGCAAGGATGTGATCTCCAAAGACTATGTTGCATATGAATAACATGCCCCATTCTAGGTATAATACTTAAGATTTTTTCTTGACAAGGCTTATGACAATATGATAATGATAGGCTTGTTTGGAAGGATAAGGTATATCAAAAGATATCCAAAATGTGTTTCTACATTCTTGCCCCCAATCTTTATCAAGATCAAAAGGAGGAAGATAGGGTGAATGGACTTGATAGGTTTATGTAGGTGTGGGTAAGGATGGTAAGATGACATGAAAATGGTAGGATATGATAGGGAATGATAGGATGAAAATGATAGGTTGGATGAGACATTGTGCCCCCAAGTGTAAGTTGAATAGAAGATCAATCTACACATGACACTTGTTTGCTAGGTTTTCATCATGGTACTTATCCAAGGTGCCTATTTACCAGGTTTTTACCATTGGACGAAGGGATTTCTCTTTACTTTTTTTATTTTGTTTTGTTTTTGATTTTTTTGACCTTTTTGACTTTTTTGAATAGAAGAGATGGAATATCGATGAGAGGGACCCAAGCATCTAGTTCCATGATAGGTGATAGTCCCATTAGAGTGTGTTTTCATCGCATGGATCATGTCAAGTCATTATACTCATCGATGTTGGTAGGGTGATTGCGTGAGAGTGAGATGGATTAGGTAGATAGTGGAGTATGAAAGGTGCGATAATGGATTATGATGTGGATTATGTAGGACCGAAAGTGGATTATGTAGGACTAACGCAAGGAAGATGGGTGAATTTTTTATCCAAAAGCATGGACCATAGGGATAGGGTGAGTGAAATATGCCAGAAAATAGTTGAATGATGGGGTGGTGGAGGTATGGAAAGGAATCATGACCAATGGCTGCAAACACCATGAAAAACATTGAAGCTTTTCATGAGTGGATGGTGGAGTAGGAAGAAATGGTGATGTTTGCTTAGTGGATGGATGATGTAAGAATTTAGGGACCCACATAGACTTAGTGCTTTTATGATTTTTGATTTTCATGTGGGATGGAGGAATTTGATATTTTTGTATGGAATGACATTTTTGAAGGGATGAGGAGGATGGTTGGGATTTTTGAGAGGTCGATGCCTTATTTGACTTGCATTTTTTTTTAGGGACCCATATCATTTTAGTTTGGGTGGATTTTGAATTTTTTTTCTTTGGTTTCTTGCCTTGTACCCTAAGGGACTAGGACCCTTAGGATTTTTGGCTTTATGAAAGGAGGCATCCAAATGTTTATTTTTGAATCCCATGGGGTGGATGGAATGAGTGGAAGGTTTATGTTTACACAATGTGTGCATTTTTTGGTCATGACTAGGATATTTAGGGTGTTTATGAATGATTGGGATATTAGGTGTTGGAAGAAATGGTGGAAAAGTGGATGGAGAGATATACAGATTTAGAAGAATCAGGGGTAAATGGATGGTGGAAGGTGTATGGTCACATACTTTTGACACTTGTAGTATAATGGAGGTGGAATGGCAACGTTTGTTTTGGGGATATGATAAGGCTTGTGGTGGAAAGTGGACTTAGGATGGATGAGGGAAGTACCAACATCATTAGGTTGTTGAACTTGGGATGTGTATCCAAGGCCATATGAGCATGGAGGAGGGAATTTGACATGTATATTCTCCAAGATTCCTTGTTCAAGAAGGCCTTTGCCTTGATAATTCATATTTTGGAGCATGCAATTGACTATAGGACTAAGTGTAGTTTGGAAACTAGATCTGAGTTGATTATTGGATGAAGTAGGCGAAGTGATGGACAATGGTTGTTGATGTCCTAAGGAGGAACACTCATGGATGAAATAAAATAAGCCAAGTGGATATGATGGTGGTTTTGAAATAGGGTCTATGGTGGATGTGGAAGGATCATTAGGATCTTGATTAGTATTGTGTTCACTAAGATCCAAGGTAATGGTTTGATCTCCTATGTTTTCATGGGAGCCACTTGTCTCATCATGGGAAGTGGATTTTTGTTCATCATGGATGGGTGATGTGGCAATATCTTGAAAATGAAATGAATAAAGTTAGCTAAGAGGATCATCATGGTCTTCTTGATCATGAATAGGATTAGGTGTGTTATGAAAAAAATCATTAGGAGGGTGTTGATCTTTATGTGGATGAGGAGGTAAATTTTCCTCATGTTTAGGATTGTGCTCTTGACATATCTCATGACTTATTTGAATGGAGGTGGAAGGGGATTTATCATGGAGAGACTTGACATGTTCTTGATGGTCAACAACATAGGAGCATGACAGAGGGTGACTTGGACTTATGAGGGGAGACTCTTGAATTGGCTCAAGGGGTTGTGGATGACATGGTTGGCTTGAAGGACTTGACATGATGTTTGAAGACTCTTTTGTATGTTAAAGTATATGTGTTGAATTCCATGGCAAAAATTGATTCCTTGCTTGTATCCCTTGGTTCACATACTTTATAGGTGCAGGGGTGGAAGGTGTCGGCTTAGGGTTTTGATTTTGATTGGATGGAGGAGTGAATGGATTGAGTGGGTTGGTGGATTTGGGAAACTCCACATGTTTACTATTGTAATGTTTGTACTTAGGAATTGGATTTGATGTATTGGAAAGTGGATTAGATGATGGTAAGGGTAATGAAGGGATTAATGGGTTGGAAAGTGTAGGGACTATTAGATTAGGACTAGGACATGGTGGCTTCAGGATAGGATTTTTATTGGATAGTGGTATGCTATACTTATAGGGTGCATGACCTATATTAGTGTTCCCCTATTCATTGGTTGTATTAGAACATGAGGAAGTTTAAACTTGTTGCAAGGTAGAACTTAAGTTCACATGTGTTTGTTGTGATGTGGATTGATAGGTTGATGTGGCATTGGCATGTGAAGGAGTGGATGGATTAGATTGGTATGAGGTGGAAGGGTATGACACAAAAGGTTGAGGTGGAATTGGTTGATAATGAATGGATAGGGGATGATGTTATGGTTGCTAGATTTGACAGGTGGATATGAATCTATTGGCTTGAGCTATGATGTGTTCGATTTGAGATGATTTAATTTGTTGAAAATTTTGGAAGAGGGTTTGAAGTCTTTGTATGGTTTGGTGGTCTAGGGGTTGGGTTATTTGGTGAAGTGTTTGAAGGAGGTTTTGAAGTTCGGATGCTATGACTTTTTTTTCGAATATGGGAATGGTGCCACACATGTGTTTAAGCTCTTGCATGTTGATTCATTCCTCAAGGTATGAAACATAGTTCATGTCATCATTAGAGGTGGTAGGAGGAGCCCCTCAAAGTATAATTTTAGGTTTTGGTTTTATCTCATTGTTTGCATTAGGGAGAGGGCCTCCTTGAATTATGATCTTGGGCTTAGGATTATGATTGGGCTTGTTTATAATTAGGACCATTTTGACAAGTGTTGATTGACTAGGACTAGGTTGGTAATGATGTTGAGATGATAATATTGGATGATTAAGAATGATGAGGGTTGATGGTTAGAATGAAAGTTGAATGATGAAGATATGATTGGACTATGATTAGGAATGGGTAGGATGAGATCAATGTAAAATGATGATTAGGATAATGATTTGGATAGAATGATTAGGAATGATATGGAATGACAAGATTGGGCGACTTGATTGATTAGGACGATGACTAGGATGATTAAGATATGATATAGAATGACAAGGATATGATTTGGATTGGACTGGGATGACTTGAATATGATTAGGAATGACACCATTGTATGAATTGGATTTCTTATGATGATGAATAGGATGAAATGATGAGTAGGATGTGATTAGGACAAGGTGGAATGATGATGGATGATGACTAGGATATGATAGGATGAAGTGGATATGATGTGGTTAAGAAGGGTGATTAGGATGAAAATGATTGGATATGAATGTGTTGGAAGAATGTGTAGAGTGACTTGTCTTTATGTGTTTGGTGTTTAGCTTGATTTGGAAATTTTTAAATGAATGATCACATATGTACACACATGAATCAATCACGCAAGACACATAAGAAATTTTGAATTTTGAAATTTGAAGAATGTAATGATGATTACTAAACAAGCACATGTGGAAGACACATCAACAAGCCCTATGACTAGTCAAGTGGGGTATGGCCAATTAGGTCTCAAGCTAGTTTGCACGAGGTTGACTAGGTATAATTTGAAAGCAAAGTCATGTCACACGACCGAGAGAAAGGGGTAATCCACCCTTCACCTTCACTTCCCAAAGGTATAAAGTTCTTTGGGGCTTAGCCAAGAGTGACAAGATTTTAACTCCCAAAGAGGCGTGTCTTTGGATTCACACCTGGATTGAGGTCACCCTTGGAGGGGTGTGTTCTCCAAGTAGGAATCCTAAGAAGGTTATGACAAAAGCGAACCAAGTGAGGTGTTTTGGAGGAAACACACACTTGATTCACACTCACAATTGTTAATTTTTCTTTAGAAATAAAATGTGTGTAAGAAAACAATGGAAGCACTTGTTCTTTTTAAGCCAAAACCAAAATGTGTGATGGAAGACAATGATTCTTTTTAAGCCCAATTTCAATGATGTGACAACAAAGAAGATTGATTTTAGACTCCAAAATCCAAATGCGTGATCAAACAAGTTGTTATTTTTAAGCCCCAAATCCAAATGTGTGACAAACAAGATTAAGAGATGAAGGATTAAATATGTGCACCTAGACTTTCTTTAGCTCCAAATTTTTGTCCACTTGATCCAATTTATCTTTTTAAGTGTTTATTTTTCTACATATTCACAAAACCAACAATAAAGCCAAAATCCTAACAAAATAATTGATCACTAATATTAGAGGGTTAGCTAGTAAAGACACATCTGATTTTTGGAAATATTTTGTGCATCAAAAATAAAAACATAGGGAGCAAACGCTTACTTAAATTTCTATATCTTTCCAAAAATGTATAGAAATCTGAAAAATTTGTTGTTTTGCATCCAAAATTAATTTTTTATTAAAAATCATAATTTTTTTATAAAGAATTCAAAACAAGTCCAAAAATTCTGATTTTTTGATTTAAAGGTGCCTGGCATCATCCCACATATTCAAAAACATTTTTGTGAAAATATCTGCAACCATTTGTGAAAATATCCGCAACCATTTGTGAAATATAAGAAAATATTTATAAAACCCTAATTTTCAAAGATCTATTTTTTGTTTAATTATTTTTCATCCAAATTTAAAATATAAATAACAAAACCCTTTTATAATTCAGAGAAATTTTGAGAAATATAAAAATATCCAAAAAATTCGCTAATTTACACTCAAAATTGTTTTTTCATGAAAAATAACAAATAAATTATAAAAAATAAAAAACAGCTCAAAAAATTTGATTTTGGGAATGGAAGCTCTTGATACTGTTCCTAACCTGTAGATTTGTTTTGTGAAAATTTTTGTATCTATTTGAGAGATATGGTCGAATATTTGAAAACTAGGGTTTTGTCCCCAAAATGATGCAAAACCTACATAAAAAGCTAATAAAACTTGCAACAAAAAGGATCCAACTCCAAAATTCCTCAAAATTTGTCAAAATATTGAGCCAAAAGTTGTTAGGTTCACCAATGTATCTAAGGAAAAAATATAAGTTAGCATGGAAACAAATGCATAAACAAAACCCTAGATAAATAATGAAGTGCAAAGGAGGAAAATAGCATAAAGAAAAGAAAAATTTCACCAAACAACCTTCATGCCCTCCATGATTGACCTTCATTGCCCTTCTCCATTTGCTGCAAAATGATGTTTTCCCTCATATTTTTGTGAGCAACTATGACTATGACAAGACCTAAACAAATATTGAAGGAATTGATCTAAAATGCAAGTGTACTCAGATTTCTATAGGCATGAAGAAGTGTGGAAGCCTAAATTTTGAAGTATGAAGTGTGAGATGATGAAATGATGAAGTCAGGAGATGATAAAAGTCCCCAAATGAGGTTGACATTTCCTTTTTATAAAAGAGTCATTTTTTGATGAATGGCGAGGATTAAAATTTGAGAGATTCCCTAAGATCAAAGGTTGTAAATGCATGTGACAACTAACAATTAGGGTTAGGGAAAAGTTAGGTTAAAATTTGAAATGGAGGGTTGAGATTTGATTTTAGAAAAATTAAATCAAAGGTCAAGAATGCATGTGACAAGAAGATATTGGGAACAAAAAATGAAGTTGTTGGAGAATCAAATAAGAATTTAAAATTATTTGATTCAAGAAGTGATATTTACCTTTTGAATTAAAAATTAATTTATTTCAGAAGTGGTGGGGTCATTTGACAGTAAACAATTATTTCAAATTATTTACTTGGTGGGAAAAATAGAAAGTGAGAAATTTAAATAAATGATTTTATTTAAAATTAGAAGAAAAATCAATGAGACAATTAAATAATTAATGATAATTATTTAATTATGAAGAAGATAAATAAAATGGTCAATAATTTAAATAAATCATAGGAATTTACTTAATTATAAGAAGACATTAGAATTAATGATGTACTTAAATAAATAAATAAAGTTTATTTATTTAAAAAATCAAGAGGAAATAGTGGACAAATAATAATTAAACAAATTTAGTAATTTATTTAATTATAGAGGGACATAAGAAATTATTGATGTAAAATAAAATAATTGTAATTCATTTATTTAAATAGTTAGGAGGAATAAAATATATGAATTAATTAAATAATTGAGAATTATTTAATTAATAGTTGAATTTGGACTATAGGACATCGTTTAAATATTTTAATTAAGTTGAGAAGAAATATGGGGAAAAATAAAGTTTGCGGGCCTAGGTCAATTTTATGTGTCTACACTTAAAAACACAACCAATTCAGTGCATGTAGGGAATGAAGGAGAATCCCAACAATAATTAAGGTTGTTGTTTTTGGTCAAGAGGTTAGGGAATATTGGTTACACGTTCTATAAAACTTGATCAAATGGTTGTTACAAAATAAATTAAGTTAAAATTTCACCATCCTAAATGCCAAATGGAATTGATATAGTCACACTATCATGGTTTAGTAACATGATTACATTGACATCTATTTGAATTTTTTGTATCTAAGGGAAAAGGCATCAACAATGTTGTAACATTAAAGTATAAAATAAAATAAACATTTAAAACTACTTAAACACAAAAATAGACCTAAACACATGAAAAAATAGAAACTTTGGGTACTTGGATTGGGGAAAAGGAAAATGAGTTGCTAAGTGAGTCCTAGGAACATACTATAGGGATGGACATTAAAATGGAGATAATTTGTAATGGAAAAAGTGTAGGGTATGGAATTTTATTCATTACACCCATCTCTTTCTAAAATTATCATATATCAAATATACATACTAAAAATGCCTAAAAAAATTAAAGTAAAATTAATCAGACCAAATACATAAGATTGAATCAAGTCCAACACCCCATAATATTTGTGAGAAATAGAATAAAATTGAACATGGTTTTGCTTACTATATACATTGTTCACAAAAAAATCATTTTAAAGAGTACAATCATTCAACCCACCAACAAGATTTTTATTTTTGAGGTTCCTTAGAACCCTCTCACCTATAAGGTCAATTATTTGGTGTCATAACATTATTTTCTCTATAGGTAACTTTCTCTTAAAAATAATATTCTTCAGAGGTACCTAAGAATAATGATCATTGAAAGTAGATACAATAATCCTATATGTTGTTGGTTCTAATGAGAAAAGGTGCAAATTCTACATATATCTTCACTACAAGAGTATATATATTTAATTGAATGGTTCATGAATCCATCTAAAGTAGAGTTCCAACATAAACACCCTTAGAGAGTGTCATAGCTCATTGCACTGTCTTACACCCTCTATTAGATAACATAGCCTACACATCTACATGATTGAGTTTGATAACTCATAATAGGTTCCATGCCAAACTGATGATATGTAGAACACCATTGATACCCTTCACTCATCCATAAATGAATTTGATAAAAAATCTATCATGACCAATACTGTTAAGATGAGAATCATAATAAAGATACATTTTTCCTCCATAATATTCATCATACTTTGAAATTCACCCTCAATGGGAATTTGTATGGAATGAATCTCTAGATCATATCAACCACACACCTTTGGATGCATGTGCTGCCAAGGCTATAAAAAAGGAATCTCCACTATACTCTAGTGAAAAAATATTATACTCGTTATTTTTCTTCTTTTTGTCCTCCTTGCAATCTCTTTTGAAGTGCCTACTCTTGTCATAATTCCAACACAACATTGGGCTTTCTAGGAGATCAAAAATATCCCATGGGATTTTCATATAGGATTTTATTTCTTCTAATCCTTCTTGACTTTCTCCTTTGATCTTCCATGTAATTGGGCCTCCTTAGTAAATTTAGAATATTTTTTCCACATCCCCTTTGATATTAAAGTAGTCACTACTTTATCTATTTGAATATTTAAGGTAGTATTCTCAATTTCCATAGCCAAGTGATCTCATGAGTTTGAAAAATAACATAAAATTTTCATAGAATAATCCTCCTCATCCATCTTAACTCCAAAAAAGTGCAACTATGTCATGATCATATTTAATGCATTTAAATTCTCATCTAGATAACCACTACCATTCATTCTCAAGGTTTATAGTTTCTTTATCAAGAAAAATATTAATTAGGGATTTCACATGGTATAAGCTCCAAATTATTTCAAAGAGTTTGTGAGGTGGGTTCTTCATGTACATTCAAAAAAATTGAATTCACTAATCAAATCCTAGTGAGGCCCTTTATATTTTTGTCCAATAGATCTCAATTAACATTTGAAATTGTAGTTTTTTTGGACTTGGATATAGTAACCCATATATATTGATCTATAAATATATCCTCCATCTTGAGCCTCCACAACTCAAAGTTAATATAGTAAGCCTCTTCATCTCTATCCTTGATGTGCTTGACATTTTCTCGCAACAAGATATCCTTCTATGTAAGTTCCCAATCAAGAAAATATTAGATTACAAAACCTTATACCTAACACCTAGGAACCATGGTGATCAAGGTCTAATAACAAATGAAAGGAATCATAGGTGTGGAATCTGCTTCCTATATTAATCTATGAGAGAAGGTATAGAAAAAAAAAATCAATCATATAGTCATAAATAAATTAAAAAAAAAGCAATATATTGTAACATAGCGATTTATAAAGGCGACCCTTTAGTTAAGTGGTGGGGCTTCTTTCATGTAGGACCAAAAAACAAGGTTCAAACCTTGCGGGGTCTTTCCCTACTGCATAAACAATTGAGACTTTGACATTAGTGTCAAGGGGAGACCCTTTGGTGAAATGATGGGGTATATTACTTGTAGAGCCAATAACCAAAGGCTCATACCCTTAATATCATACAATTTTTAGGGTATGGGAATATGGTTAGCTTCACAATGGATGGAGGAGTGAGTAGGAACGTGCATGAAGGAGGAAGTTTGAATTCTATTGTCTAGAAATCGCGAGGAGGATGATTCAAATGATGAGGATAGGTTTTGGGGGGTTGCTGCGAGTGTCTTGGTCTCTTGGGGATCTCTAGAATTGTTGTTGAGGGTGTTCCTAAGCTGTCCCCTTCTACTTTTTGCTTCGGAGCTAGGTGTGCATGTTGTTGTGTGGGTGGCTTTGGATGGAGATAAAAATGTGTTTCCTATGGATGGTTCCTCTCTTGCTTCCTCTCATCTCTTGTGGTGGAGTTGTTGTTTGTCCAGGTGCTTCTCGTTGGTGTTTCATTGGGCCCATGTTTTGGTGTTCTTGTTGGTCATTGGCCCTCTTTTTGTGTTCTTTGGGAGAGTGGATTGCTTTCATGTCTTTTTGGGTCACGACTTGGATTCTATTTGTGGATGGGTTTTAGATTTTGTGCCCATATGTTTTCTATTCTGGAGGTTGGGGTCATTGGCCTGTGTTTCTCTTATGTTCAAGTTGTTCTTCCCCTAGTCTCGAATTAGTATCTTTTTGTGGGTGGTTTTATCTTCTTATTTGATGTTGTTTTTTGGTTTGTTTGTGACTTAATGTTTTCCCTTCCATTTTCTTTGTGCTTTAATACTTCCTATCCTTCATGAGTCCAACTCCCCTAGTGTGGGGGAGTCTGGGTGTTGATGGCAGTTGGGATTGGTGGGTCATGGTGGTAGGAGATCTCCTTTGGGTTTGAGAAGTCTTTGTGTTCTTGGCCTCTATTTATGGTTTCTTTCTTTATCTGTGCATGCAGAGGAGTTTTTTTTCTTGATTTTTGTAGTATTCCTATCTATTGGAGCGGTGGTTTTGTGGCAAACCTATTTGTGCTATTGATGAAATATTTTTGGCAAACTTTTTGTTGTTCTCTCTTGAATATTTTTTAAGGGATGTCTTGAAGTTATGTCATAAAGCTAGTTTGTTCCCCTCTCAAAATATGTATTATTTTAAAGGGGGTTTTTTCTTCTCGTGGGCTAAGCTGATTTTAAAATCTATCCAGATTGCTCATAGTTGCTGGTGTTTTTTACTATTGGCTAGGGTAATTTCAATGTCTTCCCTCTTGTACTAGGCCTCTTGTTTCCAAAGGATGTTGTGTTAGCCCTTTCTATTAGAGTGGCTTCTTTCTATTGGTTTCTACAATTTTTATCTTCTATTAAGGTCAAGATTGCTCTTTTTGAGGCAAATACCTCTCCTCTTGGGGTGGTGTTGGGTGTTGTAGTTGCAATGGGAAGTGCTCCTCTCTTCTACTGGTTCCTACTGAGGTGGATCTTGTGTGTGCAGGAGATTGGTGATTTCGGTGGTAATGAATTTCACTTCATTATCTTCTATAGAGGGGAGCTCACTCCTATAGAGGTGGAGTATGGGTTGGTGATTCACGATGGTTGGTATGGGATGAAGGATAAAGCTTCTCAGTGCTCAGTGATGTTCCCTAATTTTTCTATTGAGGTAGGGAGTTTGGATGCTATGGAAGTGGTTGAAAATAGTGTTTCTCTATGTTCAACCTTTCTTTGTATCTCTCTTATTGAGGTAGGGAGTTTGGTGGGATTGATTATTTTGAATGGGAGCTTTTGTTGCCCTCTTTATTGTGACTCTTTATTGAGAAGATGGTTTGTTGTGGCCTGACTATTGCAAGTTGTGTTGTTTCCTGATTGACTCAGGCAATTTATTTTTGTTGTTGGGTTCTAGGTTCCTATTAAAACCTGGTTGCTTAGGGTTTTAAGATCCTTCAAAACTCGATCTTTGTATCATGGGTAGTCTAGTGTAACTTTTGGATGGCTAATACAAATTGACTGTTAATTGTTTATGTGTTTTATCTTATTGAATCTTTCTTTGGTTAGGGTTTCAAGTCCCCCCAAAACTTGTTTGTAAGAGGTTTCAGGTCCCCCCAAAACCTATTTTTCCCCATTAATAAAAACATAATAATTTATGTGGGGAAAACCCCTACATTCTAAAGAATCTAACTATATTATTTAATAATCTATGTTTACAATAAACTTGTAGAATCTAAGCATTTATAATATTATCTCGAAAAAGAGATCTAAAATAATGTAAGTGACATACTAGTACCTACAAAACTCACAATGAAAACTCCATCTCAAGTATCCAATAAATAGGAGATGCAATACATGAAACCATGAAAGGATAAGGAGGAAACCATGAACTAAAACCATCCAAAATGTGGTGCCCAAATACTTAGTCCAAATCCAATGCTCAAATCACAAGATGAGCCCACAGGGTAAATTTTATAATCCAATCAACAATTTGGGAACTCTATTATGCCTCCATTATCTCTATTCAAAGACGTTTTATGATGTGTCATAGCATGAATCATAAGTTGGTCAAGCAGTGTCACTCCCTCTTACAAATCCCTTATGCATAATAAATGTGTTTACGTTCTTTTATGTTGGAGGGCTAACTTTTGGAGGCCTTAACTTTTGACTTAGGAAATTGATCAATACTAGTTTTAAAAAATCAAGGTCTCAAAGAAATGTGTGTATTATAACCCACTTGCTTTGGTTAAGGCTCATTGACATTTTGGGAGGGGGGAATCAACCTTTATAACCTAGAAATGACATTTTGGTTTTCTATAGCTCAATTTTTATTTTTTTTATTAGAATGCAAGGATGAAACACCTTTGCTAACATCATCTAGGGCAACTAGGTTCAACCAAAAATTGTAAAAGAAACAAATTAATGTAGTTTATTTTAATCCTTCCTAAATCACTAAGATTTCATATCCAAAGTCCATAATATTGAATGAGTTGTTATGTAGATTTTTAATCGAATGAAAGCCCAATTGGAAATAAAGAAACACGAGATGAATAAGAAGAATGTGAATGAGAGCATGTTTTGCACCCATTCAAAATTTTAAACCATGAATCTTAGGTCTAGTTTATACTTCCATTAGAAACATAATCAATCATTATTTCCTTCATTTGGAATCCTCCTTGATTTTTATCTTATGATAGAGGCAAAACCCCTAAGGTTGTGCATGTAAGAAAAATAGTCGTATACTAGAGAAATTGAGGCCAAAAACTAAAGCAGCACATAAAGGGAAGTCAATATTAGAATGACATTGCTAAAATAAAAAAAATGACAATTCATATTCGACGTCCTTCAGGTTCCTAATTGTTGGCAAAGGATGACATTTTTCCAAAAATCCACTCAAACGAAGATCCATTGCTTTTGGTAGAAACCTAGTGGTTGTGTGCTCATGCACAAAAAAATAAAAATAATTTAAAGATGACATCCATTTATACTATACTATATTTAATAATATACTAAAATCTATTTGTACAATGTTTCTATAAGATCTTCTACAAATTCTCCAAAATTTATCTTTAAATATACCATTCTAAAAATCTAATTCAAAATATATTACATACAAATAGATCAACAATTAATTTTACACAAAAAATTAACTGTACAAATATAAAAAAAATTGAATTAAATAAACATGACCACAATTATATGAAAGAAATAGAATCACATTGTAATTTGGATTGAAAATGATAAACATATAAAATCTAAATTAAATATAAACAACAAAAATTAAAGGACAAAGAAATAGCTAAATCCAATCAAATTGTACACTAGCATCCACCAAATTAAACACAAAAAAAACAATTAACAATAAAACTAAAGTACTTAAGAAACTTTTATTAATCATTAAAAAGTCCCCATTAAAAAATTAACATGTTTTATACATTAGGATAAATGGTATTCATGGACAAACTTTGTTTCTACTTAAAATCCTAGTTGTAACGTTCGATTACTTGTTAAATCAATGCCATGGATGATTTGTCCATTTATACATAAAATAATATTCCTTAGAGAACAAAAATAAAAACCTAATTTAGTATTCTATGGGAAGTATGTCCATGACATTGCATTCGTGGGATAGGGAAAATATTTATTAAATGTTTGTAGAGGAGAAACGTGGGTGTTTTTTTTTAATATATTTTAATCATATCTAATATTTTTATATTTTATTTTTGTTTGATTTGATTTTTATCAGTTTTTTATTATATAAATAAGATTATCATTATGATTTTGATTTTTTAATAGGATTATTGGTGTGATTGCATTATTTTTTTAAAGTTTGATATTAAAGTTGATAATGATGTAGCATTAAGAGCAAAGTTAATTTGATAGTTTATGGATCAATTATTTGAGATCTCTCGAATAGGTGTATATCTCTTAGTTGCATACATATATAGAGATCTCGCTACATTTCTTCCTGTTCTGTAGCCATGCCTTGCAAGTTGAAATTGAGATTATGGTTTTCAAGAGTGAGATTGAAACCTTCGTGATCAAGATGAACAATTTGATCATGAAGATGAAGAGCCATATGTTTGGGAGGAAGATTCAATTGATGAAATAATAGTTGGCGTGGTTGAATAAGCATGTTAATGGTCAAGCAATCACATCACCCAAAAGATAAGATACATTTTCTTTGTGTTTAGATATATGTGTTTGTAGTTTTTAAAATTTATAATTACAACTTGAGTTTGTAATTATAACAATATTTTGTATTAGGCTTAATTAAAATATTGTGGTAGTACAAAGTCTTTTTGCTAGGCTTTTGTTGTTGCCAAAAGAGTAGAGATCAAAGCATAGTTCACACCTCTATGGTATCACTTAAAATGGAATTGATCACCTAGAGGTTGTGCAATATCATTGCGAGCTTTGCAGTTCCTACTCTACATTTTAGGATGATGCAACATTTCAAACATTTGCATTAATGTTTTTGGATCCACTTTTTCCTACCTTGCAGAAGGATTTGCCAACTTGACCCTTTGGGACCATCAATTGTCCTTATGGGAATTTATATTATGGCATTGCCTAATTAGAACGTCTCTTAACTTCAAATTATGAATTTTTTTTGTAAATAATGAAATGATAATGGGAGGTCATCCCTCATCATTAGGAGTCATATTGGGATTAATAAATAAACAAATATAAGTACTAGTGTAGTAACTTAAGGTGTTAGTGCTACTTGAAGATCTTTGGTCCAAGCAAGGGTGTGAATTGAAGAAGGCTTTTATGGACTATACATTTGGTCAATGAAATTAGTAATTTTTGTAAGTTGTTAAGGCTTGCATGTTGAGATTGTTTAAGGCTTCAAATTATAACTTTGTATTGATATTATAAGACTTGAAGGTCTCATTACTTTTCCAAGTAGCTTGATGTATTATTGTTGATTAATTGAAGACATTAAATTTTGGACATTGATGTATCTTTCTATTGTGTAATTGAGCCTCTTTTATTGTATTTATATAGTGAAAGTGGATTGGTGTAGTAGAGTTGTACATTTGGACATCCCTTAATTGGGAAATCCATCTCTAAATGCATGAAATTTTATCAAAGTAGGTGTAATTCTTACAAGAGTGAGTTTTGAGAGGAGTGTGTAGATAGAAGCATCAATTGTGGGATATTCTAGTAGAGGTGATTGTGAAATGTATATATAAGCATCAATAATGAGGCATTTTCAGAGTAGTGTAGATGAGAAACACTAATAGGAGGCTATGTTGCAAGTATGAGCAGTTGGTGTTGGCATTGATGTCAACAAGCCTGTGTTGTCATTGGTGTCAATCGTATGAGAAGAAGATTGTTGCAAGAGTATGTGTAGTTGTTGGTATTGTCTATGTTGTTGCATTGATGATGCTTTGATTAGTTGCATTATGTTGTCATTAGTAAGCTATTGGTGTCAACCTCTAGTGTTTCTTTGACAAGATTCTATCTATGGATGTATGGTTGAATTTCTAGGTTGTAATTGGTTTAGAAGTGTTGAAGATGATGAGGATGTGTTTCTAGTGCTTGGTTTCTAAGTGCTTTTGAGAAAATTTGATAAAAAGAGGAAATAGTGAGTTGCAGTGTTGTTATAGGTTGTAGAGTAGTGTTCTTGTTTTGCTCCATAGTTTTTCTAGGTTGAAGATCTGCCTATGCATTTCAGATATGTTTATTAGAGGTGTTTAGAGGTGTTACATCCAGAATTTGACGTGCTGGATCACTGTGCAAAGGAAGTTATGTTAACTAGTGTGTGAACTGTGTATTGTAGAAATGTTTTTTCTTCACGTTTCTCCATAATCTGGTTTCAGGTATTGTGGATTTGAAGGTGTGTTGATAGTGTTGGTATCTTTCTTTAGTTAATTTTTTTTGAGGTTTGGTGATTTGGAATTCAGTTTCTTAAGTTATAGTGTGGCGGAATTGTCTAATTGTATTGGGTGTGTACATTCTTCAGATGAAAGATGTTACGAAGGATTTTGTTGGTTTTTGGGGTATTTGTGGAATATTGTAGATTGTGTCCAGGTGATATTTGTTGTTCACAAGTTGTTGAATCAAAGGAAGCACACACTTAAAATTTTAATGGTGTTTATACGGGTAACAATTGACCTTGGTGTTTACACTAATTGTGGTGGATGTTTATTGTTTGAAGAAGCATGTTGTAGTATGGTGTTATAGATTTGGGTCCTAGATAAGGAGTGGTATGGTCCGCCTTCACTTCTATTCGCCACATAAGTGTTTGGTATTGACCTAATTTGAATATGCACGGTTGAGGTACATAGCCAACCTTGGAGAATATTTTCAAGGTTGAAGATGATATAAATATGAGTTGAGTTATTGAGGGATGCAAAGATAGATAAGAATTATGTGAATTGTAGAGTGTTAGGGTGTAAATTTGAGAAGTGAAATGTGATCTTTCATGTATTAGATTGTTGGATACAGTGAGCAAAAGGTGTTTATAATTCTTCATACAAGCTAGGAAGGTGTTGGTAATGTTGTGGTGGATTTCTCTATTGCATTGAGATGGACTTCTTTGTGTAACATTCTTCTCTATCTTCTTTTCTATTCTAGAAGTGAGACTTTGGTAGTGAGCCTTTCTTTCCTTGGGCAGTGATCCCTCTGACAACGAGCCCTTTGTATTTGGTGTTGATATTACTTTATATTATGAGCTAATCCTCACCGCAGTTTTCCCATCTTGGGTTTTCCACGTAAATCTAGTGTTCTCTTGTGCATGGTGTTGATTTTATTCAATTTCTGTTATTTTTTTCATGCTAAACCATTATAACAGATTAAGGTTTAATTTAATGAATGTGGATTTGAATTCTTGTGAGGGTTTTGAGGCTTAAAGGTACAATTTATTCACCCTCCTCTTAGTTTTCTTGTGCATTCAATAATTATTATTAAAGAAAGGTTCATTAGAAGAAAGATTAACCACTTGAGATAGATCTAGGATGGTGCACAAGAAAGAGATCCTTGTGTTTGATGGAACAAATTATGCATTCTGGAAGACAAGGATGGAATATTTTTTGGTTTATCTTGGATATGATGTCTGGAAGTTTGTTAAGAATGGATACACTTAACCTAAAACTGGTCCAAGTACAACTGATGATATCAAAGCCTATGAAAGCAATGGTAAAGAAAGGTATGCTCTCTTAAATAGTCTTATTAATTTTGAATTAGTGAAAGTGATGAGTAAAAACTACTAAAGAAATTTGGGAAAGGTTAGAAAGCATTTATGAAGGAGATGATAAGGTCAAAGAAGCTAAGATGAAAAATCTAAAGATCATGTTTGAGAACCTGTAGATGTCTAAAGATGAAAATGTTACAAGCTATATACAAAGGGTAGATGAAGTTGTCAATTTCATCAGAGGTCTTAGTGGTGAACTCAAAGAATGAGAAGTGATAAAGAAAATTATCAGAACTCTTCCTAAGTCTTATAGTCATAAAGTTTTTTCTATTGAGGAATTTGCAAATCTAAATCAATATACCAGAGATAAATTGTATGGTTCATTAAGTTATTTTGTGATGAGATAATTTGGAACAAATAGTGGTGCAAAATTTGAGACTTATTTTAAGGCTGACAAATTAGAGGAGATCAAGGAATCATATCAGGAGGATCTTGATGATATAGAAGCTAAATTTGTAAGGAGAATCAAGAAGGGTACTAGTAAGTACAATGGTAAGCTACCTTTCAAAATTTTCACTTGTGGAAAGATAGTTCACTATGCTTCAAGATGCCCAAATAGAACTTTGAATAAAAAATAAGGAGACCAAAGACCTAAGATGATTAAGAAAATTTATTTTGTTAGAGAAGATACAAGTATTTCTGATGATGAATCTGATTATGGAGATGAAGATGATGAATGCTTGTTCATGGCTTTAAATGATTTTTTTTTTTGCTAACTTTAAGAGATGTGTGAAGGAAATTCGTCCAAAGACAAATGATAAGATTGAAGGTACTTTTTATATGCTTTTCATGCTAGATAGGAGAAGAACTACTAGATCATTGATAGTGGATTCTCTAATCATATGACTGATGACAAGAGTAAGTTTGTTAAACTTGAAAAATATGATGGAGGATGTGTTAGATTTGGTGATGATACATCTGATAAGATATGTGGAAAAGGTTCTATTAGTTTGATGGAAAGCATAATACTGATGATGTTTACTATGTTAAGGGTTTAAGGCATAACCTGTTGAGTGTTGCAAAAATGTGTAGAAAATGATACAATCTTATGTTTCAAGATGATGGATGCGAGATGAGAAAAGGATCCAGAACTATGGTTGTTGTAGGAATAAGGACAAATGGAAACTCTTATCAAATTAAGGGTGTTGATTGGTCATTGCTTTATGACTCAGATTAATGAAAGTTGGTTATGACATAGGAGGATGTGTCACATCAATTTTGAAAACTTAGAAAGAATTAGTTCAATTCAAGTTGTAAGAGATCTTCCAAAGATTACAAAGCCTATCAATGTTGTCTATAAAGAATGCCAAATTGGAAAGAAAGCAAGAATAAGCTTCAAATTCAAAGAATAATCTACTACTAGACTGTTGGAATTGGTACATATAGATATTTGTGGTCCTACAAGAGTAAGAAGTCTCCAAGGTGATAGGTATTTCATGCTATTGATTGATTATTATTCTAGAATGATATGGGTTAATTTTTTCAAAGAAAAATTAGAAGCTCTAGATAAGTTCAAAGCATTCAAAGTTATGGCTGAGAATGAAATGGATATGAAAATCAAATGTTTGAGGTCTGAAAGAGGTGGAGATTTCAGTTCCAATGAGTTTAATATATTTTGTGAGAATCATGGCATAAAGAGGCACTTGTCTACCCGTAGGACTCCTTAGTAGAATGGAGTAGTTGAAAGAAAGAATAGGATTGTTCAAGAAGCTGCAAGAACGATGATGAAAGAGGAAAATTTATCGAAAGTCTATTGGAGAGAAGTGATTCATGCTACTGTTTATATACTTAACAAAGTTCAAGCAAGAGAAAATAGTACAAAGACTCCCTATGAGCTATGGTATGGAAGGATTCCTACTATCAAGTAATTCAAAGTGTTTGGAAGAAAATTTTGCAAGGTTTGATGAAGGTATCTTGCTTGGATACTCTACTAGAAGTAAAGCTTATTGATGCTACAACAAGAGATTGAGAAAGATTGTTAAGAGTGCAAGTGTCAAATTTTATGAAGATCTATAGAAGAATTCAATAATGATAGATGGATATGAATCATATGAGTCTTCTTGTAGAGAAGAAGAAAAAGAAAGAGAAGTGTATATTGAAGACAAATAAGCTTTGGAAAAGACTCCTAAAACTCCTAAGTATGTGCAGAAGAATCATTTTGAAGATCAAATCATTGGAGATAAGAGCAAAGGTGTACTGAAAAGAAGGAAAGTTGTTGAATAAAAAATAAATCTATGTTTACTTTCTGAATTTGAACCTAAAATAGTGGTTGAGGCATGCAAAGATGAAAATTGGATCAAAGCTATGAAAGAACTGTTGCAAATTGAGAAGAATCAGAATTTGAAACTTGTCCCAAGACTAGCAAAAAAAAATGTAATTGGAACTAAGTGGGTATTCAGAAACAAACTAAATGAGAATGGAGAAGTGGTAAGGAACAAGGCAAGGATTGTGTGTAAAGGATACTCACAAGTTGAAGGTATATATTTTGAGGAGACATTTTCTCCAGTGGCAAGAATGGAAGCTATCAGGATGTTTTAGCTTTTGCAACACATAAGGATTTCAAAGTTTATCAAATGGATGTAAATTTTGGATTTCTTGAATGAAGAATTGGAAGAAGAGGTATACATAGAACAACTAGAAGGATTTCAGTTGTCAGAAAAATTGGATATGGTCTGTAGATTGAAGAAGGAATTATATGGATTGAAGCAAGTTCCTAGAGCTTTGTATGCAAGGCTGGATAAATATTTGATACAACAAGGATTCAATAAAGGTACCGTAGATAGTAATATTTACTTTAAAGTTTAAAATATCAAATATTGATTGTCGTTGTATATGTTGATGACATAATCTTTGGAGGCAATGAAGCTATGTGCAAGAACTTTACAAAGGAAATGCAAAAAGAGTTTGAAATGTCTATGTTTGGGGAGATGAATTTCTTCCTTGGGTTACAAATACATCAAATAGACAAAGGCATTTTCATTTCACAATCAAAGTATGTCAAGAAAATGTTAAAAGAATTTTAGAATGGAAGATTCTAAATTGGTGTGTACTCCTATGGTTACTAGTTGCAAGCTGAGAAAGAATGATGAATCTCCTAAGGCTAATCAGAGCAAGAATAGATCAATGATTGGTGGATTTCTATATCTAACTGCTACTAGATCAGATATCATGCATGCATTTTTTCTTGTGCCTAGATTTCAAGAAGATCCTAGAGAGTCACATGTTGTAGTAGTGAACATGATATTTAGATACTTGAAGGGCACTTTGGATCATGGCTTTTGGTATCCAAAGGATACTAATTTTAATTTGAGTGCTTACACAGATGTAGATTAGGTTGGTTGTATGGATGCTAGGAAAAGTGCAAGTGGTGGTGCATTCTTTCTTGGATGTAGATTGGTGTCATGGCTAAGAAAGAAACAAGATTAATTGTCTTTATCTACATCAGAGTCAAAGTACATTGTAGCAACATATTTTTGCACACAAGTGTTGTGAATGAGGCAAATATTGAAGGATATTAGGGTGGTATATGATGGACCAATTTCTATCTTCTATGATAATACGAGTGTTGTCAATATTTCAAAGAATCCAGTAATGCGTTCAAGGACAAAACACATCTCAATCCGACATCACTTTTTGAGAGAGAAGGTTGTAGAGAATGAGATTAAGCTTGAATATGTGCCTACAAAGGACCAGGTTGTAGATATATTCACTAAGGATCTTCCTAAGGATACATTTGAGTATCTTCGGGAGAAGTTGGGGGTCATTGCCCCTCCTTATTTGAACTAGATGCATAAGGAGATGCATCAGTCTAGTGTATTTCAAGATTTTTTGTTTGGTTTGGACTGATGTTGGTGGCTACCTCTCAAGGGGATAGGTAGTAACATTATTGGTTGTTATATTCAAGGGGAGTGTGTGTTTTCATTATGCAATGGTTGTTGTTTGGTGCAGTATTGTGTATGCTCCTAAGTGAGAGTATACTAAGTAGTAAATTAAAGTTAGTTGCAGAATAGTTACGAGAAGGTTGATTGATGTCAAAGGAGAAACATAAGTGATGTAAATCATTTCTCATTTTCCATTGATGTCAAAGGGGGAGAGAGAATTATGTGAAAAAAATTCAATTGTCAGTTGAGAAAGGGGGAGAAAATAGTATAGCTGGAGAATGAAGAGCATGCAAAAAAATGAGTTCAAAGGGGGAGAGTGAGTAATGAGAAAAGATAAAAAGAAATAAGTATGGAGCAGAGTTGTTGCTATTGATGGTTTTTCACATCATGTGTTGCCATCAATGACAAAGGGGGAGCCTGTTGCAAGTATGAGCAGTTGGTGTTGTCATTGATGTCAACAAGTCTATGTTGTCATTAGTGTCAATTGTATGAAAAGAATATTGTTGCAAGAGTATGTGTATTCGTTGGTATTGTATATGTTGTTGCATTAATGATGCTTTGATTATTTGCATTATGTTGTCATTAGTAAGCTATTGGTATCAACCTCTAGTGTTGCTTTGATAAGATTCTATCTATGAATGTATGGTTGAGCTGCTAGGTTGCAGTTACTTTTAGAAGTGTTGAAAACAATGAGGATGTAATTTTAGTGCTTGGTTTCCAAGTGATTTTGAGAAAACATGATAAAAAGAGGAAATAGTGAGTTGCAGTGTTGTTCTGGGTTGTTGAGTAGTGTTCTAGTTTTTCTCCATAGTTCATCTAGATTGAAGATCTACCTATGCATTTCAGATATGTTTATCAGAGGTGTTGAGGTTTTACATCTAGAATTTGGTGTATTGGATCACTGTGAAAAGGAAGCTATATTCACCAGTGTGTGAACTGTGTATTGTAGAGGTGTTTGGGAGAAATTTTTTTGCTCTACATTTCTCTACAATTTGGTTTCAGGTCTTGCAGATTTGATGGCATGCTAATAGGGTTGGTATCTTTCTTCAGTCAAAGTTGTTCAAGGTTTGGTGCTTCAGAAGTCAGTTTCTTAAGTTACAGTGTATGGTAGAATTGTCTGAGTGTATTGGGTGTGTACATTCTTTAGGTGAAAGATGTTGTGAAGGATTTTGTTGGTTTTTGGGGTATTTTTGGAATATTCTAGATTGTGTTGAGGTGACATTTGTTGTATGTGAGTTGTTGTTGTATCAAAGGAAGAGTGCACTTAAAATTTTAATGGTGTTTACATGGGTAACGATTGAACTTTGTTTTTACACTAATTACGGTGGATGTTTATTGTTTGAAGAAGAATGTTGCAGCATGGTGTTATAGATTTGGGTCTCAGATAAGGAGTAGTGTGGTCTGACTTCACTTCTATCTACCAAAAATTTTTTTGGTGCCAAACTAATTTGAATTTGTATAGTTGAGGTGTATAGCCAACCTTGGAGAATGTTTTCAAGGTTGAAGGTGATATAAATATGATTTGAGTTTTTGAGGGATATGAAGATAGTTAAGAATGATGTGAATGATGTGAAGTGTAGAGTGTTAGGGTGCAAATTTGAAAAGTTTAGTGTGAGCTTTCATGTGTTAGATTGTTGGATGCAGTGACCAAAAGGTGTCTACAATTATTCAGTCAAGTTGTGAAGGTGTTGGTAATGTTGTGGTGGATTTCTTTGTTGCATTGAGATGGATTTATCTGTGTAACATTCTTCTCTATCTTCTTTAATATTCTAGCAGTGAGCCTTTCTTTCCTTATGTAGTGAGCCCTCCGATAGTGAGCCCTTTGTATTTGGTGTTGATATTACTTCATATTGTGAGCTAATCCTCTCCATGGTTTTTCTCATCTTGTTTTTTCCACATAAATCTGGTGTTCTCTTGTGCATGGTGTTGATTTGACTCAGTTTCTATTATTTTCTTTTCATGCTAAATCATTATAACAGATTAAGGGTTAAGTGAATGAATGTGGATCTAAATGTTTGTGATGATTTTGAATCTTAAAGATACAACTAATTCACCCCCCTCTCAATTGTCTTGTCCATTCAACAAGCTATTTTTACTTGAGGGTAACCCTAGTGTGTTCAACCTATGGAGTGCATCCCAAAGTTATATTTGTAGGATTATGTGGATTATTATCAATAATTCAAGTAGAATAGTGGTGAGTAGAGGAAAAGGTAGCCCATATGGAGAGAATTTTGGAGGAAAAAATGGAAGAGATATACAATACTTTGAATGATCTATTGTCTAGATTAGATATCTTATAGTAGAGACCAACAAAGAAGGAAGGAAGGTTTAGAAGATAGCAAAGGATATTGCAAGGAGAATTGATGAAAATTTTAAATTAGTACAAGATAAAGATTCCATGAAAGATCAACAATCATTATGATAAAAAGAGACCTCATTGAGGAAGTGATAAGTTATGTAGTATGATGTGTTGCATAGAGAATTAGTATGATAAGTGATGTAGTGCCCCTCAGTTTGCCTTCTATTTCTGATAGTTACTTGATATATTTGGACATTATGATAGATTGCTCAATTTTGGACTCATTACTATGATGATAGTTGATACTGTTTTATCACTGATCTTTATGCTTATACCATGCTTAGTAGATCAGTTTAATTGATATAGTGGGTTATTATTTCTATGAGCATTATGTGATTATTGAATTTATTTTCTTATCATGTTATTAGTATTTGATCATTGTGCGTCAATGTATTTTGGTGAAGGGGAACAGTGTCACATCTCTCACTTGCGAGTGCCCTGTGACATTGTGAATTTCCCTTCACGGTGTGTTTGACTAGTTGACTATGTACATGCTCGACAGTGTATTTGGCTACAGGTTGCAGGTACCAGGCATCGACTCCACTTGAATTTCCAAGTTTGAGCGTGCCTTAAGCCCAATGGTAATTGTTGATTTGGAAATAGCATCGGATCCCCTATGTTGAGCCATCATCCTCAATGAGGATGTGCATCTGTTGTCACCCTGGTAGTGTTGTTCATTTGTTTCTTGTGTCGTGGTATTGTCTTATGTGTCATTGTGAGGTATGACTTCGTATTCGATTAATTTGAGTGGTTAGTACCTTGATTGATTACTATATTAAAATAAAAGTTTATTGAAATTTAAAAGACATTATGATAATTAAAAATAAAAGCTTTTATATAATTATGGTTTTGATAAAATAAAATGATATTAATATTTTATTTGGTTTAAATAAATATACTAATTTTGGTATTGTGCAAACAAAATTAAATGGAAGATTAAAATTAACAAATTAAATATTTTAAAGTGGATTTATTGTGTGCAATTAAATAAAGATATTTTATTAATAAATTTATTGAGGAGTGGCAGTTAACAATGGACGTGAAATTAAATAAATTAAGAAAATTAAAGAAGTGCAGGGGAACAAAGAGTTGGGAAGTGGTTAATAAATTAATGAATTTTCTAAAAGAAAGGGGGATTTTGCATTTTTTTTTTAAAACAAATATTGTTTTTATTTTCCCGTGAATATTTTCTTGATTCTTAGAGGCTTTTATTTTGGTTTTGGGGTTTTGGAATTGGGTCTTTTGCAGTGTTGAGATTCTGAAGTGTGTTGAAGCTGCAAGAGGGAGTGGTGAGCTCAACATCAATCTTCACTTTGGCAAGCGGGAGAAATCATGTTCCATTACTATTCTCAACTCTAGTTTGGTAGAAAATGGAAAATGGAGTGATTGTATTGTTTGAAGTAAGATGATTTCTTGCTAATTTTTGAGTTGTGCAATGTAAGGAATTCTTATTTGGAAAATTTCAAAGATTTTTGAAAAAAAATATTTTATGCAAAATATGTAGTTTTAAGCTATTGTGGAATTCCTTTGTCTGTTTATTGTTTACATTATGTCCTTTTGAAAATTTGATTATATTATGCTGCCAGTCGCACTGCATGCCAAACCCGCCCTTTGCGTTTTTTGGTGTGTGCTCATGCCTTTGTATCCGTTAATATTCTACATATTGAAATATTGGTGACTATTTCCCTGGGTGCATACAACCAGTCATGGGTAAACCTTCCCAAGTGTGTAATGAATAAATGAGACCTTGCATGTCGATGAATATATTGAAAATGTGGGAGATGAATAGTCGATACATATTTAAACCCTTGAGTTCGTCGCTCCATGCATATCGCACTCCTTGTCTCCTTTTATAGATTTCGATGGTCATGAGACGTGTGTGCCTTCCAAACCATATCGATGGTAAGTTTGTTTTAGTTTGCCTAGTTGTTGGATTAATTTAGCTGGCAATCGATGCTTGGGTTTATTTATTCTATGTGGCTAAGCAACGTATATGCATGTTTATTGTGTTTGTAAGCCCCTATAAGCAACATGTTTTAATTTGATTCTCTCTTCTTATCGATGTATGAGTATTAAAACAATCGACCCAAAAACTAATGTACAAATATATATATATACAAGTGTGTTTAAATGCCAAATTTCTAAGTTGATTGAGTCGTTGTATATCCTTTGTGATCTGTATACAATTATATACTAGATTTACTTGGCATGCGATGCTATATGTAAAACTCACATATTATACATGCATGCATTTCGCTGCATATCAATGTATGTCACTGTACAATGGTAATGACATCGAATATGTATTGAATATATATATATATATAAGTGTTTATAAATTCACATGTATCTTTTATTACTATGTGTTTACTTTAAATAATCAGATAATTTGTTTTGTAAACAATAGTTAGAAAATTAAACAATTACTTAAATGTGTGTGTGTGTGTGTGTGTATATATATATATATATATATATATATATATATATATGAGCATGTACATATATATATGTATAGATGCAAGTAGTTATATTTTAAAGTTAATGTAGGAACAATACTTTATATGTGTATTAATGATTGGGGTATGTGGTATCTAGGTAATTGAAGGAGATATTGCATAAATGAATTAGAGTATTAATTAATGACCACTGATTTCCTTCATGATTGATTCATAGACAAACTATACTTTTATTACGTAATTAGTTGTTGGCTATCGTGTAGGGTGAAAATTATATCTTCCCTAGACATTTCAATTTTTTGGTTTTTAGCATTGGACATTGTGTTGATGTTTGGTATTGTAGTTTTTTTTGGTTATTGCTCCTTGTGTGAATATTGTGTAAATGATTATGAGATGGTTGGTATTCCACTTGAGATGAATTTATGAGGGTCTTAATCCTTGCATTGTTTATCTTTATCATGCTTGTGTTGCATAAGCGAGATGGTCCTTACCTCGCTTTATGTGTGTGTGCAGGTGTTTTTACGTAGTCTAAAATGCAAAACTAAACGAAATGAAAACAAGGAAAACACAAACAACACCTCAAAATTGGCCTAAGTTGAACTTGAGAAAAATGAAAGATAAATAAGTGATATACCTTGTCCAAGTTGATTGGTTGGTTGGCCCTGTTGATCGATTGATTTGTGTGCTCCTTTCAATGGAAAATAACATGAAACTAGATGCAAAATGATGTGGATGAGATGAGGAATGCAATGGTGCAAGTGGGTATTTGGATAGATGCTTGGCGTGGATGCAAAATGAGCTCAAAGTTGCAGCAATGGTGGATGCTTGAGAACTCCAGTGCACTTGAATGCTTGAGTGTTCAAAAGTTGCATGTGTTGCAAATGAGGGAAAATCCTCTAATTTTAGGGGAAAAATCTCTAAGCAATGAAGGGTCAAGATGCAACCACCTTGGACAAGATCAATGGCTAGGGTGAGTTGAGAACTCATAAGCCGTCACATCTTGACATGTAGCAGGTGATGTGTAAAGAAGAACATGAGGTGGAGGTACTTCCTTGTACCTTGGGAATGGACAAGATCTCCTTATAAAGGAGGTCCTTGTCCCCATGTGAGTGATGAGACTTTTGAGGAATAAATGTGAATTTAATTAAAAATTCACATTGGGAAAGGGTTGCTTTCTCTAAAAGGAGAAAGCATTTAATAAAATCTGACTTGAGGGTATGCCATAAATGGCATAAGGGGTTAAGGTAGCCTAATCAAGTAATTAGGTTGTGCAAACAGGTGATTAAGATGGCTAATGGAGGATTAAGGCAAGTGAGCTATGATGGAGGATATGACATTAATCCTGATTAAGGGTGTGCACATCTTAATCAAAGATTAATTAAATTAATCCAGATTAAGGAAGGGTTATGGAGGATGGGACAAGGAGAGAGAAAATAGTGAATTTAAAATTGATTTAAATTCATAAAGGCAAATAACTAAATTAAATAAATAGGAGTATTTATTTAATTTAGAGAGGAAAGGGGGCAAAGGTAAAGTGTTTAATTATTTAAATTAAATACCTTAGGAACATTAGGGAAAGGGGAAATATTACTTAAATAAATCATTTAATTAACATCGATTGGAAAGGCGAGATAGATGAATGAGGGATGAATTTGACCTTATGGGAGAGGTCAAATTTGGATGTCTACAATGTGTATTCTTATTTGGATTGTAATTGTGCAAGTTGGCTTTTCCCTGTATGTGTGTTGGGTCTTCTGGTCGCTTTTAGGGGGAGTGGCTCTCAATGGGGGTTGGCATACAAAGTGGCGTATAGGATAAGTTATGTGGGAGTTTTCTTAACCCAATGATAACCTAATTGATAAACTAGGGGGTTGGGTAGAATTTCACTTTAAATAAGATAATTTGGATGCCTAACTCGTGCCTGTAGCACTCATTTAGGCTAAGGACAAGTTGAGAATTCCTAGTTAGCAAGATCAACTTCCTTGTCTCCACAAAAGGAAGGTTGGTTCCGCATATGTCACTCTATGGGGTCGGCATCTAGTGAGAGACTGTTAGGATAACCATAGATGGGGGCCGACATCTGGTGAGTGACTGCCAGGATAACCCATGCTTGGACCATGTGATGACACTCTTCCCTACTGTAACCTAACATACGCTTATCTTGTGTTCCCCTTTGTTATTTGCATAGCTCTGGAAGCAGTGCCACTGTTATGTGAAGTTTTGTGGTACTTTGTATGTTGGATTCATGTTAGTCCTTTGTGTTGTGCTATTATCTTCTTGATTGCTTTGGTGGTGGGACCTTATCGTTATCTCCTAGCATGGGGGTGGACCTTAGGGTTCCACATGGTCGAGTGGAATGTGCTTTTTATCCATTGGGTTTTTCAGCTGTTGTTCGTGAGCACCTTGTGGAAGATTCTAGAGCTTGTACCAGTTCGTGAGACAGTTGTTTATGTTATGTACTTACTTGTATCTCATTTGTTCCGTGTAATATAATTTGATGTATTCTTCCTACTGTTATAAGGGAAGATTTGACGTAATCTTGTAACAATGTAATGATGTACCCTTATGTAAGGGAAGATTGTACATGTACTCATTTGTTCGTATTATATGATCTTTAATGGTGTTGTATCTGTGGAAATATATACATTTAATTCATTTAATGCAGTAGATTTAAATGAACTCTTGTTAGTTATTTTATGATGTATGTTTATATTGGATAATTGATATGTTCATAATGTAGTTATGATACCCTAAAGGACATAATTAGAGCATATGTACGTGTAGTTTACATTCTATGTAATTGATAGTATGATCTATATGTTGATTCACTTAAAAAACAAAAAAAAAAATTGTGTCATAATTGTTAGTTAGATGTGTTGTCCTTTGGGGTTTCGTGGTGGGGCATTACATATATTCCCTTTTTAGTGAACATAGATGCACTTACAGGAGAGCATCTAGCCCTTGGGGCCACCTCACTCTTCTCATCTACCTATACAGGGGGGGATTTATATTCTTTCACAATTATCCCTATCCCATGTGCTTACCACACCTATACTTATTTTGATTGTTACATGACATATTGATGACACTAATTTAATTTACTTGATACATGTAATCTATACTTATCATATATTTACATTTCATGCATTATTTTCCCTCCAATTCCTTACACCTAATGGGTGCAACCAATTGGAGGGGGAATATCTTATTGCTAACATTAACAATTTTTAATCTTTTTTTAGCAATTCAAATATCCACATTGAATTTATTTGATAAAATTTTATAAGCCTTTGATTATTATTCTTTGACTAACCATTATAATATTTAATATTTAAGCAATCATTTCTTTCTAATAAATTGAAAGACTCTTAAAAAAGCTATTTAACTTCGAGGATCTAAACATATAGTTAAATATTTGTATCGAAACACAACAAACCCCTTTAACTCTAATAAAATAATTCTTAATATTTCTTCAATATAAAACAAATATAATTATAAAGATAAAATTCAAATGATATATTAAAACAAATAAATTATATATTAAAATCGTACATCAAAAATATCTACGAAAACCATTATCATCTAAAATAATTATTTAATATATACATAAAAATATCATCCATCTTTTTAAAATTATATTTAAATTATAAAGATATTTTTTTGATAAACCATAATGAACACGGAACTTGGACATAAACTAAATAATTGAGTAACAATATCTTCATGTTAATAAATTGACACCCACAAGCAATCCCATCATCCACCTCTAAATTTCATAACTCCACTATACATTTTTCTTGGACGTATTTGGATATCTTGACAGAAGGTATAATATGTTACATTTATATATACAAAAGTTTCTCTACATAGCAGTCAATTTAAGTATTGTGTATACAAAAGTTAAAATGATGTATGAATGAAGGGTTGTGTGGAATCATGAAAGCCCATCATGCCAACAAAATTGGATGAGACAAAGCTTGTAATACTTGCCTTGCAAATGACCAACACACTTTATACTTTTGCAGGGATATTATTAAAAGATTTGGCTTCTTATTTAGCTCTCTCAAAGTTAGGTTGGATGTAATACACCAACTGTTCTATCATGGCTTTAGATCCACAATTGTTTACTTTATATTATATTATATTGAGTCAATCACAAGCCATGATGTCACATGGCTTTACATACAAGTCCGGTAGAAAGGCTGCACTCAAAGAAAAGAGGAGCAAGAACACCTTCATTACACTTTGTAATCAATTTAGAAGCATTTATTTGCATGTTTGATTATTTGTTTATGGTATTATTCTAAATCTAAGTCTTATATGTGTTTTCATGAGCATAAATATGGGATCATTTTTAATCATGTATGAAAAGTAGCTTTTATGTTTAGATAAGAAAAGGGTATTTGATTGATGTAAAGTAATGATCTATTCTTTGAATTGTTTGTCTTAAAGATTTCATCATGATGTGAGTGTTCTATTAAACTTACAAAATAGAGAAAAATATATGCAATGAGTAGCTTTTGTCACATCGCCAAACTAAGTTCAAACCTTTAAGTAATAAGAACTATCTTCACAAAATGAGTGGAAGAAAGAGGCGGGACAATCAAAATTTCACTTTTATAAAAGCTAACATGATTATATATCATTTGATGTAATGACACAATATGACTCTGCTTGAATGTGGATTATTTATCATTTGATGTAATGACATGACATGATTCTACTTGAATGCGGATTATTTATCATTTGATGTAATGGCATGACATGATTCCACTTGAATGTGGATTATTTGATTTGCATAAGTGCAATATGCTCAAGTGAAATTAAACATAATTTGCTTGATGATAGAAATGTGATAGAAATCTATTTGATTGTGACCATGTAATATAATCAAAATCTATTTAAGAATGGTGATGCGTCTTTGTGTAACACCAATCACTACTTGAGATCTCAACAATAAGAGCATTAGTGATATCATATGCCACCTTTCAATTGGTGGCATCCATCACATACAATTGATTAAAAGAGAGGAAAAATGATGCATAATAATTTCAGATAGAATAATAAAATCATATAAGAATGTGAGTACATATAACATTGAAAAACATACACAATCATCATAATGTTCGAATAATAACTATAAAAATAAACATATAATTACATTTATCATAAAATAGTAAAATATTTATAGTTTAAATTTAGATAAGAGACTTTTCCCTTACATAACTAACAATGCTGAATTTAATGGATTCTTTATTCCAAGGCTAAAGTCACACATCAATCTTTAAGAACATGATTTTCTTTTTAGTACTTTGTAATTATGAAAAAGTATTATATTCCTAGCACGTGATAGCATATGTTATGAGCAAAAATGTATAGACAAAGAGTGTTTAAAAAAATTGGTAAGCATATGAAAAAAATTTAGAATCTTATACTTGCCGGGTAAAAAAGGTACATGGAATACAACCATGGGATTTAAAGCATGTTACACTTTTGTAGAAATATCATTTTAAGTTTTGGCTTCTTATTCAAGAAGGGCTTAAAGTTATATGGGAAGTAAAAGACTCTCTCTTGCACATTAAGAAAATAGAAAATGGTTTAGATTTGAAGTGTTTTAGAGATGTGTTTTAAGTGTATTATATTAAGTAAAAGAAAAGGCCATCCAAGATGGAGTTATATTCAAGGAAGGAGTCAATACATATTAATAATGAGAAACATAGAAATCAATTCAATTATGGTGTTATAAGTAGACTACCATATACTCTATTTTATCAAGATTTTACTCCAAATTCATTGTAAATCATTTTAATAATGATGTGTATATAATCATATTTTCAAATCTTTAGTTTTACTCTTTATTTATGTATTTGGTACAAAACTATTATAAACTTATGGA
This sequence comes from Sequoiadendron giganteum, assembly GCA_007115665.2. Lineage (NCBI taxonomy): Eukaryota > Viridiplantae > Streptophyta > Pinopsida > Cupressales > Cupressaceae > Sequoiadendron > Sequoiadendron giganteum. The sequence goes on from CM021103.1 coordinate 489,279,693, forward strand.
GAAATAAGTTTAAAGATTGTTTAGAAAGGAAATAATTGCTAATTAAAAAAAAAAAACTTAAATCTTCGAAATACTTTATTTTAAATTTGAATTACAAAAAATGTTTTAAGACAACGAACACAATAATTAAATCAAAATGTAATTAAGCATACTAATAAATTTATAATAAAAAAATGTTGATTTGTACATAGGTATTTGTAAAACACATGCATACATCTTGAGATGATGTATTTTATTAATGTGCTTGGACTAAATTATATGCAACTTAAAATAATCATTGGAGTATGGTAATAATGATGAAACTTTGAATCTTCTTAGTGTTAAGAAATGTTTCTAGAATAAAGCTGGTAAGAGCACGTGATTAGATTTTATTAGGGTTTTGAAGTTTCCCTTATGTCATATTACATGTTATGTTGATCTTTGTGGGATATTTAATTTTTAAAGTATTAAATTAGTTTATTTTCTTCCCACGTAATGATAGATTTTAAATTTCTTTATAATATATGATTGATATTATTACTAGTAAAGTTGTTAGTGATGATGGTGGTTTTCAAAAGAGTTCACAAATTCATTCTAAAGTAATTTATGAATTAATGAATTTTTTAAAGATTTTTTTAATTGATTTTGTTTTATAATTAATTGGTTTTGATAATATTTATAAATTGTTTATTGTGTTAGTTATATTTCATTAAAAAATATATTTAAAAAATTGGTATATAGTATTTTGTAATTTTTTTAAGGCATTAAAAAATGATTAATTTTTATTTATTTGTGTTTTTAATTTAGAATATTGATTCGCTACTATTAAACATGGTTCTTAATTCATTTGTAATATTGTGGTAGTTTTCTTCCATTTGACTAAATACTTTGTAGTTTCTAATAAAATTACACATTAAAAATCTTTTTGTAGGTTTAGTTTCTTAGCTTGAACCTACCTTATTGGGTTTCCTTGACCACTTTATGGATCCTTAGGGTAGTTTGTATGTCATGAGAAAAATAAGTTCTACTTTGCCTACCCTAGAAAATGGTTATACTTCAAAAAAAAGATTCAAGATTACTCTTTAATGGCAAACACGTGACCAATTTTGAAACCTATGGTCGAAACAACAAATTAATTGCAAACAAATCTAAGTGACAAACAATATTTAGTAATAAGAAATCTAACTAGTGCATTCACTACACAACCAAGGCTTCTAGGCATACACATAAAGTAGCAAGAGGCGATTCTTTAAGAAAACCCTTAACAATCCTTGATTTTTTTGAAATTCCTTCCCAACTTTCCCATACTCCTTAGGTAACCATTGTTTATTCTAAATCAAAAGAAATCACCATGAATTCTCAAGTTTTAGAACCTCCTATGGAGGTGAATGAGGTTTGATATTTGACCAATGAACTTTCCCATAATTTTTTTTTCACTTATCATGGGACCTTTATCACCTCCAAAGGAGGAGATCATGTACATGAGAAGTGTTGTCCATTATGTATGGGAGGTTTCATGAGAGAATTATAAATTAGTTTAGGCAAACAACTATGTCACTCTTAATGGGATAGAAGAGCATGTATACACCTTGATATTTCTCCATGATTTTATATTTCTAGATTTTATGCGAGCTCACTAACCTAATTTGCATGTACTTGTTTAACATCATTTCAATCTTTCCTACAAAAATATTTGTGTACGAGCTAATATTATTGATTTTATTTTGTAATTAAAAGTTAATTCCATTTGCTTGAAGCATTATGTTGCATGTCCAATAATGAAGTTGTGATATTATTGTCACTTTTCTTGCTCTAGATCTTGACTAATTTATTTTTAGATGGAGTTACAACCTAACTCATGGGTGTTATAGATCTATTATTTAATTTTGATGAATACTTCATTAGGATTAGGAATATATAAATAAAAAATGATCACATTAAGAAGTCAACATTCAAAAAGTGGTTTAATTCTCTCTTCTTGACACACATTTGATTATATGAAGAGATTTCAACATGGTTGAATTGTCTAAAGATAAACAAAGGGTTATTTCCATGCATCAGTATTGTGGAGAGTGAGAATCTTGTCTTTATAAGTGTAACAAGTTGATTCTTTTTTTCTCCAATCACCATTAACTCTCTTAATCTCATCTATTCAATTTATGTGATCTGTTTTTAAACAAGGTGAGGAGCATGTTTTCAAACAATTCATTCAAAATATGATAGCTACATGATGCAGGAGAATTCGGGTGCACGAGCTATCCTACGCAACAAAAAAAGATTCTTTTATTTAATTTTGTCTTTTTCAATTTTGGGTTTGTTTTTATCTTGCAAGCATGAATTAACTCTCCTTCAACAACCTTGAAAAGGCCCCTTCTTTATACACTTTGTTTGGCTCCAAATTTAGATGAAATGTGAAGGCATTGGGTGCAGTTTCAAATTACATAGAGAAATGTATATTTTTTTATTATTATTTTTGTAACTCCCACAAAGAATTAAATGATTTGGGAATAAAATGTTTTCCATGATGCTAGTGTCTAGGAGTACAGTTGTTAGATGATGAATTGGATGGTATTTTTTGGAAAAAGTTTGAATTTTCTTGGAAAAAATATTAAAGAGCCCATTTGCATGAATTACCAGGAAGAATGGAGGAGGTAGAGGTTTGACTGGCATTTTAGGGAAGAAGGAGATTGTCTAGGTCATGGATGTGAGCCCTAGTTTCTATAAATCGGGCATAACTTTCTCATACGATAACAAAATTGAGATTTTAAAAATGATCCAGAAAGCTGAGAACGAGGTGCACAAAACCCATGTCGGTATTCAAAAGGTTCATGATAATCAGGGAGCAGTGAAGGATAAAAAGTGACAGGTTTGTGGTGGAGTTTTGCATATGTGTTCTTAATCTTTCTTATAGATGATTTTTGTAGCATATGAAGATTATGTGGAGGATTAAATGTATGTATTTTCATGATTTTTGCTGGTAATGAAAAAATTTGTAGCAAATTTAAAATATTCATTCATGGATTTATGTTAATGAAGAGTTTGGGTTTTTTCCTGTAGCTTGCCGGTAGCTTTGAAGATTAAATATGAGATAGATGACTTTCATAAATCTTGTTGGTGTCTACATGAGTTTTTGAATGTTGTTTAAGTGGATTTCTCTATGGTTTTAATTAAATGAATGTTGAAAAATTTAGAGTTTGAGAAGTTGGATTGAATAGGCTGTAAGATTGGGTGGTCTGATAAGGTTCCCTGGTCTTGACTGCATCACTAAACAAAAGATAATTTTATTATCTACTAGATTTGACTGGAACTAGTTAATATTATCTTAGGCACAATTATGTTCAACCATTCTCCTATCCACTTCTTGATGTAGGGAATAGTCTAAAAACCTAATTAAATGTTGTTAAATCATGTGACTTTACTAAACTTGCATAAAAACAACATGAAACACATAAAAATGGGATATCATAGATCTTTATTGAATTTCAATGATAGGATTTGTAATTTCCTGCTCATTTGCAACCTTGACATTTTTAGAGGATGTATAGGGTGTGCTTGTGATTGATTCTTTGGGTATTTATTGGTGTTTTAGCTTCACCATTTTCATTGTGATTTTTGTGTTGGGAAATTTTGGTCATCTCAAAAAGAAACATCCAAGATCAGTAGTGCCTTCAGTAGCTTTTATTTTCTTAGATCGCCTCAAAGACACGTACTACTATGCCACAAAGAAGAATCAGACATAGTTCATTTCCCACATTGAATCTTAAAGAAAAGTTAATGCTAATTAAACCAGTTCCAACAACACCATTAACAGATTCAACAAGCATAACCAGCTAACATGAAAGATGAAAAAGAAAACATGAACACACAAGATTTACGTGGGGAGAATCCTTTTAGGTAAAAAACCCCACATTCCAAAATCCCAGACCGCCATTGTATTATTCAGCAATAGAAACATGTTACAATACAATCCAGGCTCTAAGCCTTCATAGGATATTTACATCTTGTTCCATCTAGAGAGAATCTAACAACATAACCCCATTCTGTTTCCCTCTCTGCTCATTGAAAAATGTTCAACATTTTATAAAATTTGTTCTCAACCAACAGGAAACGGTTTGGTTCAACTTCCAACAAGAAACTGCAGTAAACGGTCTAATTGTCTGCTATATTAGACCATCAAAGAGACTTCATTCACACTCCCTTCAAAATCACCAAGTCACTTCAATGTCTGCATCACCTGCCAAGTCAACCAGCCAACCAATTACCGCTTTCTAGCTTGACATTGATCAGGTCCCACCAAGACACCCATAAGCAAGAATTAATACATTGCCCTATCAAGGAGGTTGTATATCATCTCCCTCCGATATCAAGATGTCCCTTTGATATTCATTTTACCACTCTAAGTGGTCCCCACATCAATCAACTTATCAACCTATCAAAGGGACTTAACCCAGGGTCCCTTCGATATCATGAAGTCCCTCTGATAGGATTCCTTTATATGCTCCATTGCTAAGTCGCTAAAAACCCAAACCTTAGAACCTCTTGTCAGAGGTTACAAATTTTTTTAAACCTACGACTCATCAACAACAAAGAAAATCTCAAAGTAGCTAAGTCGGTAGGTTATGAAACTTTAGAACCCCACAACTTAAGTTAGAAAAACTTGAAACCAAGCGACTTAAGTAACAAACCATTTCCTACCAATGGGATTTCAATCAGACTAGTAACTTTGTCCTAGTGATATTCAACTGTTTGTTTGACAATGCAAAGGCCTAAACACCAGTACATTTGAGGCACCATTTCTCAACATTCTCCCACTTGCCGAAGAACGCACTACCTGCCAATCAACGCATGAATCCTCTGTATCACCTAGGACACATGCAACAACATCTATAATGTCCACCATCTTAGGCAATAGTTCCATCCATCCTCCAAAGAAAAGGAACAAGCCATGGCATAAATTCACTAGTCTAATTTGAGACACCATCATCAGAACTAGCTAAAGGCAAGGGCTTCAACACATTGCCACCACTCCACTGTGCTCACAAGCTATACAAAAGTAATATCAACTTCAAAGCTCCAGACTAGAACACAACCATGAAGCCATCCTCCAGGAAACAAGATAGAATACCAGCTAGAACAACAACCGGAACACTGACTACTCCCATCCAACTCATCAATCCAGGCGACTGAAAATAGTGCCTACAACAAGTGTTAATCCATCCAATCACACATACCTCCAAGGTATCAACATCAGAAAACTCATGCCACTCCATAACCAACCTTGTTGGAAACACAAGGGAAAATAACTTAAAGGGCGGTGGTGAATCAGTTGTCACAAAATTTCAAACTTATTAACCTTAATTCTCAGATCTGATTATTAACAGTGAAAGTGTGAATCAACAACACATCAAAAACACACATAACACCAAGATTTTTGTGGAAACCCTGTTAGGGGAAAAACCGCGATGGAGGTTAATCCACAAGTTATACCCTGTTAAAAGTATAAGAAGAATATATGGGGAATGCACATGCATTCAAGCACACTGCCTAGAGCTCACTGCTCAAAGGAAGAATCACTATCTTATGGAAAATATTCAGATTAAAACCATCTGAATAATTTGAACTGAGAAAGTAGCATCTACAAATGCCTGAGTATAGTTCCAATTAAGCACATAAACACTTCTTTACTTTATTTGACTCTTCTTCACACTCTACTCTACTTTCAAATGATCTGAACCTTTTTTGCACATAGCACTCACACACTTCGCATCACATATGTCTCAAATGAGATAAAAAATCGCTTATATATCCACAACAAGAAATTACATTGCATTATGTTGGCTTCAACAAAATAACAGAATGAATGCAAATTGTCGGCCCAAAACAATAAAGATTAACAATGCGCATCAACCAAAGTTGGCCACAACATAGTAGAGACCTAAAAAAATATCCTCAAACACAAAACACCTTCAAATATTCTTCCTTGAAGATCCACAACATGCTTCAAACACCTTGTTGGCCATGAACATGAAAAACATGAACACGCAAGAGAAAATCTTGGATCGCGAGCACAATGATCAATGCAAACATGCAACACAGATAGAACATGATCTAGAAACATCCACGAACACCACAAGAACATACACAACAACTCAGATTACCAGAATCACATTATCTTCTTTCATGAACACCACTTGCAATAACATAATAGCTATCAGAACACTTAAACTTATAAATTCCTCAAATATTCATGTGCACCTCTAAAAATTATGGAGTAGAAACTAGATAGGCTTGCAAACAAACCCTTTAATCCGCAACATCTAGTTTACAACATACTAAACTTTCTACCATACTGATCTTCACTGCTTCATAGACAACCTGTAACATATTTATTACAATTTTATCAATATCCTCGACATATGCAGTCTTAAAGACATTTATGCTAATAATGTTGACATCAATGAAAACCACATATCAGCAACACAACCACACACATCACAACAATCTCCAACAATCTCCCCTTTACACATTGCTCTTCTCCCCCTTAGTTCACAATGTTCTTCTATGGTTTTTCATATTACTCTTCTCCCCCTTTGACATCAATGGAAAAGGTACACAAGATCTGAACCACATATCTAAATCATCTAACTACTCCCCCTAAGTAGCAACCAGCACAACATCAATCTGAATCAAGATATGACTATGAATGCATGAACTGATGCAAAGACTATGCATCTTAGTTCTGATTAGGAGGGGTAATCACCCCTAACTTCTCTCTGAGATACTCAAAAGTATCTTTAGGCAAAGGCTTAGTAAAGATGTCTGCAATATGTTCCTTAGTAGGCACATACTCCAATGTGACTTCCTTATCACTCACTTTATCTCTCAAAAAGTGGTATTTGATAGATATATGCTTTGTCTTTGGATGCAACACCAGATTCTTAGAAATGTTTATATCACTTGAGTTATCATAGAATATGGCAGTAGGTTCATCATACAAAACTATGATATCTTTCAGCATCTGTTTCATCCACAATACTTGAGTACAATTGTTAGCAGCAACAATATATTCTTCCTCTACAGTAGACAAGGAAATGACATTCTTCTTTTTGCTTAGCCATGAAATCAATTTCTTTCCCAAGAAAAATGAGCCACCACTAGTACTTTTCCTATCATTCAAATCTTTTACCCAATCATCATCAATAAAGGCACTTAAAATAAGATCATCATCTTTAGGATACCATAGGCCAAAAACAATTGTTCCCTTCAAGTATCTGAAAATCCTATTCACAACAGTCACATGAGATTCCTTAGGACCAGCTTGAAATCTAGCAACAATGCACACAACATTCATGATATTAGGTTTAGTTTGAGTCAAATACAAAAATCCACCAATCATTTATTTGTATCTAGTTTGATTTGTCTTTGGAGAATCATCTTGTGTCAACTTGCATTTGGTCACCATGGGTGTACCGACTGGTTTTGAATCTTCCATACTAAACTTCTTCAACAGTTCTCTCACATACTTGGACTGAGATATAAAGATCCCTTCATCTACCTGAGTAATTTGCGATCCCAAAAATAATTTCAACTCTCCAATCATTGACATCTCAAAATCATTTTGCATTTCATTAGCAAACTTCATGCACAAACCATCATCTCCTCCAAAAATGATATCATCAACAAAGACTCCCACAAACAAATCTTTATCTTCATCAATATTGAAATACAGATTACTATTAGCAGTACCTTTGTTAAATCCAAGCTTCATCAAGTATTTATCCAATCTAGCATACCAAGCTCTAGGGGCTTGTTTGATTCCATACAATGCTTTCTTCAACCGACAAACCATATCTCCCTAATCAGTCAATTGGAATCCATCAAGTTGCTCAATATACACCTCTTCGTTTAATTCACCATTTAGAAATGCTGACTTGACATCCATCTAATAAAATTTGTAGTTTTTGTAAGCATCATAAGCAAGAAACAATCTCACAGCTTCAATTCTAGCAACAAGAGAAAAGGTTTCTTCAAAATCAATACCTTTAATCTAAGGGTATCCTTTACATACCAGCCTTGCTTTGTTTCTGATAACTTCACCTTGTTCATTTAGTTTGTTTCTAAAGACCCATTTAGTTCCAATTAAATTTTTGTCTTTAGGTCTAGGAACAAGAATCCATGTATTTTTCTTCTCAAAGTGTTGTAGTTCTTCTTTCATAGTTTCAATCTAATGTTCATCATTGCATGCTTCATTGACATTACTTGGCTCAACCTTTGAAATTAAATGATATTCTTCTACTATTCTTCTCCTAGTCTGGACACCTTTGTTCTTATCTCCTATAATCTATTTTTCTGAATGATTTAATCTCACATACCTTGGAGTCTTAGAGTGTTCTTGAATTTTAGGCTCTTGAGGTTTCTCTTCTGTACTTTCACCAGTCTGTGCTTCTTCTTGTTCTTCTTGATTCACCGAAACAATATGAACTTGATTTGAAGTTTGACTCTTGTTTGTACTATCATTCTGATCATCAAAATCATATCCACAGGTTTTGGAGGGTCTGGCAATGTCTTCATCAACCTTAACATTTGCACTTTCAACCATTTTCTTCAGTCTCTTGTTGTAGCACTGGTAGGTCAAGAAAGATTCCTTCATCACTTCGAGCATCAAACTTTCCTAGATCTTCATCTCTCATGATATAGCATTTTCTCCCAAAGATTTTGAAATTGACAGTAGGCTTATGACCAAACCATAGCTCAAAAGGAGTCTTACCAGTATTACCTTTGATTTGTACACGGTTAAGAATATAAACAACAGTACTCACATCTTTTCTCCAATGGATATGAGGGACATTTCCTTCCAACATCTTGAACTGTCCTATTCCTTCTTTCTACAACTCCATTCTATTCAGGGGTCTGCGGTGTAGATAATTGTCTTTTTATCCCATGCTCTTCACAAAAAGAATTAAACTCATTGAAAGTGAATTCACCACCTTTATCTGATCTCACACTTAATCTTCAGACCTGTCTCTGTCTCAACCATAGCCTTAAAGATCTTGAACTTTTCTAGAGCTTCAGATTTCTCCCTTAAGAAAGTAACCCACATCATCCTAGAGTAATCATCAATAAGCAACATGAAGTACCTGTAACCTTGTAGACTTCTGATTCTAGCAAGACCACACAAGTTCCAACAATTCATTTGAACAATGCTATTTACTATGAAATGAAATTCTATTTTGTTTTCCTAACTAACATTCCTTGCATATGGCATTAGTAGGCTTCACCAACTTAGGAATATCTCTTACTGCCTGTGATGAAATTATCTTGATAATACTGTCAAAGTTTACATGACACATTCTTCTATGCCATAACCAACTTTCATCAACTTGAGCAATCAGAAATTTTTTACTACCAACATTCAGATGAAAGATGTTATCTTTTGTTTTTGTACTCGAAGCAATCACATTTCCAGAACTTCCCAATATGCTACACTTTCCTTCTTTGAATTGAATATTGTAACCCTTATCAACCATTTGTCCAACACTCAGAAGATTATGCTTCAAAACTTCAACATAAAGAACATCATCAGTATTATGCTTACCATCAAAAGAAATACATCCTCTACCACAGACTATACCACCATTGTTATCACCAAATATTACAACACCACCATCATACTTCTCCAGGCTTACAAATTTTCTCTTATCACCTATCATGTGATGTGAACATCCACTATCAATTACCCATTCATCTTTTTCTTCAACTCGGGCAGCTAGGGCTTTCTCCACATTTGTACAACTAGTAGATTCAGTAGACACAAGATTATTTTCTTTAATAGCAATAAACACAAAATCATCTTCACTTGCATTCCCTTTGTCAGATTCATCATCTGTCACACCTTCATCAACAATATAGTAACACTTCTTTTGAAATTTAGGCTTGTAAGGTCTTGGCTTAGGAACTCTTTCTGGATACCTTGATTCAAAATGGCTATCTTGTTGCAAGAAAAAAATTTAATAGGCAACTTTACTTTATACTTACCTTCTCCTCTAGCTTCCCTTTTGATAATAAGTGGTTCAAGCTCATTCAATTCTCTTTCTTCTTCTTCAATCTATCTCATTTCTTCCTCATATATAAATACATTTCTAGAAGAACTTTCACCCAAATCATATCTCTGCTTGTCTCCCCCTGAAGTAGTAGCTTTGAATGCAGATTCTATCTTAGGAAGGGCATCACCAAATTCACTCAACTCAAAAGCAGTAAGTTTACCAACCAACATATCTCTGGTTATATTTGTCACAGTTCGGAGCTCATCAATGGTAGCAACTTTAATTTTGTATGCATCAAGCAAAGTTCTAAGCACTTTGGCAACAATCTCTTGTTCATCCACCTATCCACCAGCACATTTGAGGCCACACACAAGTTCATTCACTCTTTGCATGTAAGTAACAATATTCTCATCATTTCCCATCTTCAATAGTTCATATTTTCCTTTCAAACACTGTAGCTTGTCCATCTTCACATTAGCATCACCTTCATATAAAGTTTCCAAATTTTTCCAGATCTCATACGCAGGTTTCAGATCCATAACATTTGTTATCTGAGTATCAGTCAAAGCACTCAAAAATGCTTCCTTAGCCCTGATATTATATTCAACATCCCTAATCTCAGCAGTAGTAGTAGGACCATTTGGAGGGGTAACATACCTATTACATGTAATGTTCCAGTAGGATTCACCAATGCATCTCAGATGACACTCCATTTGAGTCTTCAATAGACAATAGTTTGTTCCATCAAATCTCAGACTATCCTTCTTGTATGTCGCCATCCCGGATCACCTCAAGTTGTTAAACTTATTCCAAGGAACCTGATCTGATACCAATTGTTGGCAACACAAGGGAAGACAACTGAGAGGGGGGGGGGGTGAATCAGTTGTCACAAAATTTCAAATTTATTAACCTTATTAACCTTAATTCTTAGATCTGATTATTAATAGTGAAAGCATGAATCAACAGCACATCAAAAACACACATAACACCAAGATTTTTGCGTGGAAACCCTGTTAGGGGAAAAACCACGGTGGAGGTTAATCCACAAGTTATACCTTGTTAAAAGTATAAGAAGAATATATGGGGAATGCACATGCATTCAGGCACACTGCCTAGAGCTCAATGCTCAAAGGAAGACTCATTGTCTTACATAAAATATTCAGATTAAAACCATCCGAAGAATTTGAACTAAGAAAGTAGCATCTGCAAATGTCTGAGTACAGTTCTGATTAAGCACATGAACACTTCTTTACTTTCTTTCACTCTTCTTCACACTATGCTCTGCTTTCGAATGATCTGAACCTTTTTCTCACATAGCACTCACACAATTCGCATCACATATATCTCAAATGAGATAAACAATTGCTTATATATATCTACAACAAGAAATTACATTGCATTATGTCAGCTTCAACAAAATAATAGAATGAATGCAAACTATCGGCCCAAAATAATAGATTATCAATGCACATCAACCAAAGTTAGCCACAACATAGTAGAGACCTAAAACAATATCCTCGAACACAAAACACCTTCAAAGATTCTTCCTCGAAGATCCACAACATGCTTCAAACACCTTGTCAGCCATGGACATGAAAAACATGAACACACAAGAGAAAATATCAGATCACGAGCACAATGATCAATGCGGACATGCAAAAAAGATAGAACATGATCTATAAACATCCACGAACACCACATGAACATACGTAACAACTCAGATTACCAAAATCACATTATCTTCTTCCATGAACACCACTTGCAGTAACAAAATAGCTATCAGAACACAAAAACTTATAACTTCCTCAAATATTCATGCGCACCTCTGAAACTTATAGAGTAGAAACTAGATAGGCTTACAAAAAAACCCTTTAATCTGCAACATCTAGTTTACAACATACTAAACTTTCTACCATACTGATCTTCACTACTTCATAAACAACCTGTAACATATTTATTACAATTTTCTCAATATCCTCGACATATGCAATCTGAAAGACATTTATGATAACATTGTTGACATCAATGACAACCACATATCAGCAACACAACCACAACATCCAAAAAACCCATCAACAACAAATACAAGCTCCACTTGCCAACCAGTCGAAGAAGACAAAACACATCCAAGAAATCCCACTGCACGGGTAATGCTAGATTTGAAAGATCAAAGGCATAATGAGTCTACCAATAACATCATATTGAAGTGTAAACCACATCATGTAGTACCAAGGAATCATCCACAATGATATGCACAATCTGTAAACTGACAACCTATAAGAACAACTCTCACCACAAGTTTGCACAACTCTCCCAAGTTCTTTACATGCCCAACAAAATAAAGAGATAAAGAACAACCTCATACCAATGTAATATGAAACCAAACATCCAAGAAGACAACTGAGACCAAAGAGACAAACCACTGCACGTCATGTACCTGTAGAAAATCATTCTACACACACCTCTAAATGCCAATTGTGTCATGTAAGATCTCCTTGACAACACCGTAAAGAGAACAACATAACAACACCCAACTGTTCAATCTCCAAGATCAAACACAACATATATAACACATAGTTAAATGGATGTAAGATTCTCCAAGAAGATCAAACTCCTCCATTTCCCATCTTAGGAAAATAGCCCATAAAACCACCTCCTTAACAGCCCTTCAAAAAATGCATGACAAATATACAAGGAGATGGAAATGCCAAACATCCTTCAAATGAATCCTTTAGAACTAACTACAGAGCTCAAGATCCATATATATGAAAGATACAACATATAGACACATGCTAAACCAATCCTCAAATGAGTATCCAAAACCAATCATCATGAATCAGCTCATTCCATGAGAATCAAAGCACGAATATAACACATCTCAAAGGGATAAACTACCGATCAAACCAAGAGTGGGGAATGAGAATGCTACTCTAGGGTAATCAATTCTTCATGAATTCTCCAAGTGAAATATCCTCTTTGGTCTTTGTTGAACTCACATCCAACCAAGGTGTAGGCTCCTCAGACTTTTTGCTGAAATCTCACCAAGAGTAACCATCTCAGTACACTTTTCTCATCTCAAGAGAAATTCAATCTCACCTTATTCTCCATGTATCCATGAACACCTGCACATGATCATCTCATGCTAAACTCCAAATGCATCACTGCACTATCATGAAGTTCTCAAGAATATGACCAATGCACCCAATACACAAAGAATCACCAGACCACTGTCAAAGCTCCAATAATATGAACCAGGGACTTATCATGACATCATGATATTACCATCCCCCTTAGGATATCCCATGCTCCAGGTGAACATAACATGGTCTCAAGAGAAAAATTATGTCAAAACTCCAATGTGCAAGCAAGAGTATACCATGACATAAAACAAACAAACTTTAAACCACATCACCTATCAAGAACCACCAACACCTCGACCAAAGACTCACAAGAGTCCTTCATGGCTTCAATATTTTACACATCTTTAAATATTTTCTATGCAAATACAAACAATCTCTTCTACAACAACAAGATCTAAGAGCTCCTCCTAGTAACATCTGCAACACTAAAGAAGATCATTCACCACATAGTGATGAATACATAGTCATTGCTAAAGCTCCCATTGAACCGTGATACCAAGATTTCCAAGCACATGACCAAAAATATGCCATACTAAAAATATTCCAAGTCCACTCATTAACATATCCATTTGACAACAATACCAAGCAACACCAAGATCTCCAAAACCAAGCGAAAGTAACCATCACTGTCAAAATCTTACACAAACCAGTGTACCCAAGCTATCCATGACATCATGATACTCATGCTACAGGACCCCAACACTGACTACCCAAGTACTCTCTTATCATCTAACCTCTCATCTCAAAGCAACCACACCAATGCACAAGTGACCAAAGACAAGGCCAACTAAAAAATCCACAACAACAGTGAATCAACCTCTTGGATATAGATAGTCCACTTCCAAGTTATCCTAGTGCAAGTGAATGGTTGATCAATCTATACAACTGCATAACTCATGGATCCAAACATTGAAACATGCAAACCCATCATTGCACTGGAAATTGAAAAACTGAGATCTCAAAGAGAATTTACCATGTAGACAACATGACTCTAACACTAGATCATGCTCAGATCCGATTCACCAATCACATCCACAATGAGCACCATAGTCAAGGAATCCACCAAGAACCACCACAAGAATGTTGAGTGACTAATAACATTACCAAAAATATCATGTAGAGATAGGATCACACCTTCTCACACCATGCACAAAGCATGCATGCAAAACTACAACTATCTCATCCAACAATGCTCCAACAGGCCAGAGTCTAGAAAACAATTTAACATTAACTCCACACAAACATGAGTTTTCTTGACTGTGTAAAACTTGCAAAACCAATATGTTCTAGAACACCCATGCACACCCATATCCACTTCACATCTGGATGAATCAAAAGTCTAAAACATAAACACCATAACTATTAAACCAGAATAAAGGATTATCATGAATATGCATAACCATAGATTCTTTAAACAGAAATCTATAAAACCCTGAAATCCAAATAAAATGGATTCGAGTGATGCAAGTACAACACATCCTTAAAAGGAAACAATAGTTCAAGAACTCCAGGCCCATTTCAAGCCAACTCCAAAACCATCAACATGCACATGCATCTGAGGGATACTAGCTATTGCAGGAGCTTTCAAAATCATCCAAAGATCAACTCCATAGCCTTCATGCAATCGAGGTACCATAAACCTATACCTTCCAACACCATGTCAAAACACCCAACACAAGCACATTATCATAGCTGCGAAACAACCCAAGATTCTCCATATCATCAGGGGGCCCCTCACATAGACACCCAATATGGAAGCTTTGCTGCAACACAACCATAGAGTAAATAATATTCCACCCCATGCATCAAGATTATGCCACTACCAACTCACGAGCTTCAGGTCACATATTTCAATATTACCAACTCAAGTTTCTCCATCTTCCCCATCCTTCATACTATGTGTTGTCTCTTGGAACTCAAACAAAAGAGAAATAATTTCTACACACCAAAGGATCAATACATCAGTTGATTCCTTCAAATTTCCTCAAGCCTGCCACACTAAGAAGTCTTCATAGAAGGAATACCCAGAACTAGAAACACCAGGAACAAACAAATTCCAAAACCTAGCTCTAATACCACTTGTTGGGAAATTTTAGTCATCTCAGAAAGAAATATCTAAGATCATTAGTGCCTTCGGTAGATTTTATTTTCTTAGATCACCTCAAAGACACGTACTACTATGCCATAAAGTAGAATTGGTCATAGTTCATTTCCCACATTGAACCATAGAGAAAAGTTAATACTAATTAGACTAGTTCCAAGACCATTAACAAATTCAACATATATAACCAACTACCATGAAGGATGAAACAAACAACATGAACACACAAGATTTACATGGGGAAAACCCTTTCGGGTAAATAAACCCCACATTCCAAAATCCCAGATCACCATTGTATTATTCATCAATAGAAACATGTTACAATAAAAATTAGGCTCTAAGCCTTCACAAGAGATTTACATCTTGTTCCATCTGGAGAGAATCCGACAACATAACCCCGTTCTATTTCCCTCTCTCCTCATTGCAGAACATTCAACGTTTTATAACATTCATTCTCAACCAATAGGAAATGGTTATGTTCAACTTCCAATGAGCAACTGCAGTAAACGGTCTAACTGTCTGCTATATCATACCATTGAAGATACTTCATTCATACTCCCTTCAAAATCACCAAGTCACTTTGATGTCTGCAGCACCTGCCAAGTCAACTGGCCAACCAATTACAACTTTCCAACTCGACACTGATCGGGTCCCACCAAGACACCCACGAGCAAGAATCAATACATCACCCTATCGAGGAGATTGTTTATCGTCTCCCTCCAATATCAGGATGTCCCTTCGATATTCATTTTACCACTCCAAGAGGTTCCCACATCCATCTTATCATCCTATTGAAGGGACTTAACCCAAGGTCCCTTCGATATCATGAAGGCCCTCCGATAGGATTCATTTATACGCTCCATTGCTAAGTTGCTAAAAACCTCAACCTCAAAATCTCTTGTTGGAGGTTATGAAGTTTTGAAAACCCGCGAATCATTGACAAAAAAGAGAACCTCAAAGCTAGTAAGTTGGGAGGTTATAAAACTTTAGAACCCCATGACTTAAGTTAGAAAAAATTGAAACCCAACTACTTAAGTAACAAACCATTTCCCACCAATGAGATTTCGATCAGACTAGTAACTTTGTCCTGGTGATATTCAATTGTCTGTTTGACAATGTAGAGGCCCAAACACCAGTATGTTTGAGGCACCATTTCTCAACATTTTGGTTGTGGCTTATGTTCTTTCTTTGTATGGTGTGTTTGGACCACCTACATGTTTTGAGATGAGGTTTATCAACATGTCAATTATTGGTGTTTGGTATGCATTGAGATGTGTGTGTGGTAATATGTGAAGTCCCTTGCGAGGACTTGATGTATTTCATTGCTATGGTATTCCTCGAGATGTGTGTGTGTGATGTTTATATGTATGGTTTATCTTGATGCTTTAGTCATGGATATGCATATTATTATTCTAGTTGTGAATAAATGTTATCACAATTTTATGATATGCATATACACTAATTTACATTTATTTGATGGTGTACCCCTTTGGGTGATTATTCTATTCTTTGGCTATTATATATCAAGACAATATGCTTGACATATGTTGAGTGGATACACGTACATGGTTATTTATCCACTTGGTTACACAATTTTGAGCTATTCCCCAATGGTGGTTATTTGAAGATGTGCACTAGGTCTTCCTATTGTTATTCCTTGATCGTATCAAGTATGGGTGTGTCATGTTTGACCTTGAGATAACATGAATTTGAATAAGAGGTGATTCCAGAGTCTGTTCATGTTGTGAGTTACTATAATTGTTTGATTTGATTAATGGTTTAATTTCCTTGATTGGTCGTTAATGGATTTCTAAGAAATTAAATGACTGCATATGTCATCCTATGAATTTTTTGTGTTAAAAAAATGGGAAAATAGGTTAATTTAATTATTTTCAAAAATTCCATGGGTTGGGAATGCATATATAAAAATATTCAATCTAATCATTTGATTAAATATGTTGCAAATTAATTAATGTGGTGTGTTTTATTTTTCTTAAATAAATTTTGGGAAAATGATGGAAAAATATGAATAAAGAAAATGACAAAGTGAAAATTAGAAAATAGGGAAAATTAAAAAAATGGAAAAAGGTTAAAAAGGAAAATAAAAATTATTTTTTTAAAAACAACATTTTGGAAGGAAAATGCTCTTCAAAACCCCTCTCAATTTTTTTAAATTTGGCTAGATTTTGATCATTTTGGAATTGTGAAAGCTTGGGATTGGATGGAATTGGATGCATGAACGATTGATTGGTGTGTGTGGGCTCAACTTCTTCAATTTGGATGCATTTGTAAGATATATTCATTTTTTTGTGGTTGTATATGAAGGTAAATTTATTTCTCGTGCTCTGTTTTTCTTTGGATGGCATGCTCACCCTTAAGAGAGCATATGACTTCCTTTATAGTTTGTAATTTGGAGCTTTAGATTAGATTTTAAATCTATTTTAATTTTTTTTAAATATCATTTTGTGCCCTCACCATGCCATTTTTTTAAATACCCCTAGAGAATTTGAATTTTATTGCATGAATTAGGTGTTTTTCACATTTGAACCAAAGCATGAACGATTGATTGGTGTGTGTGGGCTCAACTTCTTCAATTTGGATGCATTTGTAAGATTTATTCATTTTTTTGTGGTTGCATATGAAGGTAAATTTATTTCTCTTATTTATTTCTCGTGCTCTATTTTTCTTTGGATGGCATGCTCGCCCTTAAGAGAGCATATGACTTCCTTTATAGTTTGTAATTTGGAGCTTTAGATTAGATTTTAAATCTATTTTAAATATCATTTTGTGCCCTCACCATGCCATTTTTTTAAATACCCCTGGAGAATTTGAATTTTATTGCATGAATTAGGTGTTGTTCACATTTGAACCAAAAGGGCACTTTTCTTTTTTTGAAATTTTGAGTTTTTGAAAATGGAAAAAATTAAGCTCCATTAATGGAGTATAAAGAAAATTTCTAGTTTTCGCATGCAAATATAATTAGTAAAATTTAAATTTTTTAAGTTAAACTGGATTTTTTAGATTGGTTGATTTCATGTTTGCATGGATTACTGTAAGGATCATTTTAAAATCATGTTCAAAATTTTGTATTCCACCTTTTGTGTCTTGTTTTATGTGTCGTGCTTAATTATGATGAGTCATGAAGAACCTAGGATGAAGGTACTAGAGAGTCATAGGGGAGTGGATCTTGATGTTGGTCAGGGCACAAAGAGGCTTGATGATATGAAGAGTGAAGAGTCTCAGTGATAGGTGATAACTAATGACATGGGGAATTTAAAAAATAACCAAGATAATGATGCATATAGCATAGCTAGAGCTCTCATATAGTCCTGGTTTGAGCATAGGAGGCATGCCCACTCTAAGAGCATCAACTCTTTCTAGTTGGGTTCCACATTTGGGTGAGTTGATTCATACTCAACTTCGCTTAGCCATCCCTTTGCTCTTTGTGATGACACTCCCTACCTCCTCTCTAGCGTATTATCCTTGTGTCGTTGAATGAGAGTTTCTTGTTTGTTATAATCATGATTGTTCCCAATGAGAGTATCTTTTTTGTTAAATTGGTGTTTGTGCCCAATGAATATGTGTATTCTTATCCATTATGTGATGTTGATTGAGTGATTCTTACATTATGTGTATGCTATGTGTATGCTATGTGTATGGTGTGTGTAAGAC
Source organism: Sequoiadendron giganteum (assembly GCA_007115665.2). Taxonomy (NCBI): domain Eukaryota; kingdom Viridiplantae; phylum Streptophyta; class Pinopsida; order Cupressales; family Cupressaceae; genus Sequoiadendron; species Sequoiadendron giganteum. Next base: position 489,298,628 of record CM021103.1, read on the forward strand.
TTCTCCCATTTTTTGGTGTGAGTGTGCTTATGGCTCATGTGACTATCTCCTAGCATGGTGGGAGTGAACCTGAGTACCATGTAGTTGGGTGATGTGGAACCATCATTGGGAGTTCATGGATCTTAGGAAGCTCTCCAGGATCATGATTAAGTTGGTAAATGTTTTCAATTCATTTATTTCATTATGGTAATATTTTATCAAATTTGATTTGAAGGACATTTGATTCCTCTATCCAAATTATAATATGTTAATTGAACCTCTTGAATTAAGTGATTGTAAACCGACCACATAAGTGGTATCAATATCATGTATGCATTTATGTATTTTTACATTAGATTTGAACACACATATTTTGGATGTTATTTCAAATACCTAGAAAGGTTTATGTATCACAAGTAAAAATGGTATCCTAGTTCAACCCCCATAAATGTGTGTAAGATGTTAAAAATAATAGGCAAGGGCCCTAGAATGATCTATGCAATTTTTTTACTCTTTTTAATGTACTAAATCCAAAATTTTATTTATTGATTTATCTTGTAATTCTCTAGAATGAGAGATGATCTAAGATGTTAAATTAATTCTAATTTTTTTTTAAATATCATCATATAACATCAAATTTCATAAAATGTGTACTTAGCCAATGATGTAGGAGTATCAAATGGTGTAAGGGCAATCTTGCATCACCCAAATTTTTTTTTCCCTTTATTTATTTGTTTTAAGTTCTGTGATAACACTTAAGGGGTGTAAGACAGTCAAAAGTCCAAAAAGGTAAAAAAATGGTCACCTGCTATTTTTAGTAATTCAACCTAAACGAACACGTACATGGACCTAAAAAATTACACCAAGGAGTGGAATTGAAAAATGAATCCAATGGAAAAATAATTGTCTCAATATCCTACACTATTTGGGAGACACTAAATTTTTCATCACATAAAATTTCTCCAACAAAGTTTCAAACTCAAATTTGAAGCTCTTAGAAGCCTAAAAAAAACTCAAAAAGTGGAAAAATATTCTTTAGAGCATTTAAACATTATATCTCTTCAAGATTTTTCCAAAAATATATTATAATAGAAAAGAAGACACCCAAGTCAAAAGTTATGGCTCTGGGAAGCTATGCTACCAAAAGTTGAATTTCAAATGAAATATCTTCCTGGGCGAGAAAATAAAAAGTTGGAATTTTGGGTGCCAAAACAAAAGGGGGAGTTACACTTTCCAAAAAATTATAAGGTAATTATTGGTGTCAAATAAAGGATTAAACAAAGGTTATAGGAGGCTGCCCATTAGTGCAGATTGTGGCTCTAAACTATAGAATTTTTTGATAAAAAAATTGTAGTGAGGCAAGCCTATGTGGCTATAACATTGAAATTTTTTAATCTAAATTTTCATTTTTTTGAAAGAAATCAAAAGTGGGTTGTTTTCCTTCCTAATTTTTTTATGTTAATGAACCACCAAAAATATAATAACTACAAGGGAAAGAGGATTCCCCAATGAGCTCCTAGGGTTTTTCACCTAGGAGCTAGGTTGGAAGAATGACTCTCTTTCACCTAATGATATGCTTTTTGGGTGAGTTCATTCAAAGGATTTAGGGGTTTGAGTAGGGTTGTGATGTGTGTGTATGGAATGTGTCTAAATGCTGGAAATGGAAAACATAAGCTAATTATGAATGTAAAACCTAGAAAATACAAAGTGTTGGAAAACACATTGTGATATGTAATGACCTAAGAAATGTACATTAAACTAAAGCAAAAGTTTTGAGATGAAAGGGGTGTGCACCTGGAGAATCGTAGAAGGTGGAAATGCTATTGATGCTGAAATTTAAGCCTGATGGGACACTTATGCCATTCTGGACGACCTAGTCCCAAATCTGGAAAACTTAACTGGAGCCCGTTTCAGCCAAAAGGTATCCAAATCTCCAAAAATATTTTGAAAATAGGTTCAGTGGGACTAGGTCGCCATTTTTGGTGACTTAGTCTTCTAAATTTTTGGAAATCAGAGAGTGGAAATGGAAGCCCTCAATCTGTGTTTTATGCTCTTCCAGGTATCCGATCCATAAAGTGAAGATTCTGGTCTGTGAAGGTCCTCCAAGCTTAAAATAGGGTTTCTTCAACCTTGAAGAGATTTGGAAAGTTGTTGAAGATATTTCCACCTTGGTTCTTTGCCAAATCTGCCTACAAGACCTACAAATCACACAAAGAGGGAAAACATGTTGATTGTTAGGGATTAGGGGTTTGCCTTGGTCAAACCCCTTTTGAGTAATCAAACCAAAATGATGAAATGAAGCATAAAATAAAGGAGTGATGGAGTTTACCTTGACATGATGATTGATATTGAGTTGCATCAATGAAGGATTCAACCCTTGAATGCTTCTTGAGAGAGATGTCTTGGTGGCTTAGAATACTCAAAACCCTAGCTTGCTTGAGAAGGAGAGATGAGAGATTGAGAGGAGAAAAATGGAGCTTAGGAGATGCAAAATGAGGGGAAAAACCCTTATCTATAGAATTTATGCCCTAATTTTCCTGAAATAACACCATATAGGCCGACCTTAGGGTTTTAGAGACAAAATCCTGAAAGAAATTTAAGTTAAATTTGAATTTATGCCACATGGGACTAGGTCACCCAAGGTGGCGACCTAGTCCACTTGGGAATTTTCTATTGGTTTTCAGGGATTAAAGTGTGATTAATAATGTTTGTTGGGATTGTATCACAAAACACACTAAAATAAGGCATGCATGTGCATTAAGGGGTCATTATAGCATAAGAAAGGGTTGATTTAGTGATGAAAAGCCTAGGAAAGTGTGAAAATGTATTGCAACACCTTACAACACTTTGGAACAAGGCTTGGAAAGAGGTAAAAAGAGGTTGAAAAAGGTCCAAAAATCCATAGGCAAAGGTCCAAATGAGTGAAAAGTGTCAAGGCTACACTTTTTGGTGACACAGTTAATATCTATTGTTGTGTTATGTGTGGGTGTTGGATGGGGTATCCCTTCATCAACCAACATAATTCAAGAAATCAATGGGTACTAGTAAGCTTAATTAGAATTTATGAGTTTTTTAATTTTTGAAAGGTGTGAGTCAAGCCCATGATTGTAATATTGACCATACAACCATGGAAATGGATCTAGGTGAGAAAATTAGTATTCTAAGTGTATAATGTCTATACTTAGTATGCACGTGTAAGGAGAAGATGGGGCTAAATGAGTAAGGATATGTGTTATATGGATGGGTAAAGGCTAGGGGAATTAGCTCAAATTCATACAAGATTGTGTCATTTATTGATATATATGTATCGATAAATTTCCTTAAAATGGGAATAAAGCTAAATGGGAAATGCCATAGGCATACATATTTACTATGTACTTTTCCCCCACTTTTATATTTGTGTGAATCCTTTAAAGATCTTGTATTTTAAATTTTGATGCACTCACAAATACACATGTAAACTAAATATTTAGACATCAAATGATGCAAAAGGGGGTCCATATAAATTAATGGACCTTGTAAATTATCATCATGTAAAGTTATCCTTAAATATTAACTCTCATAGGAACCTAATAAGAAATATAAATAATATTTAATGAGTATATTCTATGTCACAAGTAAAAAATAGGTATAAGATAGTAAATTAACTATCAGGGAAATAGGAAATGACCAAATTTACGAATTTCTTCATGTTTAAAAAATTATAATGGTTTGCTTGGATTAATTTTTATAGGACAGTAAGGTGTGTAAAGCACATGGTATGTCATGTTAAATTTATCTATTTAATCAAAGTGATGAGTCTCTGTAATTCTTGTTACTACCTAAGAGATCCAAATAGAAATTTTGGTGATACTAAAATCCCCATTCAATTGCTTGTATCTATAGGATGTAAGGAAGTGAAGGAAATAAAAAATTATACATGAAAGTAAATATAATTTATAAATAATTATGTGATACTATAATGATCTAAATTAATAGTAATAATGATGCATTATGTGATAATCATGTGTAACATCTCAAATGATAATGGATTCTAAGAGTATATACACTAGAGATAAAATCTAGGAGAAAACTTTGCCCCAAACATGAGAAAAATAAAAATGGTGATGTGGACTTCTGTAGAGTAGGAGGATTCACTACTCATGAGTCTATTCTCAAGAGAACCCCAAGGGAAGAACTGCCCTAAACTACCTCAAGGAACAATGCGAGAGTTTTAGAATAAAAAAGAGTAGATCACAAAAAATTTCTAGACAGATTGACGGGCTCTCAGCCAAAGGATGGTAGTGCAAAATAGGGATGACAATGCAACACCCTAGAGTCCCAGAGGTGTACTGGTGTCTCGTATAGACCACAAACTGAGTTTATCATCGAAAATGGCTTAGTGACTACTAACAATTTGATTGCTAAGAACTTCTAGAATGCGGGAAAGTAACAAAAAGTAATAGAATTGAAATAAGGTAAAGTAAATGATAGAACTAAAGAGGATAGATGAAGAAAACTTCTCACAACAAAAAAAGTAATGAAGCCTCCAACACATGAATATCTTCAATACTTGCATATGTAAGATCAAGAGAAAATGTTGGGGCTGTATAGTGGTTTACTTCAGCCAAACCCCTGTTTTAGTGTTCCCACCTCCATAGACAACCAAATAGATAGAGAAAGTGAACAAAGTAAGCAAATATGGAGTGATAAAAGCAATCTCCACTCAAGGAGGAGAACCTGTATCATGAGATAGAGATGCAATTGGTAGGGGATGTGTGGAATCCCAACATACTCGCAAGCACAAGATAAGGGAGATGTTAGCTGCAAGAATTAAGCAAACCAAAGAGAGAGAGGTAGAGCTACGAGAATTACAAAGAGTGTTGTAAGAGCTAGAGAGTGTTGTTGTAGAGATATTTTCAAGCAAAAGAGCAAGATAATTTTGTAGAGAGGAGAAGAGAATTCAAGAGATAATCTCTAAAGACCAAATAGATTGAAAAGATAGCTTTTAAAGAGAGAATAGGAGGGGAAAAGAAGCTTTTTGAGTCGTTACAAGGCATCTCGAGTTGTTACCACTAAAAAAGGTTGATGACAAGCTGAAAACATGCTCGAAAATAATCATTTGAACATCAAAATGTTACAGGATGGTAGTGCAGTGCGCTAGTGTCCAGACACATCATGCTACAAAATGACGAGAACGAGAAAAGCACAAAGTTTGACGCAAAACTGACACACGAGGGTAGCCGTTGAAAAGGGGTCCTGAGCATCTTGAGAGGGAAAAATGGTTGATGTAGGGGCTAAAATGAACTTAGAAAAATGCTAAGGGAGTGGACACTAAAATGGATACAAGAATGTATGTGAAATTACAAGGGGTGCAATTTTATGGCATTACATTTTGCCCCCACTTTAGTGGGCATATGAATCTACACTAATATGCACGCTAAAGGAGATCTACTAAATACAAATAACATCATGATACCAAAAGCATACTGTAGAGAAAGTAGACAACTCTTTGAACCAAGGAATCATGCCCCTAGGTTGAAGACCTACAAAAAAAACACATTAGACAAGAAAGACATACACAAGACAACAATGTTAGAACATAAAAAGCCATTACACTACAGGGTTAGAACATAAAAAAACATACACACAAGCACACAAAAAACTAAAATATTTGATTCAGCAAAGTGAAAGAGACCTTGATGTAAAAATTTGTCTCAGTACTATTCGTCGTCCCCAAATTAAGAAATAATGCACATAGAATAATTCTTAAACAAAGAGAAGAATGTAAGGATCGATTGCTTCGAGAGAATAATGCACCCAAAAGTCAAGGAAGCAACCAATGTTGAAGAGAGAAAGAGCATATATTCAGGAAGAAGAAGATTTAGATCTTCGATCCAGTATATACAATTTGAGAAGAGAAGAGAGAAAATTTAAGAGCCAGAAAGGAATGAAAATTCCAAGAGAGATGGCTCAAGAGATACTCTCTCTTGGGGAGGTTTGGAAAAATGTGTCATAGATTCGTAGACCTATGAAAGGTGAACAAAAGGCTTTGTAGGTACTCTCTCCTATAGAGTTGAACAAAGAGATCCCGCAGGATGAAAAGGGCTTTATAGGTCCTTAGACTTGCAAAGAAGGTTCCCCAGGGGAGCTCAGTCCTAAGGAAGCCTGATGTGAGAGGCTCCACAGATTTTGATGGGGCCTTATAGGTGCTTAGTCCTGCAAGGAAATATTCATGCAAAGAAGCCCTACAGGTTCTCAATCCTACACAGAAATACTAATCAAAGAAGCCTGTAGTTGTTGGAAGCTATGTTGCAGGACATTCAGAGAAAATACAAGTCTAGTCGATCTATCCCCAAGCTAGATGCAAAGATACAAAACAAGTCTAGTTGATCTACCCCCGATCTAGACATGAAGACATAAGACAATTCTAGTCAGGCTTCCCCGAAGCTAGACACCAATAAATTCATTCAACAGAAAATATTTCAAAAGGGGTCCCTCGGGAACTCTTCAAAAGAAAAAAGGGGTGCCACTCAAGGGACACTTTATTTGAAAGGCATACAGAAGATAGGGGGTCCTTTAAGGGGGAAACACATCTCCAGAACAAGTTATCACTGCCCCCAACATATAGGGGAGGAGAACCATGAAAGATACTTAGAACTTATAGGATAGAGGTAGACCTTGATATCACTTGTCATTTGAAGAAGAGGCAGCTACATCAACAAACAAATGAGTGATGGCACTTGAATCAGGAAGTTGTTGTATTTTATCCTTCAAGCCCTTACATTCACTAGTAGAATTGATAGGCACTCGATGGTATGCATATAAAGAATGTTTTGTTTTATCATGCTTATGAAATTTCTTATGTGTAGGAGGAGGAAGAGTAATTAAGTGGGCTTTAAGAAGCCTCAAAAAAATATGCTCTTTCTTAGAAAAATAATGAGGAGTAGGAAGCAACCCTTTCTCTTGTGGAGAAAATCTTGACTACTCATGGGAATAAGACACGAAGAAAACAGATAACAAAGGGTGAATATTTTCAAGAGAACAAGGTTGAGCAGAAATCATGTCAACATTCAACCATGGTTTTCATTTAGATCATTCATTTGAGGAACCAGGCCCCAAATTATGCTTACAAGGTACACATTCTATAGGGACCTAAATTCCTTGTTCGTTATGCCCACAAGCTTTATGCTCATAGCCATATTTAGAGACAAGCCTAAAGCCAAGGACATAGCATGTTTGCAAATCTTGAGAAGGAGGATCTTCATAGAGAGCATTGTTCTAGCAATGGGGATCACACTCTTCTATGGGATTTCCATCATCCTTCTTGATAGGATTAACAATATTAGCCACTTTAATAGAGGTGTGACCATCTTCCTCAAAAGGGGAAGGATCAACATCAAGGACATTACAACCATTGTTCATATTACCCCATGATGTAGAAGAATAATCATCTTTGATAGTAGGTTTGTATGATTTCATCAGAAGGACTAAGTGTATCAGACCAACTTCATATTCTCCAATGAAGGATTATGTAAAGTCTAGAGAACCCCAATCATCACCAAGACATGTGTTCTCTTGAGAAGATGTAGGAGAAGACTTAGGATTTCTTGCTTTAGAAGGATCTTCTTCAGGGACATCTAACTCAAGAGTATCCTTTGTAACAGGTACTTCTAGAGTAGACATCAACACATTGGAATTCACTGAAGGGATAAGAGTAGGGACAAGTGAAGCTTGACCAACAGCTGCCATCTCACACAAGTGTATAGCATCAAGGTCAACCTTGACTGTGAATACTTTATTGTTACAAATGAACTTAATAGATTTATGTAAGGTAGACATGACTACACCCATAGCATGAATCCATGGTCTACCAAGAAGAATAGTATATGGTAAATTTTATGACATAACATATACAAGGGTGGGTATGGTAATGGGTCCCAACCTTAAAGGCAAGACTATCGTGCCTAAAGGTTTTCAACCAACATTATCAAGACCACGAATGACAATAGAAGAAGCATTAAGAGAAGATGAATCAATTTTAATTTTAGGCAATAGATCAATGCTACATACATTGAGTGCCAAACTGACATCAACAAGAATACGTCTAATGCCAATTTTTTTAATGTTGACTATAATCATTAGAGGATCTGCTTTCTTTTGTACTTCTGAAGGTGGGAGTTCTTGTGGATAGAATGTAATATTCGATGAATCCAAATGAATATGAGCTATCAACGCATTAGCATCCGTCAGCCTAGCAGAAGAAGTCAAGAGGATCTTTTGCAAGGCTTCTTGAAGCATACCTTGATAAACCAGTGTAGACTGAAGCAAGTCCCATAGTGAGATCTTAGTCAGAGTAACACAAAGTTGCTCGATAAGATTGCAATCACCAGGTGCTTTAGTCACAGGTTTAGGTGTCGAAGGAAGACTTGGTTGAGAAGGTGGTAAAGAAATAGGTTGATCAACATTTTGTTTATTCCTTCTAGTCTTGCAAGTATGGGCTACCACTCTATAAGAGGGAGCCTTAGAAAGATCGGGAGAATCACTATCAAATGGAACACCATTAATAGAATAAATCCTTTTAGGAGAAGGACTAGCCAGAGTCAAGTAAATGACTGGTCTCTTAGGCCTTTGAGGGGCAGAAAAGACATAGATCACATTTATAGATTCATCACAACTAGTGGAATAATTAATTGAAGAAATATGCTCAACATCCATCCTTGAAGGATCCGATGTGATAAGAACTTCATTATTCACTAATGCATCATATCTAGGAGATAGTGCATCATAATCATTCACTAATGCATCCTCTCTAGAAGAGAGTGCATCAAAATGAAGAGAATATTCATCATTCACAAATGCATCATCTCTAGAAGGGAGTGCATTGGAATGAATAGAAGGTAGAGTAATATTAAGAAAAGCATCAATGATTTTGTCCTCTTGTGCCAAAATATCCTTAGAAGGAATTTTAGGAGAGGGATCAACAAAGAACAATAAGAAAGGAGAAAATAATTTTCTTTCACACGCTTGTAAGAGGACTTCTTGAAGCTTCTTAATGAAGTTGGAAAGGGATAGAAGTAAGAAATATAGAAAGTATATTTTAAAATAGAGATATAGGGTAGCCGACCGAAGGCCAACGTATATCGCTATTGATGACATGGAATGGGATTCGAAGTAGCCCCGAAAAAAATATTTTTGAAGGATAAATCTTTGATTTCTCTTTTTTTATAAGGGGTATTCACATCAAATTCATCAAAATGCAGAATAGGGGGATTCACTACTCATGCATCTCTTTATTCTCAAGAGAATCCCAAGGGGTGAATGACCCTAAACTACCCCAAGGAACAATGTGAGAGTTTCAAAATCAGAAAGAATAGATCACAATTTTTTTCTGGAGAGACTAACGAGCTCTCGACCAAAGGATGGTAGCACAGAATAGGGATGAAAATGCGCCATGTTGGAGTCCTAGGGACACATTGGCATCTCGTACAGGCCAAAAACCAAGTTTATCATTGAAAATAGCTTAGTAAATACTAACAATTTGATTGCTAATAAGTTCTAGAATGTAAGAAAGTAACAAAAAGTAATAGAACTAAAATCAGGTCAAGTAAATGATAGAACTAAAGAGGATATAGGAAGAAAAATTCTCACAGAAACCTAAGTAATGAAGCCTCCAGTGCATGAATATCTTCAATACCTGCAAATATAAGATCGAGAGAAAATGTTGGGGCTGTATAGGGGTTTTCCTCATTCAAACCCTTGTGTTGGTGTTCCCACCTCCATTGACAACCAAACAGATAGAGAAAGTTAACAAAGTAAGCAAATATGAAGTGATAAAAGCAAACCCCGCTCAAGGAGGAGAACCTATATCACAAGATAGAGATGCAATTGGTAGGGGATGTGTGAAATCCCAGGATGCTCACAAGCACAAGATAAGGGAGATGTCAAGTGCAAGGCTTAAGGAAGCCAAAGAGAGAGAGGTAGAGCTACGAGAGCCACGAGACCTACAAAGAGAGTTGTAAGAGTTGGAGAGTGTTGTTGTAGCAAGCTGTAGAGAGTTGTTCAAGAAAAAGAGCAATATAATGTTGTAGAGAGGAGAAGAGAATTCAATAGATAAGCTTCAAAGACCAAAAATATTGAAAAGATAGCTTTTAAAGAGAGAATATGAGGGAAAAAAAGCTTCTCGATCCGTTACAAGGTGTCTCAAGTCGTTACCACTGACAAAGGTTGCTGACAAGTGGCAAACATGCTCGAAAATGGTTGTTTGAACATCAAAATGTCACAAGACAGTAGCATAGTGTGTGGATGTCTACGTGGCATGCCAGTGTCCCGACACAACACACTACAAAATAATGAGAATGAGAAAAGCACAAAGTTTGAGGTAAAGCTAACATGCGAGGGTAGTCACTAAAAAGGGGTCTTGAGCATCCTAAGAGGGAAAAATGGTTGATGCAAGGGCTAAAATGAGCCTAGACAAATGCTAAGGGAGTGGACACTAAATTGGATACATAATGTATGTGAAATTACAAGAGGTGCAATTTTACAATATTACAACTTCAATGGTAAAAATGAAAGGTCAATATACCACTAGTGGATATAGGTAGGAAAGGTCAATGTGTGAGGGAAGGCATAGTGTACCCAAATTTAAGGATATTGCATGGTAATCCAAAATGTTCAAAATGAAATAAAGATTCTCCTAAAGTAAGGGTAAATCTAAAAATATGATACAGTGATGTAGCTGTAGTGTTATAGACTTTGATGCTCACAATTTCATACTAGGTTTGGCACCCACTTTGGTGCATGTGTTGAATGCTTGTAATGTACTTGTTTTACCACCTTTTCAGGAAACTTAATTAAATCCTTATTTATCAGTCTTTCATAGAGAAATTTTTCTAGAACCGAGCTTTCAACGCCCATGACCTAGCTCTTCATGCACAAATTTTGAAATTTTCAAGTTGGTCTCATTATGATCTAAAAAATAGCTTTTTTGTCAGCCTTGATAAATGGTTATTTTGAAATATATTTATATTCATATATATAAGTTCTTACCTCCTTCATAGCTCCCTAATAACTCTAGCCATCTAAGAGAATTAATAAAAAATCAAAAGTAAGATAAGAAAAAGATCAACAAAATAATTCAATTCATTACAATTTGCAATTTATCAACAAATTTATGTTTACGCATTAATTGATGTTTCTCATTTATTTTTATTATCATTATATGTACTAACACTTGCAAGATCTCAATGATTCTTCTTCATCCTCCTTGTGTGAGATTGGGATACATGCATCAGTCCAACAAGTGTTTCAGATCTGAGTGGTAAGATATCATTTTGTTTCATTATTATTATCTTTATTTTTTTCCTCTTCTTCCTTAAGAGAACACACTCTTTATCACCTATCATCATAGTCATTGTGGAGATGGGAACACCAATATGGAGTTTGACCAAGGTAAGCACCTATATAGTGCAATTATTTTCCCTTTGTCTATTTTACAAGTTTATAGGTCATTGTTGTATGAAGTGGATTTGACATCTCAACTCATTTAAAGACTCCATAACCTGAGTTCTTATCTCCTTGGACTTATCATCAACAAATGAGGGCATACTAATTATTTAGACACAGTTGCACTTCATATCCTGATTTCTATTGTCAAAGGTACTAAAAAATTGTCAATTTTGTACATGCTTTGAAACCATAATTTTGGCACTCCTAGACATAGGCACCTAATACTGGTGTCCTATCTATTCTGCCCCATATTTTGGCGCCAAGTTCTTCTTTGTATCTCTTGCCCATACCTACTTTTTTTATTTTTGATGTTTTGTTTACATAATTTTTAATTTTCTTACACAATCAATTTAATCTTAATTCACCTAGTTCATTGCACCAACATATCAATCATTACACCCCACAAAACAAAAAGGGACTAAAAACCTAACCATCATGTTTGGCCATCCCTTGAGGACAAGTAAACAACATCTCTTGGTTGATTTTGTGTCCCTAATGTTTAAGTTGGAAAGACTAATTTAGGTTAAGACATTTGTCCTAGATCTCACATTTCCACCCATATAGTAGGATTAAAATGTAGGCTCTATAAGTGTGATATAGAAAGTTAGGATCAATAAGTGACTGCACAAATTATGATGTATCAATGTATAATAGATGTGTAATCTATTAAAATTAATATATAACAATTTGAGATAAATAGAAAATGGATAATTTGGTCAAATAGTAAGTAATAAGTATGGGCATAAGAATAAAGTTGGATGCAATAAGTGATTCTTGGGAGAGAGAAATTAAAATGTGTAGGAAGTAAAAATATGGAAGAATAATAATTCAGAATAAGACATAAAAATGAGAAGTGGAAAAGTCCATAAAATTATAATATAATAAGATACAAGAGATAAACAAAATGAAACAACTCAATAAAATAAAATAAAAATCCAAGTAAAGTATAGATCCATAAATAGCTACAAAGGAATATGGAAGACCAAAAATCCCCCAATAGGGTAGAATAGGTATTGAGTCAAATATGTAAGGTGAAAGAGATGTAAAAAGAAAAATAAACAAGACATAGTAAAAAAGGTGAAAGTAAAAAAGAAAATAGAAAAATCAGTAACATAAATTTGAAATCTAAGATATATGCATATATGGATATACAATATAATTGTGCTTATAAATTGTACTCAACCAAATATTCTTTTATCTAATAGATAATCATCATCTTCCTTAAAATATCATCCACCTTCCTAAAAATATCGTCCACCTTATCTTCATGTAATTTTTTCATTTTCTACTTGCCTTTACATGTGTTTATTATTGATATTTTGTCGTGATAGGCATAAACACATGATCAAGAGTGATTTTTTTTCTAATCCATTCTCACTTTTTAAATTGTGGTTACAATGTAATAATAAGAATTTTATACACCACGACCATTTTATTTGGTTTCCATAGAGTAGTTTGTACATGAAATTTGGGTATTTGTAGTGATTTTTTTTTCCTTTGCTCTTGTTTTGGAACTTTTTCTTTCTTTTTTGTATATATTATTTTTTAAGATCTTGTTATCATGTTTGTTATGTATTATTTTTTTCTTTTTTTGCTTAAAACATATCTTAAAATTATTTATGATACCCTCTTTATATTCACATGGAGTTTCTATTATAGTTGGAATATATGTATCTAAAGTGAAGTGGTAACAACATTATTGGTTTGTAATTATCCATCTAAATCTTCATTCCTCCATTAAATTTTGTTAACACATTGGTGTACCACCAATATAACCAATTTTAATTTCTCTACCCATAGTCTTAATAGTAATATAGATAATTGATATATGGCAAGGATGATATGAAATGATACTTCTACTATTTTTGGTCCAAACTTAACTAATAAGATGACACAACCCAAAGTATTATTTAACACTCCACTTTTATATATAAAGAAACCCCCAACTTAGCATATAATTAAGGTTTTTATTTTTCACATATTAAGATACCATTCATGAATATGTTATATTGGTTTGTAGGAACTATAATGACATATTAAATTTCACATTCCTTCTTTTGTACTTTAGTATATAGTGGGCTATAGAGATTTTTTTTATGTTCTCTCCTCATCATAAAATAAAATTGAAGGATTAAGAGGAGGAACAAGATAAAATATAGTATTAACATCAATCGATGCTATTAAATAATTACCATTTGGTACGTCTTCATGTTCTAAATTATCATCATTAGTATCCGTAATATGCACTTCAACATTGTGTGGATGATGTGTAAATGGATTTGTATAAATTTGAAATTGACTATTAAGGGTTAGGATAGATGGATTTCCATTACTATTAACCCTTTCAACTTTGATTGTATTATTATCAACAAGGTTGTGTACCTTGTGTTTAAGACCTATAGAATTTTGTGTATGTAACATAAAAATTACATACCCTTGCAATTTCAAGTTATGTTTTGGGATTTATTTAGTGTCCTTTCCCTTAAAATATTTTAGGTGTCATTTAGTGCTATCCTTAGTCTTTTTTCTTTGCCAAATGCTAAATTTATTTATCAAATTTTGATTTTTCTTGCTAACTTGATACCATGTGCCAAAATTTGAGTGATTTCACTAGTAAACTAACACAACACATAAACCTCCATGTGACACACTACCATCCCATGAGTTTCCAATAATTTAAATGTTGGTTTCTCAACTAGCTACCTATTTCCACCTATTTTAACACTGGTTTATCTATAAAAACACCTTCAACATCCAAGTTTTACCCTTCATTTTGTGAAGAATCATTTTGAAAACACATAGTTTTATTTAGCTTTATATTCTCCATTAACAAGAAGAAATATATCTTTTTCTCTATTTCTATCTTCTCTTGTGGCTACACATTTCATTGTTGATGCTTTCTAAATGATAAGCATTATTAGATTGTATTGGCATCTCAATGATCTCAATCTCTTCTATAGATCATGTCAGTAATAGTATTTTGAATATTTTTATTCTTGTTTGAATAATATTTTATCCCTTGTTATTATTTGCTTCTATATTTCTATTAGCATATCTCTGGGGGACCATCACTTCCTCTTGTTTTTAATACAATACACACACTAGGGTATTCTTCCCCATAGACCAATGATTATTTAGTATAGATTTGCTTTATTGTCACTATTCTTAGTCCTTGATAGACATAGGATAAGAACACACAATCTTTAATATTTATTTTATATTTGATTGCACATGGATTCTGAAAGACCAAACTAGGGACTTAACCATGGAAACCTCCCAAGTATTGCCTAATAGGTCTCAAAATCACTACATTTCCTAGAACTATATTTCACTCACAAGGCCAGGGTTGTCAAAAAATGAATGAAATCAATTCATCAATAGAACTATGGAGGACTCAAAGCTAATTCAATGAGAGTGGTTTGTATCTACTATATTTTGAGCTCAACTTAAACTCGAGAGGGTATTACTATGGATATACATTAATAGATAATGAAATCACTTATGATAAGTGAAAATGAATTGAATGATAGCTAAACCTAACTTGCATACTTTTCCCTAAAAACTATCACTGAACCAAGTAAGACTAGCTATCTTGAAACCCCTATATAGCTGATAACAATATACAATCATGACCCATAAGGGAAAAATTCATTTGAGGCTCATTGAATATAGATCCTTGGTTATATCACAAGGTTATGAATTAATAGAAGGTCCTTGTAGACACCTGAAAATTTCATGAGTATATCGCACACTTAATTTCACTTACTAACATCATTTCTAGCATAATTCACCTAATTCCTTTATTTGATTATATAATGTCTGATTCTTTAATTAAATTCATTAAATTCTCCTATTAATTAAATAACTAAGGTTATTTAATTAATTAATTATAATTCATCATTTTCTCCACTTTTGATTAAATAATATCAATATTATTTAAGTAAATATCATTCATCCCATTTGATTAAAAAATTATTAATCATTTAATTAAAAGCCCCAATTCTTCCAACTTGCACAATTAAATGATTTTCATGAATTATCTAATTGGTTAATTTTCCTCTAATCTTTCCAACTTGCATAAAGAATATTCCTCATAAAAAATTCTTCCTTTTCGAATTTGAATTCTTCCCCCCAACTTGAAATATCTTCAACTTCATCTCCATGAATTAAGGGATCTTGTTGGAACTCTCATGGACTGTGAGCCCTTGATCTAATCCTTGATCCATGTCTCATGGATTATCAACCATACGATCAACCCTTGATCCATGTCTTCCTCTCTCATTCGAATTCATCCATTGATCCTCTAATTCAATCCTCAACTTTGATCAATATCTCTCAAATCTATAAATACCAGGCCTATTTCACATCAATTCATCCACAATCTTCATAGAAAAGTAATTCTGTCAAATTGATTACTCATTTGTGAGCAATTTGAGTGCATCTTTTGTGAATCAACTCTCACTTTCAATCAATCTTTGCACATCAATGGATAATGCATAAAATTGAGCAATCCATATCCACATCCACTCATTATGCATCAATCCACAATGGGATTGAGAGGTTTGCATACTAATTAAAGGTTCAATTTCTTTGAATTTCATGTTTATTTCTTTTAATTGAATCATTTAGCCTTGTGTAATTGAATCTCATTGACTATGGATTTTAATTGATCATTTCATCTTGTTATTATTTCAATTCTTTAGTATTTGATCAATTAGACTAATCATCTGAACAGTCATAAACCTAAGCTACTGATTTAGGTTTTAGTTTGATGATGTGAGATTGAAGTATGGTCCCAAACTAGTGCCTACCTATTCTAAAACAAAGTCACATCACCGAGAAGAGAAAAAATAGGTAAGAAGAACATGTGACTATTTATTTACATACACCAATGAATATGAAGCCTTACTACAAATCATACTTATTAATCCAAACACAATTGCATATATTCATACATAAAATGAGAAAGATCATTACAATCCTTGTAATGTTTTTTAAAATGTTGTTACATTCATCTAACTCAGCATTACATTCATGCGAACAAGTGTGGAAATGTAAAATCTATATTTGTATGTAGAAATCCTCCTAAATACATGCATAGTGTCATGAATACATTATGCAACACAAAATCCCATTACTTGATACTAGTCTTCTTTGATTTTGTAGGTCTACAATATCTCAACAAATTAGACTGTGGAATCAATGGATGCCTTGCAATATTTCTTGTTGTTCGGAGACCACATTATGACTAACCTCCCTAAAAATGGGACTCTATAAAAATATGCCTATATATTTGAGAACCAATACCCTATGTTGTTTCGCTATAGTTGCATTGAATCCATGGTGGAGGATAAGCTATGCTCAAAATAGATGTTGTAGATTGAATTAAGAGATCAAAATCAAATTTTGGTTGTTGGGCAATCATTTTGCAGTTATGGTGGTATTTGAAATCAAAAATTGTGCTAGAACATTTGGTGCCAAAACGTATTCAATAAATTTCCAAGTAATCCATGGATAGTGAAAGATGAATTAATGTCATCTTAAACTGGTCATAAGAGTGAGAGAGAGACAATAAAAAAGAAAAACCATAAGAAATTAGATGTTTGGATGTCTTTGGAACCTTCTACACATAGAAAGGAAGCTTTTTAGGCTTTTAGATTCCATATAGACCATTTGTAGGAAAATCAACCTTAATTGCACCTTTACAAAATAGGGTAAACCAACCAAAACATTGTAAGAAGAAGCCAACCATCTAGTCCTACAATAAAAACCAAGTGAACCCACCAATTTGTAATACTTAAAAAATATCCAATTTGGATGAAAATCCCCAGCACAAACATCATCATGGTGGGATGATGTCATGATAACATCATCAAAGTACATATGTAGGAAGGAGCAATAGAATTGGACCTTGCGAGAAAATCCATCTAAACTAGATGAAAGTTAAAGTAACTGAATAAGTTTAAATGAAGGCCAGATGTTTGCAAGCTATTAAAATAGCTTAAAAGAGGGCTTTCGAGAAGGGACAAGTGAATTGGATAAAACATTGAAAAAGTACAATTCAATTGTGCATCAAGAATCCACAAAACTAAAGGATGAAAAAAGAAATAAATGAACCAAATACTATGGGGAAAATAAATTGAACCAAACACCTATGGATGAAAAAGAAGAAGTTAAACAAGACATTGGATTCCCGCAGAAACCACACTTAGCCATTTTCTATTTTTCTACCTTTTGTAGGGTCCAACAAATGAATTGACCTTTGCAAGAAAAACCATCTGAATTGCATTTGGGTGAGTTGGAAGGGGAAAACTTACAAAGGAAAAAATTTCTTCCCTTAGATAATTTTGCAAAAATTCCAAAAAAATTGGGCCTAATTTTTCATGCTCTACTCAACTATGCTAAGAAATTTGGCAAGGGAGTACCCAAATTAGATATCTTAGATTAGTAATTAACAAATGGGTTGAAAAGGCCAAAATTACACATGGAAATTTATGGGACAAGAAAAAGGGGCATTGCAAAATTGAACTTCAACACTCACAACCATTTTTCATAGTGTAGCTATAGGTATTTAGAAGACTAGAGCAACACAAAGGTTCCACACTCTCTATTAGTTTTCCTTATAATTTTGTTATTTCATTTGTCATGTAGTTATTTTAACTTTATTTTTGTACCATTTTGTCTCCTCTAGCTTGCTACTCTGGTTATCCTTATTTCTTATTGTGCAGGTGGGTTCAAAATTTAAAGAAATAGTTATTTGTAACTTTTTTAGATGATAGTGCATGACTAGGAAAAATGTATGTGAAAAGGACCACATCACATTGCAAGGACATTCATGCATCACAATAGTGTCCTAGATAGTAAGCTCCATTTTTTGGTGCCAAGTTCCTTTCTTTCTACTATTTCCATTTATGTACCAAATTTATTATTTAGCACTTCTATTTTTTGTAATATATATATCCTTTCTACTTTTGTCATCATTTATTTTAATGTAATCTAGAAGTTAATGATAGTTTAATTTCTCAATTATAATTTACAACCTAAGTCATTTAATGTAATAAAAGTTAACATTAATTTTGTAATTTTATCATTACATTTTAATTTCCTTTAACTTGGTGATAGTTATAAAATACCTAATCATTTTATGGTTTGGGTCTAATAGATGAATGGGATATATTTTAAGTAAATTGGCAATCAACATTTAGTGAAGAATATTATTCATAGATTCTTGAATCCTAATGAATTTACTAGATGCATTTGGTTTGGATGAAAGAAATTTGGTAGTGTTAGCAACTTGATGACCATTATTATTCAATTGAATTACCCTTATAAGTTTGTTTCAATTTTAGTATTTTGAAAGGTATGGAGTATTTTGAATTGAATATCCATACTTGAAGACATTACATACTAGCAATTTTGAATCTATAGTTTTAACATGTGTGTATAAATCCATGAAATAAATTTTTAAATGTAAATTATTCAGGATTCTCATAATTAGCCTTTTAATAAATATATTTTTCAATTACTGATGTAGAAGCATCTGGAGTCACAAGCAATCCTGTATCACCAAAAATATATTTTCTTTTTATATTCAGTATTCTGCATTTTTGGTGTAGGTTTGAGCTTCAAGATCATATTGTGAAGTGTTGTAAGGATTTGATTATTTATTTGTGAGGAATTTATTTACATTTCATACACCAATTTCAAGCAAAGTGTTTAATGTGATTTACAAAATTGTATAATTTCAAGGTTCTAGGGGTTGAAATAGTTTATTTATCATGGTGGAAGGGGATTTTGAAGAAAAATTAATTAATTTTCTCAATTTGGATTCCTAGGGAAGTGTGAATAAGGCAAGTGGCTCTTGGCATTCCATTTTGGTCTTATTATTTCAATTTTGGTTCCTAAAATGGATAAAAAAATATTTTTTTTGGAAAACAAATTAATGACTTCATTAATTTCCAACTTGGGGTGAATGAGCATGATTTGGTTATTGAATTTATCTATTTTTAAAATGCATATGAAACAAAAATATTTTTTATATGGTACAAAAACTTTGGATGACACTTTTGGAAGCAACAAACTATGTTTTATTTCATTTTCTACAAGAATTTTAAGGGTCAATAAAAGAGTAGATTTGGAAACCACTTTTTGGTGTTTCACACAGTTGAAACCCTCTATAAATACAACCTTTAGTGGTGTCAAGTGTCAGCAATAAAAAGAAACAAGTTTGAGGAAAGAATTTACAGGTTGCTCTAGAGGATTGCATGAAGGAAAGTGTAGAAAATTAGCTTTCCAAGAGGAGAGGAATAGAAGAAGAAAGTTTCAGGTGTGTTTTATGTGTTCAAGGAAGCCATGACAGATGTAGGATGAAGGGAAAAATGATATTTACAAAGAGGAGTGAAGCCAAGAAAGTTTAAGGCAAGATAAGTTTTGAAGATTTGAAGGCATTAAGTGCCTAGAAACCCTTGCAAAATTCTTGAATTTTATTTCTTGTTGAAATCCTCACTATATGTAATTGTTGTTGAAGAATTTTGTTGTATGGGTGTACATATGAAAGTGATAATAAAGATATATTTTAAATTTTGTTACAAAATATATGGTGTCCTTGATATATGTGCAAGAATGTGGGTTAGATGAGATGTTAAGGCTGCAAGATTGGGTAGTTTGATAAGACCCCCTAATCTTGTCTGCATCAATTGGTATTACAGTAGGTATGATGTTGGAATGTGTGTGAGAAGAAGGATTTCAAATTTGAGAGAGCTAGGGTTTTATGATCTATGAGGATTTATTTTGTGTAATTATTTTGGGCTATCCTCCAATGGAGATAAGGTTGGGTAGAAGATGTACAAATGTCCTCCACTATGTGAAAGTGGGTAAAGAAGGTTTTGAGAGGTACATCTTCCATAATCTTTTTTGGGTACAGGATAGTTGTGGTTTCATGTAAGTTTTGTTGTAAATTGTGAGTGGGTTGCAAGTGTTTTAGAAATGTCAAGGAAGAATAGTATGAGGTTGGCCTTGGGTAGGGTTGTAAAAAAACATTTTATTGATAGGAGAGAAATAATTTTAGAGGAAGAGAGTTGGGCTATTCGTAATAAATTTCTAGAAATATCTAGAAGGTTAGATGTCTTAGAGGAAAGTATGATGAAATGAAAGAGGATAGAGAAAGAAAAGAATATGGGAAAAGTAGAATTTTTTTTTTTCTAATGCTATTTCATTTGCAGGTAGAAGAGAAAATGAAGCAAAGAGTTCAATATATAGCAATGAAGAAGAAGAAATCATGAAAGGTGATGAAAAAGGAAAGAATAATATTCCAATCAAATAATGTCTTTTAGAAAGCATGTAAATGGATGATATTGCAACAATGGCATGTATTTGTGAAGGTATGGAGGTTTTTGAATGAATATGTGAATGGAGATATTGCAACAGTAGAAGAAAATGTGAAAATAGAGATACTAGTTAATATTTTTCATTTATATGATAATGAAGATGATGATGAGTTGTGTGCAAATGAGATGATGAAAGTGGAAGAAGAGATTGATGAAAGGTTGTAAATAAATGTAAAGGAGTGTGAAGAGGAAGTGCAAATGGAAATATTTAATTTCCATGATATTGTTAATTTGTATGTAGGTGTTGCAGGAGATGGTTTAGATGAACATTGGTGGAGGATAGATTGTGGTGGGTTGAATTGCACAAGAGAAGAGAAGATAGAAAAATGTATTTGGTGGAGGAGCTTCATATATAACAGAGAAAATTTCACAAGTAAAAGAGGGATTGGTAAACACATTCTACAAAGGAAGATAGGAAGAGTTATAGGGATGTGTTGGAAAAGGAGAAGAAAGAAACTTTTTATGGTACCTATGAAAGGATTGGAGTATGTTGCAAATATTTTACTATTTGAAAGTGTGGTTCAACCACTCAACTCCATTTTTTGAGCCATGCTCACAAAATTCTTACCCGGTGTGTTTGATGTAGGAGCATCTGAGCTCACAAGCAATCCTGCATCACCAAAAATACATTCTTTTCATGTTCAGTATTTTTTATTTTTGGTGTATGTTTGAGCTTCAAGAGAATATTTTGAAGTGTTGTAAGGATATTATGATTTATTTGTGAGGAATTTATTTCCATTTCATATATCAAGGTCAAGCAAGGTCTTTAATGTGCATAGTTTCAAGGTTCTAGGGATTGAAATAGTCTATTTACCATGGTGGAAGGGGATTTTGAAGAAAAAATAATAATAATTAATTAATTTTCTCAATTTATTTTCCTAGGGAAGTGCGCATAAGATAAGTGACTCTTGGCATTCCATTTTGGTCTTATTCTTTCAATTTTGGTTCCTAAAATGGAGAAAAAAAACTAGTATTTTTTGGAAAACAAATTAATGACTTCAATTTATAATTTGGGGTGAATGAGCACGACTTGGTTATTGATTTTATCCATTTTTAAAATTCATATACAACATAAATATGTTTGATATGGTGCAAAAACTTTGGATGGCACTTTTGGAAGCAACTTAAGCTATGTTTTATTTCATTTTCTGCAAAAAATTTAAGGGTTAATGAAAGAGTAGATTTGGAAACCACTTTTTGGTATTTCACATAGTTGAAACCCTCTATAAATACAACCTTTAGTAGTTTCAATAGGTAGAAATTGAAACAAAATTTTTGAGGAAAGAATCTGCAGGTTGCTCTAGAAGATTGCATGAAGGAAAGTGTAGAAAACTAGCTTTCCAAGTGGAGAGGAATAGAAGAAAAGAAGAAAGTTGCATGTGTGTTTTATGTGTTCAAGGAAGGCATGAGAGTTGTAGGATGAAGGGAAAAATCAGATTTACAAAGAAGAGTGAAGCCAAGAAAGTTGAAGGCAAAAGACTTTGAAGATTTGAAGTCATGAAGTGCCTAGAAACCCTTGTAAAATTTCTGAATTTTCTTTCTTATTGAAATCCTCACTATATGTAATTGTTCTTGAGGAATTTTTTTGTATGGGTATACATATGAAAGTGATAATAAATATATGTCTCTGATTTTATTACAAAATGTATGGTGTCCTTGATATATGTGCAAGAATGTAGGTTGGATGAGATGTTAAGGCTAAAAGATTGGGTAGTTTGATAAGACCCCCTAATCTTGTTTGCATCAATTATAAATCATGTAAGGGAGTGATAATTTGGAGCATAAATACTAGAATCAGATGAAATAATCACTAATGTGTTTAAATTCAATCATTGAGCACACTCAAATAAATTGTCAACTATTACTTTAATTTCATATTAACTTTGATTTTTTTTAAGAATACTTAATATGATCATAAAATGATTGCATAAATCCTCGAGGAAATGAAAATAAACACTTGATAGCATATAATTTTAAAGCATGTGGAAATACATTTTCTTAAATAACTTATCCTCGTAAATGAAGTCTACACAAGTAGTTGTGTATGATCTTAGATAGGTGTTGGGCTTACCTTTTCCATCATATATTGAAATTGAGGTGCCATGGAATCCATGTAAATAATGGATATTGGGAATTTAGTCCCTACTATAAATGATTGAAATAATAGATATGGAAAACTTTAATATTATGTGATGATTTTTTTTTTTTTTAATGATTCAATATCTAACATGAAGGAAAGAGCATGAGATAGTATGTGCATTACATTCACATGAGACATAGATATTTATGTGGGGAAAATGTATAGGAGAAAACCCACCAACAAAAGGATGGTAGAAATTGTATTTATAGTTCAAATAATGTCCAACATAATTTCTTTCTTGTAGAGTGTCCTAATCTATAGACTAAATTATATAACCTCATAATCATTCCCTAGAGCATCACAACAACACACCGTGATTATTAAACATATTTCTTCTTCTACCATGCAATTCCAAATATCACAAGCATCTAATTATCCTTTGAATATTAATAGTCACACAA
Source organism: Sequoiadendron giganteum (assembly GCA_007115665.2). Lineage (NCBI taxonomy): Eukaryota > Viridiplantae > Streptophyta > Pinopsida > Cupressales > Cupressaceae > Sequoiadendron > Sequoiadendron giganteum. The sequence goes on from CM021103.1 coordinate 489,322,021, forward strand.
CCATTTCATGACTGTTCTATGATGTTAGCATACCATGCATTAAACTAAACATGACTCATCCCCATGGATGATCACCACATATGCTTTTTCATAGTTACTCACATTTGGTCAAATATTATTGACTATATATACCTAAGCTACATACATATCTTCCTACATTATAGCCAAACAAACACCAGCTACATCTTTTAATAGTAGAGACAACTTGTTGATTATTCAGGTAGCTACTTGTAATACCATTTTTATCTATAGCATCCATGTACTCTTAAATTTTGTCTCATGTTCTCTAACACTATTGTATGTGCACTTTCAATGTCATGCACACTCCAAAAACTACTTAAGCTAATATTTTTCATTGAATTCTCAACCAAATTCTTTATAGTTGTAACCATAGAAACACAAGGCTAAGACAAGCCTCCATGATACCATAACATATAAGACTCACTACATAGAATTTTTTACTTGTTTACCAGTCTACAATCAACCACTTTAACATCTTCTCTTCATCTAGGAACTATTTGCAAGTGAATAACACACTAAAATTATAATAATAGACATCTCACAATATCCAAAGATAGCATTGTATGTTTAACATCAAAAAATTCATCACTATTTTTTCACTTGGACTTGCATCCAATTTATTTTTAACTTGTCTGATTTTGTGAATAGTGAATCTAGGGTGGAGGAGGGAATGGTGAATAATGAGATTTGGATACCTTTATAGTGTGTGTGGTAATATGAATAAGAGGTAAGAGGGGTAGATGAAGTGATAGCTTGGGATAATGGAATGGATAAAGTAAATTACTTAATGTTATTTATGGTAGGAGATATAACATTGGGTTTGGAAGTGGCTTAGATAAGTGGGGTAGTAGAAGGCCCAATAGTGATGGATAAAATAGACATGAAGGTGTGATACATCATGTGAGTAATGGGTATCTTAGGAGGGATGTAACTAAGAGCTACACCATAGACATTAGTGTAAGTTAAAAGGAGATAGGTACTAAATGGTGAGAAATTAGTAGTAGTACTATGGGGATGAGTAGTCTTGGTGGAAGTAGTAATGGTAAAGGATAGATCTATGGAAAAAGTAGATGCACTAAGTCACAATAGATGAAGTAGGTTTAACATATCATTTACAAAATATTGAACCCAAATGGCCTATTAGCAAACATATCATGGAACATATCCAATAATAGGATTTTCTACATTAGCCAAACAAGCAACTTTATTTGTGAAGCCTAGACTTTTTAAATGAGTATTATGATCATAATTACTCATCATTCTCATTATGAGAATTAAAATAGACTTTATTTTCACTAGATGGGATGGTCATGTTATAGTTTACTTGAGCATTCCATTGTAATGGAATATTAGGATCTTAAGTTTCTCATAGTAGAAACAAAATATTAGAAAATAAATCTCAAAAATGTACTTTCAAATTGGAAAATAATTTTTTTAATAATATATATCAAATTTGAAAGTAAAACCCTATTATGAGAGTCAATGTTGGGTAAAGTATGAAAGAGAGCATAATCAAACTCAAAACCTAAATAAGAAAAGATATAACAATGGGAGGTAAATCTAAAAATACATAGATATGAAAAGTCCTAATATGGATAAGAGAACAAAAAAACTAGGTCATATAGGATTAGTTAGGTTCACCAAAAAGATAAAGGAATGTAAACTTTCCTTAAGGTTGACCTAGGCTAGATAATGTAAAGAATTAAACACAAATTGACTTAGATTAAATGATGGTAATTGGGACTAACCAAAGATTATTGCAACTATTTTATGAAAGTAAATATAATAGATATGGGTACTTAGCTTTGTGATCAAAGAATGATTTTTGATAAATATACCAATACATATAGTTGTTATCTACTCAAAAAATGTGACCCCCTTATCAATGAAATGTATCTACAAATTTACTCTATAAATAATCAAGTTTGCGGTACAAGTAGATGCAATCATGGATTTGTCCTCTACATCTAGACTTGACCTAATATGTATCTTTGATTTTCTATTCACCTAGTTGGTATTCATTTGTTATACTCTTCTCTAATATTTAAAATTTTAAAAAAGGGTTGTCATGTTACAAGGAGATATGTTCTCCTAAGTCAATCCTTGAAAATATTTGAAATTTTTTGAAGATAAGGTAGGAGTTCATAATTGTGTCACATTTTTATAAGAGAAATGATCAACATAATTATTGTATTTCAATTAGGACTATCTAAAAGAGATATTATGTTTTGAATTTTAAAATGATATAAACTAATGAAATGTAGAACTCTTAATGTAGTTTATATTTATATTTTTTATTTTTTATTAGTTTGATATAATATTTTATAGATTAAAGACAATAATTTTCATTATTTTTTTTAAAGTGAGGTTGATGGGATGTCACGAAAAATATAGAAAAAATATTTTTTCTTTGATTTTTTCATTTAGATAACTTGAAAATGTAGTACGTGGAGAAAAAATAAAAATTCAATGAGTATATATTTTTTAATTATTTTTAAGGCTAGTTTTTGTCTAAATTTTTTATAATTAAAAAAAAAGTATACCCTTTTGGAGAGTATTCTCTCCTCTACCTAATGCACCATATTTAAAAAATAATAATAATAATTGGCCTCATGTTTGATTATAATAACATACATGCCATAAATTTTTAAAACTTCTTCATAGAACTAATCAAAATGTAAAAATATAATATTAGATTTTAGACTCCAAGCTCTATAGAAGGGTATTTTTAGATTTTTATGAAAATACCCTTGGTTGAGGAACACTAAGGTTGAAGTTGAATGTTTACTAAATTTATTCCAAAAAAAAAAGATTAGGCTACCACATAGATAGTTTCAGGTGAAAGAGTTTTGGTTGAAACTTGTTTTCCTAAAAATATTTTGGTCGAAACCTTGCCATATAAATTAAGGCTAGTTTAAATTTTAATATATTAGTAGATTAATTTAATAGGTTTGGGTGAAAGAGTTTCAAAAAAACTCTTTATGCCACGTAGTTGTGAGTAGTTTCAAGCAAAATAGTTTCCCTCAAAACAATTTTGTTGGTCCAAAATATGACATAGTTTTGAACTTTCACCTAATAGTAAGAAAAAATCCTTAGATTGATGTATGAATATTCATTACTCTTTTTAGTGCACCAAATCTAAATGTTTCTCTATTGATTGCTCTATTAATCCTCTAGGATGAGAGAGGATGATTGGGAGGTCAAAGGATGTTAAAATGAACACCAATGAATGTCTTTAAATACTAGTAGATAATGTTGAATTTCATACAATGTATATTTAGTGATTTAGAAAAATAAAATAAAGGGGATCAATTACTAAATTTAAAAAATGGAAAAGCAAGGCTTAGCACTAGAATTGACCTTTTGATAATAAAAATGACCTTGGATGGGAAAAGGTGCAAATCCAATGTGTATAGTGACAATATTTTGGTAGTTGTATCGATAAGGGCAACAAATATGTGGATAAGACAAGTGATAGTGACAATATAGTGACGAGGATAATCAGCCCAACTCTACTAAAGATTACATCATTTTCTTAAAATAAAATGTGAATATATGTATATAAACGTGTATATACATACAATTTCTTAGACAAAAATAAAAAACAAAATTGTATATATAGATAGATATTATTTAGTCAAACTGTTTCTAACTTATATTTCATAAAATAACAAAACTAATTCTTATTTTATATAAGTTAATTATATCTGAAAACTTAAAAACAAAGTGAAAGTAGAAATGTAGGACCCAATTTGACCACTTGTTCCATGTGTTGTCTTGTTGCTAAGTTTCTTTGACACCTTTAAGCAAAGTGGAACCCAATAAACTATACTTCGTTCCCACTCAAAAAAGAAGATTAATTATGATAATAAAACTTGTGCAGCCGTACGGTTGGTAGTTGCAACAACTTTTTATTCATTTATTGAACCATTGTCTACATAATAATGGGACAAAATTCCACCAATTAGTCTACTAAGGAACTTATTTTCATTAGTCCGGCCATTGATCTTGACACTTTAGTTTTCATGGTTTGTCACTTTACTAGTGTCGAGGAAATAATTTTATAAGAAAATTTAAGGGATTTTTTAATTTTATATAATTTAATTTGTATGATGAGTTTATATTTATTTTATATTGGTTGATTGTTTTATTTTGATGTCTTTTTATAGTAGTTTATATGTAAGTTAATGTGGGAGTTTTAAATATAATAGTGAAAATTTGGTTGCATATCTTACATTTTTCTTTTTGTTTTTGGATCAATTTTGACTAGATTGTCCCTAGTGCAATGACTAGTATGCAAATTGGTATATTTTTTGTATGGAAGTTGACAAATCACTTTATTATCACTCGATTTCATTTTTTGACTTCTTATAAGACTAGTCTTGATCTTGTATTTTATCATTTGTCTCTTGAGTCATTTTTTGTGGGTATGAAATCAACCTAGGCTAGGTCCATATGTGTATAAGTGAGCCCTAAATTTTTAGATTCAAATATGTAGAATGAGTCTCATTCTCCATTTTCAACTAATCATTATGAGCTAACCAAATTGTGAAATATATCAAATTATGTGTTAGAAAGTCGTACAAGAGGAAACACCCTAATTTACTATTATACATTGAGAAATCATAAGAGAGCTTCATTATTGTGTAGCATTATAAGAGCACAACATCAACATTGCATTAACAATTTAGGCATATTGCATGACTACCATTATCTTTTATCTTTGTTTTATACTATTGACTCAATAACAAGGATTTAACAAAGGGAGAATCTCCTTGCCTTGCAAGCTTCTCAACCATTTTTATAGACACCACCCTTTTTAAAGCACCTATCATAGATATTAAGATAAACTATTTCTAAGAAACAAGATCATCAAAGTTCATATCCATGAACTAAGTTCAAATTTGTGTGCAAGGTTCAATTTTATACGCGTGGAGATTAGTTTCATAGTCATAGAAGTGAATTAGAATACGATTTATCTATATATTAGTAAATTGTTTGATGGAATTTGACATAACAAGATCAACATCAAACCGAGACTAAGTACCATTGTTTTAATTATTTAAATTATGTGTTTTTAATTCAATAGAATAATTAGTCTCAATTATTTATCCTAGGTCAGTTTGGTATTAATTTTGGATTAATTAAACTTACCTAGAATATTTATATAGAGAGAACCATTTTATTTCTCTAAATATATTATTTCACTTATAAAAGATTGATTACATTATTAAATTTTAGATTATTTAATAATATAAAACAATGGTCCCTCATTCATGGGGTGCAAAGGGTGTAGCCTTCAATTTCACTACACAACGTAAGATGGGTTCCTTCTATTGAAAGCATTCTCCAATTGAACTTTGATGGAGCTTCTCATGGGAATCCTTATCTTTCCAATATGGGTTGTTTGATCCAAGATAATAAAGGAAATTTGTTTCTGGTGCATCTCTGAATATTCCCATGGTACAAACAATTAGGTGAAAGTTAGAGTGGTTCTCCCAGGGATAAGTCTAGTGCTACAATTCAATCATAAGGATATGCATATATCATGTTAGAGTAAAAGGTATTTCCTAATTAATTATTTACTTAATTAATAGGTTGTTTTTTCTCTAATTACTTAAGCTTACTTAGATCATGTTTTTGTATGTCTCATATCATAGGATGAGGACACATATCATGATCTTGTTTTATCCTCACCTAGGTTTTCTAGGTTTATTATCCTTTTATAAGGATTTTTTATTATATAATCATTAAGATGCACATTAATTATGATTCATGTAATTTTTTGCATCAATACAATTCTCAGGTATTCTTTGACAGTGTTTACAGCTTCTTCATGCTTCAATGGTGTTCTTCATGTTCATCATTTGTTCCTACTCTTTGGGACATTTTTTATTAAAAAATACATATTAAAAATATATTGTGGGGGTACTACAGGGGTACATGCCCCCTTGCATGGCCCTATTGTGGCAAGGGTGGCAGACCCCTCGAGCCCTGCCCCACAGTGCGGGGTACTACCCCCTGTCATTAGCAAGGTGACAACCCCTCGGGCCCCACCCAGGAGATGGCATAGGGTGGGCTCAACCGCCTACCGCCACTAATTTTTTTAATATGTTTTCTTTTTAAATAAAAAAAATTATATATTTTTTCTACAAAAATATATATTAGTTTTTTTACCTATTTCACTTTAAAAATAAAAAATTGGCAAATTTTTTTGTAATAAATCCATATTGTACCTTCCTAGAGAATTTTTTAGCAGAGGTTCTACAATTGGCAGATCTCCAAATTTGGAGGTTTTTTTACCAAAATTGGTAGAGGTGACTTTTTGCCCAATCCTATCCCTCTCCGTTGGGATTTTCCATTTTGCACTCCATCTTCTAGAGGCAATATCTCGGCCATATGGTGATTTTTTTCAGTACATTTTTTTGAAATAGGGTAGAATTTTGTGCTCTTCGTAGTGGTGTAGGTGGTTTTCAATTTTGACCTTTAAAAAAAAAATCAATTTTCTCAGTGTTGTTGTGCAACCTCATTTTGGAGACATTGACGGGTCATATCTTCTACATCCGGACTCCTTTTTGAGTCTCATTTTTTTTAAAGTGCATGATTTTTCATGTACTTCATCAGGGTGCTATCAATTTCCTCATTTTTTGTTAGAGAAATGTATTTTCAACATGTGGCATTTTTTTGGACATTATGAGCTTCCATTATAAGCACTTCGCATATGTAAACACACTGAAATAAAGCTCCTTAGTATTGTACATGTGTTATTGGGATCTTTATTATACTATACCTTATTGTACTCACACTATGATATAAAGTGTCATGGGGGTGGTGTAGGCCTTTTGTTTTGCCATCACACCTTTGTCAAGTGTGTCCCTTCCACAATAGCAACAAATCACACCCTTTATATTTGCAGGTACTTTTAGTTGCACAAATTCAAATGTTTTTTTTTCTCCTTTATGCACTACATTTTGGTATTTAGTTTTAGTGTACCTATTATGGACCTCCCTTGTCAACATTATAGGGTGTTTCTACTATTGGTGCTAGTGCTTCCTTGGTTTCACTTTAGAATGAGCTATGCATCTAGTATTTGTTCCTATGTGCTAGGTAGATGTAGCAGCTTGTTACCCATGTATTTCAGTGAGATGGAGCATTTACCATATGGACACTCTTGCATTCCTATTTTTGGAGGTGAGCTTCCATTTTCACTTGATCAGTGTTCTTCGTACTTTTGGTATTTGTGCCATCTATATCTTCGAGTTCTAGATGTTTTTCCTTTATTTTCCATTTGATTTAAGTAGTGTCATTGGGGGAACTCATGTAAATTCTTGTCTTCTCAATCCTAATTGTCATCTATTTTAGAGGATGTTCTTCTTCCAACATTATAGCAGTCATTCTTCAGTAATGTTTGCAGCTTCTTCATGCTTCAGTGGTGTTCTTCATGTTCATCTGTTGTTCCTAATCTTTGGTACATTTTTGTTTGGAGGCTTCTTAGACCTTCACTTGTATTTCTCTCTTTTGGAGAGGATTTTTCTCCCACAATTTTTTTCTCATTTTCTTTGATTGTGAGAGACTAGATTGTTTATACATGGGTACCTCACCAGGCCTTGTTTGTCAAGACCCATCTTGCATTCATCTTTAGAGTTTTGGGTTACTCCTTAAGTTTCACTTTAGGGGGGTTGTTAGAGTAAAAGGTATTTCCTAATTAATTATTTACTTAATTGTTAGGTCCCTTTTCCTCTAATTACTTAATCTTACTTAGGTCATGTTCTTTTTATGTCCCATTTCATAGGATGAGGACACATATCATGATATTTTTTATCCTCACCTAGGGTTTCTAGGTGTATTATCCTTGTATAAGGATTCTTTATTGTATAATCATTAAGATGAACATTAATTATGATTCATTCTTTTTGGATCAATAGCTCTTGGCCTCCATAGCTTTGTTGTTATCTCTTTCTATGACAGGTGTTTGATTACAAGTGATATTTGGGAGCCGTTGAGTTTATTTTTCCCAACTTTAACATATCAAAGGTGAATCAATGGTATTTTGAATGTTATTTAGAGGAAAAACACTCCTAGTTGGACACTAAAAAATATTTTTTGGTTGTTATGACCTCTCTTGGATTCATTGGAATCCTTTTCATCTAATCACTATTTTTATGAAGCTAGCAAGGTCACAAAATTTTTGGCCAATTTTATAATTGCTTCCCATAATTTGGAGGTAGTTTGTGATACTTTAGACATTAGATCACTTCTAGTAAAAACCATGTGAGTATTTTTGAATCAAAATTTTAGATCAAACGTCATGACCCATCACCAGAAAGAAGTAAATGATAGGATTGTAGAATTTAGATGTAGAGGTTGGTCAAATAAATGGTGAGAATGAAAAAAATGAAAATAATATTTAATCCAGACCAAAAGAGGCAAGAAGAGGCACGTGATTAAAAGACAAAATAGAAGGAAGGATAATAGGAAACAATATTAAAAAAATATAAATACAATTATTAATTTATTAAGATTATTGGAGAGGATGTAAGATCATGAATGAGTTAATACAAAGTAATAAACAATAGTGTCGAAATATAGTAACATTAGAATATAACTCCTGTTGGGAATTCAGGCTAATCACTGTGCCGAGGTAGAAGCTATGTTTGTAAGCATAAAATTTATTGTGGACAGAGGATATTCAAAACTATGGGTTGAAGGCGACTCTTTAAACGTTGTTAATTACCTACGTGGCACCCATATGCCGATTTGGAATGTGGAGCTCAATTAATAAAGGATAGTATAATGATGTTAAGTGTGTGTGAAGAGACTCGTGTATCTCACATTTTCTAAGAGGGTAATCCTTTGGCAGATTTTTTTGCCAATGAAGCTGTCAGATTAAATGAGCTCCAGGTGTGGGAGGAGGGATCAATCATTCCCAAGAGAGCTAGGATTTTAATGTGGAATGATGGAGTGGGATGATATTAGGCATTGGAGGCATTTAAGCTTAGTACCTTATTCCAACTCACACGCTTTGTGGGTCTTCCTCGGATTGTTGGCTTTTATTCAAACAATTTCCGCAAGGGTTTTTCCCATCTGGTATCTACTAAAATGGGTGGCGAAAAAATCAGAATAGAACCTCATACTTGCACAGATCTGAGGAAGAAGAAAAAACTATGGAATATTTTGTGCCACAAGAATATTACGTCATTCTTGGAATGTTTGCATGGGCACGACTCAAATGCATCGGCGAAATTTGTTTTCTACCAACATAATAGGAAGCTCTAGATAAAGGGTTCGGAAGTAGAGGTGAATGAGGAGCTAATTGTTGTTGTGATGTGGATGTCGATTGTAGGCCACAAGTTTTTTAAGGACAAGAGTAATGAGGATGCGATGGCCCAGTTTTAAAGGATGATGAGAGGAAGAAGTTGGTTAAAATGGAGAGTTGGGGCTACGAGCGCAAGTCACTCAAGAAGATTTGGGCGGAGGTGGCTAAGGTAATAATTTGTTATGTGATGCTGGAAGGCAGGTTTACTACAATTTTGGGACACCATTTCACTCTCTTAAATCACTTCAAACACGAGTCATTTTTTTCTTTTCCTTTTTTCCTACTTTCGTCTATGGAGATTTCGGTGTATGCAGATTTAAAAAATAGGAAGACCCTGGTCCTCCATGAGGGCCTCATTCTTCTAATCATGGAGCATATCAAATCTCTCCTCCCTACCCCTGCTATTATGGGTAAGGAGAAGACTCTGAGTGATGGGTCTAATTCCTCTGGTTTAGATACCAACAATACCGAAGATGATGAATAGGATGAAGAGGAGGAGGTGCGTCCTCAATCCCCTAAGGCCACCTCTTCGAAAAAGAGGAAAAAGAGCTGCCCTAAAAGTAGTTGAGCGCCTAAGCGCATTATTCTCTTTGATAGCGAGGACATAGAGGTGGGGTCGGAGGATTATTCTCCCAGGAAGGTGGAGTTGGCTGTTGGCTGGGGTGAAACTGATGTTGGTGGTAAGGATAGTTTACAAGAGAACGTGCTTGGATCAAAGGCCAAGGACCAGCCAAGGAGATCATCCAAACACATTGCTAAGCTGAAAAACTAGGTCTCTAATGTTCTTGTGAAGGATGCCAAGGTGTCAAATGAGGAGAAGGCTACTAGTGATAACGTGATGAATATTGAGGACTCTTCGGCTCAGAACTTACTTAATGATGCTATGCAGGATGAGAACAAGGGTCAAGGTGAGGAAGACTCTGAGAGGATGAACGCTAAATCAGAACCCCTGAAGGTAGACCCCCTCTCTGAGGATTTTTCTTATTTAAATGATGAATCTCTCTCAATGTTTCAGTTGCTGGACATGGCTAGGGTTGGAGACACTGGTACTTTTAAATTAGCTAAGTGGACTCTTCGGGAGTTTAATAAAGTGAATATTAAAATTAGGGGTCTAAAGGAGAACCTGAGGAATGTGTCGAAGAGTTTTGTTTCAGACATTCTTATTGACAGGATTGTGGACCTTGAAGGTTCGTTCTAGGATTTCAAATCCATGTGTGAAGAACGGTTGGTTGGGTTGGAAGTTAAGGTTGTGGGCACCAATGCAAACATCAAAAATTTGTTGCATGCATGCCATATCTCTGTTGAAAATAGTGCAGACTCATTGGAAGTCTTGTTAAAAAATATTAGTGATTTAAGAGAGGATCAATTATAGTTCTCTAAGCTTATGGAGAAGGAGCATACGACCAAAGGAAAAGGAAAGAAGGGTGCAAAAGATGACACCAAAGGCCTTGCTGCTAAAGGGTCGACTGATTGGAAAAGATATTTTCACGCCGAATAGGAGTTGTTGGAAATGATTGACTTGCATAGGAGCCAGGAGTTTGAGGTGGCCAACACCTTAAGCAGTATGAATTAGTGTCTACTCTGCTGATATTTTTACTCTGCTGGTCTTTGGGTGGTTTCCTGTTGTTTTGTTGTTTTGTTGTTGTTGAGTGTTGTTGTTGGTTCATTGTTTTATCTTTTATTCAGCACTCTTTTTGCCTTAGTTTCTTAGCGTTGTTTTGTTGTTGGTTTAGTTTGGCCCATATTTTTAGTAGCATTTGTCTCTAATATTGTAAAGGGTTTCAGGTCCCTTCAAAACCTGTTTTTCTCGTATAATCAAAACATTAGAATATATAAATTATAATCCTACAAATAAAATAAAATTGGACTTAGGATCGATATAGATAAATATTTAACATAAAGTAAAAAAGGAATTAGAATAATAGAGAAATTTTGATAAAATTGGAGGTGATAATGCAATAAAATAATATAAAAAAATTAGTGAGAAAAATTAGTATAATGATAATATAATGAAGTGAATAACTTAAGGAAATTAGTAGACATAAAAAGTTAAACTCTACCTTCATCTTGATTAAGATTGGTGTAGCATCAAAAATTGCCACCCTTGACAACTTCACACTAGCTTTAGCTCCCCTCTATGTGCTTGGACCTAATTATGCATTTATTCCTATTTTATGAATATCTTTGGAAAATCAAACAATGGGAATGAAAATAAGCATTTAATATTTGCCCCCGATGTTTAAGGCCCCAACAAGGATGGGTTTGAACTAGGGCTCCCAACGCCCTTGTCCAACCATTTTGGCTCCAATTTGAATATGTAGGTGTCAATATTTTATTATTTGAAAATCCAATTTTATTTGTTGACTATCGACATTTGATTTTCAAGAAATTAGAAGAATTGCATATAAATACGGGTCATTTTCACTATTTTAATTCTAATGAATCTTAGCATGTTTTGAGAAAGAAATTGATATTATTATTAAACAATCAAGAGAAATTAAGAGAGGAATTATCAAGATTATTGTAGCATTTATTTCAGTCAAGCACCATGTCAATCATATATCATGTTTTTATGTAAGTTTTTTCATATTTTGTGTTCATTTGTTTTGTGAGTACTAACAATTGTAGGAATTCAAATCAAGAAACAATTTCTCCTTGAAGGTGATGAGTACATGACTTTAGTCCATCAAGGAATATAGATCTGAGTAGTGAGTTGCAACAATTTTTCAATTTATCACTTGTTATCACTTTCCTCTACCCGATCGAGGGTAAGCTCACTTTTTACAACATCGTAATTGTTATGGAGGTAGAAATACCAAAATAGGGTTTGACTTAGGCAAGCCCCAACTATATGACACAACCCTTCCCCCTCTTTCATGTGTGCAGGTTCTCAGATATGAAGAAAATTGGAGGAATATTGAGGATTAATTTCACATTCATGCATTCAATCCCTACAAGTTGTCAAATCAAGGAAAGTGGATTTTATCAACAACATACAAAGTTTCGACAACAACCCTAGGAGAGAAGGACTTGCAAATAAAGAGAAACATGAGTGTGAAATCAAATCTTGAATAGAAGTAAGATAGTCTAGGGAACCCCAAGCCATTTTCTAGCTATTTCAACACCAAATTTATATGTCAAGTTCTTTTGTGTCTACTCTCTTATTTTTTGAAATCTAATTTTTGTTTTTGTTATGTATTTCTCAGAAATAATCTCAATTTGTTACATTTTCATTAGTAACATAGGAACAACATTGCATCATATAATTTATTCAATTAATTAGAACACATCATTTACCACACAAAAAGGATTAAAACCTTGAACCGTCGTTTTGGATTTTCCATTGAGGTTTGTATCCAAGTGGATATCGAGATCACTTTTAATCTTTAATGTCCCTAATTGAAAGAAGTGTGATTTAAGACCTAGATCCCTTTTTCCATTCAAACAATTGGTAGGGTAGTTATGCATATGATTAGCTTCTTTGAATTTTCTCTTGAAAAAATATCTTCTTCAACAAGGGTTTAGGTTTATTGTAGGCAAACATGGTGTTGGTGCTTAGTGTCTCTCTTTTATTTTCTTGACCTATCTCCCCTTCAATATTTCTTTACATGTTCTTGGTTTTTCTTATGTTCTTATTCCTTCTATATTTTTTATTATATTTATATTAATATCATTAATAGTATTATTTCTAGTGTATTTCTTAGTTGCTTATTTTCTTTATTAACTTTGTTAACAATACAATCATATCAATTATAATAATCATTTTATTTATATTTGTAGTATAGAAAAATGTACTCCTTTACATCTTCACACTATGTTTGCATTCCCTTAATTAATTGGACTTAATTAAGCTTCTAATTGCCTAAATTATGCATTTTGAAGCCTTATAATTCTCGTTTTCCAAAAGGGAAACTTATATTAAACAACTAACAACATTAATTTAAACATCTTGGAAATTGTGTGTCCTAGATTTAAGTCCCAGGACCCATTTTCCGAAGGGTGAACGGTTCCTCCTTAAGTGCCAAGACCCAATTTAAAATATGTTTTTGGTGGCACTTTAATGATTCAAATTCAAGTTTCAAATGTTGGCTTGTGGAATCTATTTTTTGGGGAATTAGATAAAAATCTATAAATACATAGTTATTTTATCAATTCAAAATATCTAGCATTAAGGCAACTTTCACAAGAGAAAATATTATTGTCAAGAGCATTGAAGAGAAACATTATCAATCATATATAGCAACAATCAAGATCATGTCATCATGTCAAAATTATTTGTATTCATGCATGTTTTTGGAGCTAACATTGTGATGTAGGTTTCAAGCATTCAAGCATCAAGATCAATCATCTGATCAAGCCATTTCATGTAAGATCCAATCCTTAGAGAGATGTGTTAGACTTCAATCCTCTAAGGGCAACCATTAATGGTTTGGTGAGTTGTGACATAACATTGCTCATTCATCAAATTCTTTCCATTTTGTTAGTATTTTATCATCAAGGTTTAATTACCAAATTGAGGTTTGACCAAGGCAAACCCCTATTCACCCAAAAACAAACATTTTCCCTCTCTTTGTGTTTGTATATTTGTAGGTGAAGAAGGACTGAAATTGAATCAAAAGATCAATTTTGCAAAGTTTTCAACATTGTTGTCAAGCCACGAAAAACTCAGATCTTGAATTTATTTCTGACTTTTCGACAATGAAACCTGGGGCAATCAAAAGCTTAGATCTTGCACCAAAGGACCCTCGAAGTTGAGAAAAATCTATGTACAAAGACCCATCCTCCCTAGGGAAAATGAGTAGTTATAGGAAACTCAACACCCATTTTTGGAGTCGTACACACTAGTCTTCCCTTCTCAAATATGTCAAAAAATTGATGTTTTTGTTTGTGTTATCCTTTAACTATGCATTTTAATTTTTATATCATATAATTGAGTTCATTAGGCATTTTATTTTTATCTCCTAAAAGTGTATTTTAATCATTTTTTCTCATAAGAAAATAAAAGATCCTCCTAATAGGGTTGACTCACCTCAAGGTTGAAATTCAATCCTATCCTTGGGAAATCACTTTTTCTAATGAAATTAAAGAAGGTGTAGGTGTGTTAAAACCCTCACATACTCGCATCCACCGCCACACTTACCATTTTGTATGTTTCATTTTGGTGAACCCAACATTCTTACACTATAAACTTTCTGATTTGGTAGTCTTTTCAAACCCTAGATCTATATTTTGCATTGCATTAGTTTGTTTTGCATCTCATTTAGGGTTTCACAATTGCATTAGCTTGCATTTCATTTAGGGCTTTAAAATTACATTTTGCATTGTTTAAAATCTCAAAAATCCAAAACATTGCATACATGTTACATTGATTTTGCATATTAGTGTCTTTCAAATCATTTACATTAGAAAATTTAGTTAAAATTGCATTCCAAAATTTGTCATTTTGTTCACTTTTTGTCATTAGTTGCATTTTTATTTAGGCATCAAAATATGGAAAAATGTGTCATAGTAATCACAATCTGCAAACTGAAATAGAGAACACAAATAGTAAACTAAAAACTCATATTTCAATTTTAAAACCTCTATTCAAGGACCCATTCACCCTTGGGTGAAATTGTCCCTACATAGGTGTCCTCACAAAATTTGCATGCATTATTGTCCCTTTTTTGAGTTCTTTTTTTTGTTGTTCAAACTATATGTTGAAATTCTAAAAAACAATTATTGTATGTGCAAGAAAAGGTGTCATTTTATCTCATTTGTTGCAAACTCATGAAAATTTTGTTGCATTTCAGTATTGAAAATCGTCAACTCTATAGGAAAATTGTTTATATTTCTAAAGCATTGAATATTTTGGATAGATTACTTCTCATTTTTACATAAATAGAGCATGTTTCCTTTTCAAACATTTGGTTCTCATAGAGTATCACATGGTTTTATGATTCTATTTTCCCTACTCATGGGCATAATCTAGGAAAACAAAATAAAATATTTGACAAGCATGTTAGTTACCCTCCTAATATCTATCGTATTTGTAAGAATGTAATAACACAAGAGGATGCAAACATAGACAATCATGACAATCATAATTGTTCTTCTCTTGATACCTCTCCTATTTGTGATGAAGGTATCTTGGTGTTAGAAGATCCAATCATTGAGTGTCATGAGAATATTATTTTTCCCTCTCCCCCTAACCCACCCACTTTGGAATATATTATGGAACAAGAGGATGAGATCATTGAAACATTCCTTAACATCACCTTGCCTAGTCTACATTCATCTTCTAGCATCTCTCCCACTTGTGAGAATAATTTAGTGAAAGAGAGTGCAGTCATGGATAATCATGACAATCATAATTGTTCTTCTCCTGATACCTCTCCTAATTGTGATGAAGGTTTCATGGTGTTATAATATTCAACCATTGAGCATCAAGAGAATCGTGTTTGCTTCTCTCCTAAAACCTCTCCTACTTGAGAAGATATTGTTGGATATAAAGATGACAAGAAGGATTTCCTATATGAACATGCTAAGGTCACCTTAGATTCCCCCTTGTTAGAAAATCATCAGCAAGAAGTCACATCCACTAAGGTTATGAGCACACAATTTTCCATTAGATATCCTTTGATTACTGGACCTCCAAAGCCTCCTCTTGGACCTCCCCTAAGTCCTTTAATTATTGGACCTCCTAAGTCACCTCTTGAGCCAAATCTCATTATAAGACCTCCTAAACCTCCAGGACATATCTTAAATTTTGCAAGGAAACCTTGTAGTAACAATGTTTCGCAAAAACTGAGTTATAATATTGTTACTCACACATATAACAAAAGGAATAATAGGCAACCACAAACCATACCAACTTCATTACCACTACATCAACCTATTTTTCCTAGTGCTCCTTGTTTTCCTTTGCACAATGGAAAGGAGTATGACCTTGTGGAACAACTTAGAAACACTCCTGCTAAGATTTCTTTATGGTACCTTATTGAAGCTTCACCTAATTATCATAGAATGCTTCAAAATTCTTTACAACAAGTTTTTATCCCTCTTGATGTGCATCCAAATGATGTATCAGCCTTAATTCAAGGTAGGAACTCAATCAACTTAGACATTACCTTTCATCATGATGAGTTACCTCAATTAGAAGTGCAAAAATAAAATGATGCTTTGATGATAGTGACTTGTATTAACAATAATGGTCATATTTTTGGAATTGAGTGTACCCTCATTGATAATGGTTCAATACTCATTGTTTGTAGTGTAAGCCTTCTATACAAGATGGGAATAGACAAGAGTCAAATTCAACCCGATTCTTTATCTATTTGTGGATTTAATAATATGGGAAAACAACCACCTGGTGTGATAACATTACCTATTAAAGTTGGAAAGGTAACATTGCAAAATCCTATTCATGTCATTCCTCAAGAACTGTCATGTAATCTTCTCCTAGGTAGACCTTGGATTAATGTAATGAATGCAGTGCCTTCAACGTTACATCATCGAGTAAAGTACACTTATCAAAAAAAAGTCTACACAATCAAAGCCGACCCAAAATCCTATCACAATTGTTAGAAAATTGATGTTGTAATGACAAATCCTCTTACAACATTGACACCAACTACAAAAGTGGAGCCGATACAAGAAGTAAAAGAGAAAACAATCACAAAACTATTGGATGATGATTGGTTTTCATTAGACTTTACACCTACATTCATGGGAGAATACAAGATCGCACACAAATTAAGAAAAGAGAAAGAAGCTACCATAATATCATTAAAAGCACGTGAGTCCATAACTTTAGCAAAAAAGAGGAAAACATAAATTATACATCCACATATGATGAGTGTGATCATGAGAAACCACCAAATCCAAAATAAATGAAAAAATTTATGGAAAAGGTTATGAGATTTTGAAATAAATTGGCTATAAGGGAAATAGATGTGGTGTTAAAGATAAAGGTATTTGTGTCCCTATAGAACCTAGCCCACAAGAATAAACACAAGGTCTTGGATATTGTCCTTCAAAAGAAACAACATCAAAGAAACATTCGCTTAATATCAATGTCATCATGCAAAACACTCCAAGTACAAATATTTCTTCATCTTCAAACACATGTCTTAGCAATGATTGGGGTTCATTAGATTTTACACCCTCCTTTAAGGGAGAGTAAAAAATCTCACAATCTAAAGTGTCTTATGTGAATATGAAACTTTGTAGTAAGAAAGAAAGACCTTTATCACAAAAGAAAACATCTTATACCATTGATCAAGAGAGTACCTTGTTTAGGCTTCTCCAATCCCACTTGATATCTCTCCCTCCAAGAACATGAAATAAATTTTATAAAAAAAGTTCATTTTGTGTGTATCATCGAGTTCATGGTCATTCTACTAATGAATGTAAGGCTTTGAGTAATAAAATTAAACATCTTAAGGATTGTGGTGCTCTTCCTTGTGTTGATGCACCTATTTCCTCTAATTGATATTGATTTTCATCCTATCATGTTGCTCATCACTAAGTGGAATTGGTAGCTTTGTGTCTTGTTCATTTCCATTCATGGTGGTACAATCTTAGGTGCAACCATATTTATCTTGGCAGCAACATGATAGTTATTGGTGGTTGTCTTTGTCTCTATGATTGGGGGGCAAGGATAACTAGTTTTCGGAGGTGTGCATTCTCTTCAAGTATCCCCTCCTCCTCTCTTTCTACTTAAAATATCAACATAACAAGTATGTTGACATTTTAAGTGGGGGGTTTATTGTCCCCCGCTCATTGTTTTTATGTTCCCTTCTTAGTGATGATATCATACATCTCATAGGAAGTGTGAACTTTTTATTCAAATTGTGGCTTTCTTGATCTATGTGACATGTATTCTTTATGGTGATATTATGCTTGATATTCTACAAAGAGTGTGACCTTTCTTGGCATATGACATTCCCCTTGCTGGAAATTCTATGATTAGTATTCCCTAAGATGTGAATCTTTTTATACCTCGACTAGTCCTCTCTTGGTGACATCAAGCATGATGTTCCATAAGGTGAGACCTTTCATGTATCAAGAAAAACCCCTTTGAGTATCCCAACCCAAAACTAATTCATGGCCACTAAGCATAACACAACTTTCTTTGTAGTGCCATTATGTCATGAGTGTATACAATAACGCAACTTGCTAGCCTTGTGAAAACCTTTGACCATTTAGTGTGGTGTCTTATCAAAGTTATCATGGAGTATAACTTTTGGTATGGTTGGCATATGGGAGCCTATAGACCTGGCATGACTTTCCTATCACCACTTTTTTGGTGAGTTTTCACCTTGTAGACCTAGTGTGTGAGCATATTTTTCATGGCCACCTAACATAACACAACTTGCTTGCTTATAGAGCCATGTGTTTCATAAGTGATTTTACATCCTTATGAGTGTGTTCGATGGATGTGGCATAATATAACTTGCTAGTCCATCTTTTCTCACATTAATTTTGACATTGTATGATTGTGTATCTTGTCTTGCTACTTCATATCATTCATGTGTGTGCCTTTGTGCTTATGTTGATTTGTCATGGGATCTTGGATCTTGAGGGCTTGTGCAAACCCCTTGATCCTTTTCATCCTCTCCCATCTACATTTGTGCACTTGGACCCCTCTCGACGTATATTTGTCTACTTTAGTGTGAGTTTGAGCGTAAGTTCATACTCTCACTAAAGTGGGGGCTAAATGTAGTGTAGAAAAATGTACTCCTTAACATCTTCACACTATGTTTGCACCCTCTTAATTAATTGGACTTAATTAAGCTTCTAATTGCCTAAATTATTCATTCTTAAGCCTTATAATTCTTGTTTTCTGAAAGGGGGACTTATATTAAATAATTGTCAACATTAATTTAAACATCTTGAAAATTGTGTGTCCTGGATTTAGGTCCCAAGACCCATTTGCCTAAGGGCGAATGGGTCCTCCTTAAGTGCCAAGGCCCAATTTAAAATATGATTTTTGTGGCATTTTAATGATTCAAATCCAAGCTTCAAATGTCGGCTTGTGGAATCTATTTTTTGAGAAATTAGATAAACACCGATAAATACATAGTTATTTTATCAATCCAAAATGTTTAGCATTAAGGAAAATTTCACAAGAGAAAATATTATTTTTGAGAGCATTGAAGACCAGCATTATCAACCATCTACAACGAAAATCAATACCATATCATCATATCGAAGTTATTTGTATTCATGCATGTTTTTGGAGCTAACATTGTGATGTAGGTTTCAAGCATTCAAGCATCAAGATCAATGATCCAATCAAGCCATTTCATGCAAGATCCAATCCTTAGAGAGATGTGTTATACTTCATTCCTCTAAGGGGAGCCATTAAGGGTTTGGTGAGTTATGACATAACATTGTTCATTCATCAAATTCTTTCCATTTTTTCATTATTTTATCATTAACGTTTAATTATCAAATCGGGGTTTGATAGAGGCAAATGCCTATTCACCCAAAAAAAAAAAAAAATCCTTCTCTTTGTGTGTTCAAATTTACAGGTGAAGAAGGACTAAAATTGGATCAAAAGAGCAATTTTACAAAGTTTTCAAAGTTGTCAACATTGTTGTCAAGCCACAAAAACTCAAATCTTGAATTTATTTCCAACTTTCCAGTAGTGAAACCTAGGGCAAACAGAAGCTCGGATCTTGCACCAAAGGACCCCTGAAGCTGAGAAAAATCCATCTACAAAGACCCATTCACCCTAGGGTGAATTAGTTCTTGTAGGACACTCAACACCCATTTTTGGAGCCTAGTACACACTAGTATGCCCTTCTTAGATTTTCCAGAAATTTGATGTTTCTATTTGTGCTATCCTTTAACTCTGCATTTCAATTTTTATATCATATAATTTATTTCATTAGGAATTTTATTTTTATATCCCAAAAGTGTATTTCAATCATTTTTTATCACAAGAAAACAACAGATCCTCCTAATAGTGTTGACTCACCTCAAGGTTGAAATTCAATCCTATCCTTGGTAGATCTCTTTTTCTAATGAAATTAGAGAAGGTGTAGGTGTGCTAAAACCATCACATACTCACATCCAACACCACACTTTGTAACATGCCCATTTTTCTACTCAATAACTTTCCTATGTTTTAACCTCAAGTAAATAGTTTAAGCATCTAACCTTTATGAGCAATAATTTTTTTCTTTTCAAATATAAAGATAGCATGCACATTTGAAATAAACATATTTCCAAACTTTCTCATTGCATTATATCAAAGTATTATAAGTTCCCAATGTATTGATTTCATAGTACATAATTTCATGATAGCATTTCTCTTTTACATTTTTTCCATAGTAATGGATATAAAAATACATACAAGGCTTCATTGAGCTTACTGGAAATAGGTATATGAATCATCCAGGTGTCCTCCATAAAATCTTGGTCACCTACTAATAAGGAGAAGCATCACTCAAGCACTTTTCTGCCAACCTTGGACTAACTGTGATCCCCCACACATCTACCAAACTAGTAGATGGCCATACCCTTTGACGAAGAGATTGGTTCGGTAACCTCATAATAAAAATGACCTTCCTTGAGCTTGGTGTTGTGTCCTATATATCTAGATCTGTCACACGGTGGATACAACCTACACATATGACATTCCCTACCTAGTATGTAAACTCGGATCATAGTGAACTAATAGTGTAAACAATGGCAACTTACACTCCCTTGGCCAAAGTATTCATTGCCCAAAATTTAGAGTGGATGTCATACACTTCACCCACCTTCCTAGCTCGAATTATATTGACCATTCATATCCTATGCATAGGCTATCCCCTTACACCATGGAGTAACCTTAACCCTGGGAATAACCTATTAATAGCTCATGTTAAGAAGTAAGTGATGTCATAACATCTTGTCTAATTAGGTTTCACCCTTTCCCATGGATTAACCATACAATTATTTCCTAATGACACAACATTAAATGACTCTATTTCCAAAAGTAAAATATCAACAATAAATTATTCTTATTAAAAGTATAATCTCATCAATAAATGAACTCAATCAAAAGATCAATCATATCAATAAATGTCTCATTCAAAAGTACGGTCTCAATAATAAATCAGCTCTAATTGAAAGTATAATCAACAAACAAATGATCAACCAAATCATATAGGTTAAATCCCAACTTATTTTCTTCAACTAGTAATCAAATAAACAACCCTATCAAATAGTTTATTCTCAACCTAGGGTTTCAATCAAAAGTAAAGTAGCATTCAAGTGAACATAACCAATCATAAAACCTCTCTTTCAAATACCTAAAACATTCACATGTTTACAGTATTTGTATATCATCTATAAGACATAATCAACTTGTGAGGAGTTGGTACATCTACACCCATAGTCCTCTCACAATATGATTTTGGGTTACTGAAACGTGAGTCCTCTTTCTAGAATTCTGTAAATAGGATTAGACTCTAAATCATAATAAGAAAATATGTTTCATCAACCCTATTGATCAATATGGATATAACTATCAAGTTCATACCCTAAACCTAGGGAAAGACTCCTTTCCTATCTCAAGGAGACATGAGTAATTAATCAAGTAAAGATTATCAATCAAGTTTTGCATAACATCGTAATGATGACATTTCCACTAAGTAAATCAAAGTAATTCAAAGTAACTCTATAACTCAACTTCACAAATTAAGCATCTACTATATAAACTTGTCTTAATATAGTATATAATAATAATTACAAACACCCACTCCATAATATGGAGTATAATAGAATTCCCTAGACTAGATTCATCAAAAATCTTTCACACTTATCCAAAGAAGATAATAACCTATTCATAACAAAACTACTAACTTATTTTCCAAACAAGACAAACAAGTCATACTATCTTTTCAAAACATAAAATGCATAATGGGGTAGAAATTTGCATGCTTATTTATGCAAAGCTCCAAATGCTCAATTGGATTCCTAGCTTAGCTTTCTCTGAAATCAGCTTGCAACTCCCAACTACCTCTCTTATTCTCTCCAAAACTCTCTCACGAAATCCTCTCACAAACTCTCAAAACTCGGAAAAGAAGAATAATAACAAATCAAAAAATAAACAGCAAGAGTACATAATGTGTCCCATATGAGGGAGAAGCACCTCTACTTATACAAAAAAGTGAGCAATTGCAGGCTAGAAACAAGCTCTCAAAGATGTCACTTCTCAATCAAAAGGGTTCACCTCAACAAGAAGAAAAGGTGGTAGCTAAAAACATTGCACAATAAACACATACAACCAAATTTTCACCATAAAGAATGAGCCGCTTATTCTAATGGACTACAAGAATAACACTCAGAAATGCAAGGATATTGTTTCCACAGGTCGACTAATTTTGGCCAGCTTCTCATTGACTATTTCTCTCATTCCAATTTTCTTAATATGTTGGAATTTGTATTGCAGATAGAATTCTAACAATTTCACACTATTCATATATTAGCACCACGTAAAACATCACACACCCTATTCTTTTGGTTGTTATTTGCAAAAGACTAGGTTGAAGTTCTTGTACGTTGGATATTCTCTTTGCCTTCATATTTTGACTTAGTCTTGGCAGATTTATCTCACACATTGGTTTGCTTTACTCCCACATGCTCTACTACAACGCTACATATATTTACACTACTCATCATTAAATACTTTATGCAATGCAATTTGTTTGTGTGCAACCTCTATTTGATTCGCAATCCCTTCTACTTATGTGCTTTATGTTGAAATGCACAATACAACTAAGAGGGGGGTGAATTAGTTGTATCAAATTCTTTACTTATAAACTTAATCAATTTCACTTTATCCACAATTTGTTATTAAGTGTGAACATGAAATGTCAATAAAAAATAAAACACCAGAGACACTAGATTTACGTGGAAAACCCAATGAGGGAAAAACCACGGTGAGGATTAACTCACAATATAGTAGTAATGCAATACCAGATACAAGGCTCATTGCCTAGTTACAAAAGGCTCACTACCCAGATTAAGGGCTCACTGCCTTAGGACTCACTATCCAAAAAGAGGCTCACTGCCTACAGAAAATACAAAGAGATAAATAAAGATCCACCACTAGGAGTTCCACACACTTCGCAACATGATCAAAAGATTGTAGACACCATCAGCTCACTGCTTTCAAGAATCTAACACAATGAAGTACTATTGCCACAATTCGCTCTTACACACTCTTCTTTTCGCACTTGTTCGCACACTCTTCTCTTGCTCGAATCGAAAGATGGATGGATGATCATTTTGCTACAACTTGATTCACTTTTATACCATCTTCAACCTTAGAAACATTCATCAAGGTCAGATATACAATTTCAAATTACAAATTCAAACTAGGTTGGCTACTCAACATTCCTGCGGTGGATAAGAATGTGAGAGGACCAAATTACGTATTTAATTTAGGACCCAAACAACATCTTGGATCACACACATGCTTTCTCAAATCAATGAAAAAGCTTAATGTATCGTGTAAACACCAGGTCGGCTGAACCTAATGAGAACACCGATGATCTTTCAAGTACACACATCACTAGTAAGATAATCACACATGGATTGCGCAACATGCTTCACCAATCATTTTACCATCTCTAAGAACACCTCAGATACATCTGCAACAACTTCCAAAAACTTCATTCATCATGAACTCTTCACTAGTCCAATCGAGAAAACCAGTAAAAACACATGAGCTCTAGAGCAGGTCTTTCAGAGTGCCAAACCACAAGAAAAAATTTAGAACACAAAACCATCAGAAAAAGTCATCTCCTAGATCTGCAAGATCTGAAACCAAATATTAGAATATTGTGGAGCCAAAACATTTCTCCCAGTCCATAATTAAATAATTATGACAAACCAGTTCACAGATCGGTGAACATAACTTTTACTCTCCATCGAACCAACAACTGAAACTCAGAATATATTATCCATTAAAGCTTATGAAAATACCTATAGATCCACATAGGTATAATATAAACATGGAAGAAATGTGGACTACAATACCAGAGCATGCTTAGAACACACTTCAACACAGCTTTCATTATTTCTCAAATTTTCTCAAAAGAACTTGGCAAATACACAACTTACTCAACCTGAACTATGTTGACATCAATGACAACATTAATGAAAACACCACCAAACACATTCACACTTGCAACAATCTCCCCCTTTGTCATTGATGGCAACAAATGATGTGAAAAAACACCAAAGACAGCATACATGCTTTTCAAAAGCAACAACCTGCCAAGCATAAAATTTTCACATGATTTCTCTCCCCCTTTGACATCAATGGAAAAGGAAATTCTTGCCATATAAAGCTATGTTCACTCTCCCTAAGGAGTACACCCACATCATATACTACAACAATGTACTTCTCTATTCCCCCTGAGGAGTAGACCTTAATCATCAGTCAAGAACAAAAGAATATGTGAATCCACTGGAATGATGCACCTCCATGTGTACTTAGTTCAAAGGAGGGGTAAAAACCCCTAACTTCCCTCTAAGATACTAAAAAGTATCCTTTGGAAGGGACTTAGTGAATATGTCTACAACTTGTTCCTTGGTAGGTACATATTCAAGTCTAACTTCATTCCTTAATACCTTATCCCTCAAGAAGTGATAATTGATAGATATGTGCTTTGTTCTAGAATGCATCACCAGATTCTTCAAAATGTTTATAGCACTTGTATTGTCACAGAATATAGAGATAGGTTCGTCACTCACCACACCTATGTCCATCAAGGTTTGCTTCACCCAAAGTACCTATGTACAGTAGGATGATGATGCAATATACTTTGCTTTTTTAGTGGATAAAGAAACTGAATCTTGGTTCTTGCTCAACCATGAAACTAATCTTCCTCCAAGAAAGAATGCTCCTCCGCTTGTACTCTTACGATCATCTACACATCCATCCCAATCTACATTAGTGTAGGCATTCAATGTGAAATCATTGTCATTCAGGTACCATAGCCCATAATCTGGAGTTCCTTTAAGATATTTGAATATCCTCTTCACAGCTATAACATGTGCTTCCTTCGGATCTGATTGAAATCTTGTAACTAAACATACTGCATGCATAATGTCTGGTCTAGTAGTAGTAAGATACAATAGTCTACCAATCATGGATATGTGCATGCTCTGATCAAATTTAGTAGATTCATCTTCCTTAGTCAGCTTACATCTAGTTACCATAGGGGTACAAACCAGTTTGGAGTCATCCATTCTAAACTTCTTTAACAATTCCTTAACATACTTAGATTGTAAAATGAATATCCCTTTTTCAGTTTGATTAAATTGAAGTCCAAGGAAGAAATTTAGTTCACCAATCATAGACATTTCAAATTCTTTTTGCATCTCTTCAGCAAACTTCTTACACATACCTTCATTTCCACCAAAAATGATGTCATCATCATATACCACAATTATCAACATCTTGTCTTCCTCAACCTTGAAGTAAAGATTGTTGTTTGTGGACCCTTTGTTGAATCCCTGCTTTGTCAAGTATCTATCTAATCTAGCATACCAAGCTTTGGGAGCTTGCTTCAGTCCATATAATGCCTTCTTTAACTTACAAACCATGTCTAGTTTGTCTAACAGTGAAAAACCTTTTGGTTTCTCTATATATACTTCTTCCAATTCTCCATTCAAAATTGCAGACTTGACATCCATTTGATATACTTTGAAGTCTTTATGAGCTGAAAATGCCAAGAACATCTGAATGGCCTCCATTCTTGCTATAGGTGAAAAAGTTTCTTCAAAATCTATGCCTTCAACCTATGAATATCTTTTGCATACCATTCTTTCTTTATTCCCTACCACTTCACCATCTTCATTCAATTTGTTTCTAAATACCCATTTCGAACCAATTACGTTCTTGTTTGCAGGTCTAGGGACTAGTTCCCATGTCTCATTATTCTCTATCTATTGTAGTTCTTCTTTCATTTCTCTTACCTAGCTTTCATCATTACATGCTTCACTCATAGTCTTAGGTTCAATCTTAGAAAGTAAACACAAGTTTACCTTAACCACATTGCTTCTTGTCTTCACTCCTTCACTTTTGTCTCTAATTATCTATTCCTCCGGATGATTTCTCTGAACATATTTAGGAGTCTTGGGTCCAGGTTCTGGAATTTCTTCTTCTTCACTTTGTTCTTTCTCTTCCTTTTCTTCTTCTTGTACTTTCTCATAAATAGTATCATCAGGTTCAACTTCAATTATTTCCACCAGTCTATACATAGCTTCATCAACCTTCACATTAGTACTTTCAATGATTTTTCTCAGTCTCTTATTAAAACATCTATAAGCCTTGTTGTTATTTGAATATCCAAGAAAGATTCCTTCATCACACCTAGCATCAAACTTTCCAATATTTTCTTCATCTCTTCTAATGTAACATCTACTTCCAAATACCTTAAAGTATTTCACAGTAGGATTCTTACCAGTCCACAACTCATAAGGAGTCTTAGTGTTGTTACCTCTTATTTGAACTATGTTAAGAATGTAAAAAACAGTATGAATAGCTTCTCTCCAATACACATCAAGAACATTTGATTCTTTCATCATAATTCTAGCAGCCTCTTGCATAGTCTGGTTCTTTCTATCCACAACTTCATTATGTTGTAGGGTTCTAGGAGTAGAATAATATCTTTTTATGCCATGCTCTTCACAAAATGAATTGAACTCTCCACCTCTATCAAATCTTAAGAATTTAACTCTCAGGTTTGCCTCATTTTCTACTCTTTCCTTAAACACCTTGAATCTATCAAGAGCCTAAGCCTTTTCTCTAATAAATGTAACCCATGTCATCCTAGAGTAATCATCAATTAAAAGCATAAAGTACCTATCACCATTCAAAATTCCTATTCTTGTAGGACCACAGAGGTCTATATGGATTAATTCTAGCATTCTGATAGAAGATTGATCTTTTCCTTTAAAACTGGTTCTTGTATGTTTTCCCATCTGAAAACTTCTGCAGATTGAATTAGAAGGCTTTGTGATTCTAGGAAGATCTCTCACAACTTCCCTAGAACTGATCCTAACTAGATTATCAAAATTCACATGTCCCATTCTCTAGTGCCAGAGTCAAATCTCATTGATTTAAGAAACAAAAGACTGACCATCACCACCTTTAAGTTGATAGATGTTTCCATGAGTTCTTCCTCTATATGCCACCACACTTCCAGATCCTTTTCTAATCTCACAAGTTTTATCCTTAAACATAAGCTTAAAACCTTTGTTGCACATTTGTCCAACACTTAAGAGATTATGCCTTAAACCCTTTACATAATAAACATCACCAATATTGTGTTTTCCATCAAAACTAATTGTTCCTTTACCAACACTCTTAGCACCAGAGTCATCTCTAAACATGACTATACCTCCATCATACTTCTCATGTTTAGTAAACTTACTCTTATCTCCAGTCATATGATTTGAACATCCGTTGTCAATTACCCAAAAGTCTTCATCCTGTCTGGAATGAAAAGCAGTCACCAGTGTACCTTTTGTTTCATCCTTCTTATTCTATGGACCAGATCCCTTTGCACATTTCCTTTCCAGTGCTAGAAACAAGCATTCATCTTTATCTTCCTAAAAGTCAGATTCATCATCAGAAATTCTTGCATCTTCCTTGACATAATACAACTTCTTGAACTTCTTATCCTTCTTATCTTTGTAATCATTGTTATTATCCTTGTTCTTCTTTTGTGTAGCTCTATTAGGACATCTTGATGCATAATGACCAATATTTCCACAACTGAAACACTTAAAAGGAAACTTACCTTTGTATTTACCAATACCTTTTTTCAATCTCCTTGTGAAATTTTCTTCTAGATCTTTTGTATCATCATCATCCAGATCATCTCCTATCTTCATTGCTTTAAAGGTTGTTTCAGTCTTCTCCTTATCTCTTGCAAATTTTCTCATCTCGAATGCAGTCAAGACAACATATAGATGCTCCTTAGTAAATGTCTTTAAATCATATTGTTCTTCAAGAGCAGATACTTTTTCACTGTAACTATCTAGTAAGGTCATCAAGATCTTCTCAATTATATCTTCATCTGTCATGGTATCACCTTGATTCTTGATCTCAGTTGCTATAGTTTCAACTCTCTGATAATAGCTTGCAATGTCTTCTCCTTCTTCCATTCTCAAGTTCTCAAATTTTTGTTTAGTAGTTAGTTTCCTTGACAACTTTACTCTATCATTCCCTTCATAAATGTCTTTCAATTTTGTCCATACTTCATAAGCAGTAGCCAGAGAAATAACTTTCATTCTTTCAGTTTTAGATAAAGCACTAAAGAGAGCATACCTTGCTCTTTCATTCTCTTCAAAAGCTGCAACCTCATCAGCAGAAGAAGGACCAACTGTTGGTATTACATAATTTGTCTCCATAGCTTTCCAAGTATTGAAACTAAGTGAAATCAGATAACTCCTCATTTGTTCTTTCCAGTCACTGTAATCAACTCCATCAAAAATAGGAAGCTGCAACTTGTGCGCCATCTGATCTACCTCAAGCGGTTAAGCTTTTCACTGAGGAACTAGAGCTTTGATACCAATTATTGAAATGCACAAGACAACTTTGAGGGGGGTGAATCAATTGTATCAAATTCTTTACTTATAAACTTAATCAATTCCACTTTATCCATAATCTATTATTAAGTGTGAACATGAAATGAAAATAACAAAAAGCAAACACCAGAGACACCAGATTTACATGGAAAACCTAATGAGGGAAAAACCACGATGAGGATTAACTTGTAATATAGTAGTAATGCAATACTAGATACAAGGCTCACTTCCCAGATACAAAAGGCTCGCTACCTAGATTAAGGGCTCACTGCCTTAGGACTTACTGTCCAGAAAGAGGGCCACTGCCTACAGAAAATACAATGAGATAAATAACGATCCACCACTAGGAGTTCCACACACTTCTCAACTTGATCAAAAGATTGTAGACACCATCAACTCACTGATTTTAGGAATCTAAAACAATGAAGTATTGTTGCCACAATTCACTCTTACACACTCTGCATAGGTATAAGACCAACACAAAATAAATGCAGACTACAATATCGAAGCACGCTTAGAACAAACTTCAACACAACTTTCATTATTTCTCAAAGTTTCTTAAAAGAACTTGGCAAATACACAACTTACTCAACCTGAACTGTGTTGGCATCAATGACAACATTAATGAAAACACCACCAAAAACATCCATACTTGCAACACTTTATTATATATGTATATCATGCGCTTTGTACATAGTATATGTTGTGTTTTATATGCATTTAACTTAAGCGTTATTCTTATGTGCTTTTATGGTTTATCCATTCACTTTAAATGGTAGTGCTTCTCTTAAGCTTATTACCACACATTTTAATATATAAACCATTATACTATATATATATTTTATTAATATATATTAAATAACTTTTATAATATATATATTAATATATATTATATTCACACATTTATTATTACTCGTCAATCAAATGTAGATAATATATAATTATACATTTATCAAAATAATGATATTATATTTTTACATATATATCTAATATATAATTTTTCATTTTTCAAAGATATTGATATATATATAATATATATATATTCATATACTTTAATACACGTATAACATAATACTTATTTAAATTATGCGTACACATTAATATATCTATATCTATATATATTTCTTACCTTATTATCAACTTCAATGATATATACACATATATGACAATATTCATGCAAGCCTTAATCAATGCAAGACACTAAAATCACTTTTATACGTAGACTCATATATACCCAACACAAATATTCAAACACGCAATTCAATCAAAGAACCAATCTTGAAAACAAATGCTAAAATCATAACTAATCAAAGACAACCAAACAAACTCCCCAATTAATCCAAGACTTTGACTAAGAGTTTACTTACCAAATCGTGATTGACTTTGACTCAACTAAACCAAACTAGAAGTGAGTGTGTGAAAGCTCAGTTAGGATTATTAAGAGTTACCAAACCAAGATCCTCTCCTGGGTGATACTCCCCCTCGGGTACCTAAGTCTTGAATATGTTCTTGCATCTAGCTTAATACATTGCATAGGTAGTTATCCATTCACATTAAATCCATTTGCATCGACAAAGTATTTAAAATATTCACATTGCAATACATATTATTTCATCGCATTTCATCAATATAAAACATATTCATTCCTTTAAAAGCAATAACATTTTAATGCATATTTACATATTTCATTCATCTAGAAAACATATTAAAGTTGCAATTTTTTATTTATCGTCATATTTACTCATGACGATGAAAGTAACTCGGTAACTATGAAACGAGGTGTAACACACTTACCTTTTTCCATATTTCAATATCGTTTCTAATACTTGGGTTTTTTTATTTTATTTATTTTTATCAATTATAATACCTTTAATCTAATATTTTTTATAACATAAATAATATTATTTTTTTTTGGAAGGTTAATTTTTGTATTAAAGGACACTCTCATTAATCAAAAAATAAAAAGTATGCATCAAACCCATAAATAAGGTGTTTTAAAATTTAACAAAATATTTTCAAACCAACAAAGAGGGAACCTAGCAACTAGATATGTAAAGATTCTATTGGTTTGATTTTTGTGATTTCCAACTGGTTCTTAAAGTAATCTAAACAATAATCAATTCTTATGCTCAAATACTTTAAGGGGTGGCTAATGAACAATAGATATATTAGACACTTTTCTCCTTTGCACTTCAAGCTCTACAAAACTTAAAAGGGTAGTCCTTTGGAATATCTAATAAAATTACACACAATTGGTAGCAATATTTTGTTATAATAGATATGCTCTCTCAGGATAGACCAAGAATTACAAATGGAACTCAGTCAATGGGCTAGGTTCTTGGATATTTTATGCATTTTTTACTCTGAGAACATAAAATAGTGTTAAGAAATAAATTACAACAATAAGGGAAACATGATTTTCAAATTTGATGACCATGGATATGTAAGTAGAACTTATATTTAGACTAGTGTCTTAAACCTAGGCCACAGAGTCAAAGAGAATGCAATTAGATCTTAAATAATAGATTTTAACCAAATTCTATGAAAGCTTGTATACTTTCAAAACCCTCAAGATTTCTAATACAACAATTTAATCTACTACTTGAATAGAATCTATAGAAGAAACATTCATTTACAAAAAACTTGCAACGATGAACAAAAATAATCCTTGATCAAGTTGTATTCATAAGTGAAATGAAGTATATACTTTAGGAGACAATTAATTATGAAATTATCAACACTCATTTGTTCAAAACTAGTATTGTTATACAAATTTAACAATTATATTCACAATTATTTCCTAAAAACCTAGACCAGACTGATACAATATTAGAACATAGACTCACTATTTACAAAAATCTAAGATCATTTGCAAATGGCCCTTAATTCCCTTTTATAAAGACAAGGGGGAAACAAGCTTCAAGCCATGGATAGATGTCACATTTTCATTTGACAATATTATCCTAGGATCAGACAAAACAAGTTACAACCAAATAGTAAGAGATAAAAGATGTACAACTAGAGGACAAAATAGTTAGAAGCCACATGAGGAGATATTTTTTCACATAGACAATGAAACAAGAAGGAGAAGACTCATGTACTTTTTTAGTTGTATCTTTGCATCCATGTTGTAAAAACATTTTTTGAAGGCCAAGGATGTGCCAAATTGATCTGATGTGAAGAAAATTATTAGAATATCCCCCCTTAGCCCACTTCTTTGCATCCTTAACAAAAATTTCTAAACTTATCTCCAATTTTAGTATTTTTTCTAAAGTAGCACTCATCTTGTCTACATCTAGAGTATAATATACAAGAATATAGCTCAAGATGGGAGTAACACATTGCTAAATTCGTCCCTTCATACTTTATATTCCTTTGTTTCACCATCCTCATTTATGACATTAGGCATTAGACCATACTTGAGATCATGAAAATATTCTAAAAATTTCTCCATGGCTAATTGGAAATTTTGATGTACAATCATGTTATCATCAATGGCTTCCAAAACATCAGAGATAATCTCTAACTCTACTAGAGCATATAAGTCAAAATTTTCCATTACCATCATCTTTTCAATTAATTGCCTCCTCGGACTCCAAGTATCAATAATACCCTAAAGTTTATTTTTAAGATGATATGAATGATATGGGTAGATTTGAATTCATTATACTTATTCCATGTATCCTCTAGATGGCTCAAAACACATGAAAACCTATGCCCAAAAATTTCATCAACCATTTCTGAGAGCTTTTCTTTTTTATCCTTCTTTTCTTTATCTTCTACCTTTTTTTGATCACTCAATTCCCTCTTAAATTAAATTATTTCCACATTCAAGGTTGCCTTTTCTTGGTCATCATTTTCACTCACTCCTGACTAAGAAGGTGTTAGCAATCCATAAAAACATTCAACTACTCCTACAACTTCAGACTTTGGTCATTAACCTTATTCAAATCTACTTCTAGCTTTTTGACTCTCGCTTCTGTGAACATGGTCGTATTCAATGTTAATTTTGTAGCTAACAAAGCACTTGTGTCACCCATTCTTCTGACAATTAATTTTCCATTCAATTCACTTGTGTCTTCAATAACCTTGGGCTTTTCTATCTCAGTAAATATTGACCAAAAATGGCTAGGGTTTCATGCCTAGGGTTGAACCTTAAGCCAAGATAAAGGGCATATTCTTGCTCTTCTAATGCTAACAATGGGTTATTTACCTCTTTCCTCCTGATTATATCAAATGCAATTGAAGATGGTATATCCCAACTTGGAAATAGTAGGCATCCACCATTCTTAACAAGTTCCCTACCCTTTTCAGGTGTCATACTTTCTATCTCTATATTTAATTTGTCTCAAAATTTGGTAATGACCTCCTTTCTCTTTTCCTCGGTGAGATTTTGGTCATCCAATGTTTGATGCAACTCCTCACCTTTACTCTTAAGGATAAAATCCCTAAATTCATTTGTAGTAATGAATTTGTCATCCATCATGAATTTAGAGCAAGCAAGTGCTCTCACATCATCAACAACTTGGCCCCTAGTCACAAAGCTAATCAACATCCTTTAAAATGATGGTCTTTTAACTACAACTCTTGGATGGGGATACACTACCTAAACCAAACTACAATCCTCTTGGAATTCATCACAGGAAATATGATAATCCACCAAAGATCCTACTGATAGAGCCACCTATTGTAAAGGTGTGACATTTTATGGGACCTATTGTTCTACTGCTTGGGATGATGAGGGAACAGGATCATCTCTTTAGGTAATTTTTAGTGGTACATTTTCTAGCAAAACGGTTGTGTTATCAAGAATTATCATTATTCTCAGGATTGGATCTTGGATTTGTGTGTATGCTCCCTTGTAAGAATGGTCTACCCCTTTTCTTCTATCCTTGGCCATTTGGATTCTAACCCAATGTTCCCTTCTTTTTATTGCCTCCTTAGTAGATGGGAAATTCCTAATAAGATCCTCAATAGGATCATATTCATGCACAAAGGCTACAAGCATATATTTTGTCCTTACATTATGAATAAAGTGCTCAAGATCATGCTTTTTAATTTTATCAACCCTCATTCTATAGGGAAACAACTTGTTTAAAAGGAATTCCAACCCTTCTTTAGATGTCACCATGAAGTCTTAAAATATAAGAGTGGAGGGGAGAATTGCATGTTTCTTATAGTTTATGAAATGAGTTTTATCTGCCTCATTTAGTTGCCACATGATCTCCAAATATGAAATTCTTTTTGGAATTGATTTGGGCAAGATGTGGGGAGCCACTAGGGAACCATAAACCTTGATGACTATTGAATTTGAATGGAAATACTAGTCTTCCCAATTATGATCAAACCCTAGCTTAGGTTGAAGCTCCCTAGGTCTCAAGAATCTTGTCACTTCATTTGTCTATTGAAAATGAAGGTAAATTTGTAGCTTAAAACTTATAAAACTATGTGATTGTAGATCTAATTAAGTATTATTTGTCACAATTATTTGTGCATGATTAATCTATTTAGATCAATTATTTGTCAATGATTTATTCTATTTAAATCAATTTTATCTTTTGTAGAATTAGACAGAAGATTGTAGAAAAATGTAGACAGAAGATAGAAGTGACAACATATACGTGGAGAAACCCTTTCGAGAAAAAACTCCACCAGAACCGATATTGCTCGTATTATT
The DNA here is from genome assembly GCA_007115665.2 of Sequoiadendron giganteum. Classification (NCBI taxonomy): domain Eukaryota; kingdom Viridiplantae; phylum Streptophyta; class Pinopsida; order Cupressales; family Cupressaceae; genus Sequoiadendron; species Sequoiadendron giganteum. The sequence continues at coordinate 489,356,622 of CM021103.1, forward strand.
TAACCTTAGAATAAGATTGCAATAACACTATATCAATCCTTGATTGATATGCTTCCTTTTTCTTCAACATTGCTTCTTCACAACCTGCAATAAACTCATATGAAATTCTTATGCACTTGTTGCAATATATAGACAATAATGAGCATTGTAAACTCCTAAGAGTTGACAATTACAAAGCATTAAAGATTATCTCAAAAACCTACGCCTAGATTTTCCAAGCAGAGTTCCACTTCCTAAATAGAAGTCAAACCAAAGTCCTCCTTAATTTAGGTGCCCCAAACTGAACACTTAACTAAAATCTGGTCTCAAAGATATCTTGGAAGCTTCACCTCAAAGATGGTGCCAAAGAATAGGCCCACTTAATTGAACCTTGTAAATATCTTCTCATGGAAAAGATGTTAACTGAAAGATGCCAACTTGGGCGCCCAAGGTGGGTCCAAGTCAATCTAAGTTAACTGAAACATATCTCTCCATCAATTTATGCAAACAATATGCATGATTGATCATCTCCACTTAACTGAAATTATCCACCCATTATCTGTCATGAAACTAAAGTCATTAGTCAAGTCAACTAGTATACAACTGAAAATAACTACATGCAACTGAAGATAACTGAACCATAACTGAACTGAACTGAATTGAGCTGATATAGAACTTATACTTAATTGATAGTGTCACTCCACTCTTATAAATATCAATCCCTATTTTTTAGGAACCTAGACATGTGTTACTGAAGTGTTATCAATCCTCCAAATAGTTAACTGAAACAAGGTGGGTTCCACCTTCCATGTGGGCGCCCCATGTGCTCCTATTATTTAGGAACTCAAAATGGATGCCCCCACATGTTCCTATTATTTAGGAATAATTACAAATGTCAATTTACATGTTCATTTCATTCGAATTTGATCTCACTCTAATCCTAGTGTTGGGGAACACTTTCCAAGGACTTAGGAGATACATGAAATATGTTTAGGATTGCAATTAAATGGCATCATATTCCCAACATTCTCCCACTTGACATTATACATTGCAATTATTCTAAAAAAGGAATCATTATTATAAATCAAGTACAAGACTCAAGACCAATGGCCTTCCTGCACCAAGAGAGCTTATTTGTAGGAACTAGTTTCATAAGATAATTTGCAGCATTGATCAAAGTGTCAACTTTCTCAATCAATACCTTCCCACTCTCAACCATTTCTCACACAAAGTGATACTGAAAATCAGCATGCTTAGTACAAGCATGATACATAGGATTTTTGGCTAAATAAATAGCACTCTAACTATCACATTCAAGTCTAATTTTTTTGCAATTAAAACCAATACCTTTCCCAAGTCTCTGTAACCAAACTGTCTCTTTAGAGGCATGCGTAGCAGCCATGTACTCTGCTTCTATTGTGGACAAAGAAACCGTGGGTTGCCTCTTACTCATCCAACTAACCGCAACTCTAAACAAAGGAAACACATAGCCACTTGTCGACCTTCGACTATCCAGGTCTCCTGCCCAATCTGAATCAACAAAACCATGTATGTCCAATGATCTATGCATAATATCAATATCATTAGCACCATGATAAAACAAATAGTAATCAAAAGTACCTTGTAAATATCTAAACACCCTCTTAACATAAGTCCAATGTTCTTTACCAAGGTTATACATAAACCTACTTATAACTCCCACTGCTTGGGCTGTATCTAGTCTTGTAGAGACCATTACATACATCAAACTACCAATTGCACTAGCATACGGAATTTCAAACATTTCCTCATGATCAAAATCGGATTTAGGACTCATGTCTAAACTTAACTTTGTGCCAACTACTAAAGGAATATTAATTGGTTTATTATCTTGCATGTTAAACCATTTCAAAAATCGTATCAACATAGTTGCTTTGACTTAAGCAAAGATTTTTGTTACCTCTATCTCTGTTGATCTCTATACCAAGGATATATTTTTCAGCCCCTAGATCTTTCATCTCAAATGTGCTAGAGAGTTGAAATTTTAATTCTTTGATTATTACCTTGTTGCTACCAATAAACATGTCATCAACATACAAGATAATAATTAAAAGTTGATCATCAATAAACTTTATGTAAACATAATGATCTTCCTCACTCCTAACATAACCAGTTTTCAATGCAAAAGCATCAAACTTCTGGTACCACATTCTCGGTGATTGTTTCAATCCATATAAAGATCTCTTTAACCTGCAAACCAAATATTCTTTTCCTTTTACAGCAAAACCATCAGGTTGCTTCATATAAATCTCCTCATCAAGATCCCTATGCAAGAAAGCAGTTTTCACATCCATTTTCACTATCTCAAAATCATGAGCAACAACAATAGATAAAAAAAATCTAATAGAAGTTAATTTAGCAACAGGAGAGAAGATTTCATTAAATTAAACTCCCTCTCTCTAGGAGTAGCCCTTGGCTACTAATCTAGCCTTGTACCTTTCAAGATTACCATCTACTCCAATTTTCTTTTTAAAGATCCATTTACAACCAATGGCCTTTCTTCCTTTGGGAAAACTCTCAAGATCCCATGTGTCACAAGCATCCAAGGAATCCATTTTCTCATGCATAGCTTGTGACCAAAGCTTGTTCTCATCTGAAGACAAAGCTTCCCTATAAGAACTAGGTTCATCATTAGTACTCATCAAATCAAATATACAACAGAAATAAGGTGGGCTATACCTATCAACGATTTTTTTTGTCTTGTGGGTCTTCTCAAAGAACGTTCTTCTTGTTCCTCAATATGCTCATCATGAGCATCTATCTCAAAAGAATTCTATGAACTCTCCTCATCCAATCCATCCAATTTTTCTTCAACATGTGCATCTTCATGCTTCTCAATTTTTGTCTCAAAATGCACTATTCGAGAAGTATCCTTCTCGTTTGGTTGTTCTTCTCCAATATAAGCTCTAAATTCCCTGAAAATCACATCTCTAGACAAAGTAATTTTTCCGAGTTAGAGGATTCCAAAGCTTGTAACCTTTTACAGTTTCACCATAACCTATGAATATGCATTTTTGTGCTTTTGGATCCAACTTAGACCACTTTTCTTTAGGCACATGAACAAAATCCTCATAACCAAATATCCTTAAATGTTCAACACTAGTTTTCCTACCTAACCAAATTTCATAAGGGGTTTTATCTTCAATAGATGAACTAGGAGATCTATTGATTAAATAACAAGAAGTACATACCGCATCAGCTCAAAGGCACCAATCTAGCTTAGCACTACCTAACATACTCCTAGCTCTTTCCATTAAGGTTTGGCTCATCCTTTTTGCTACTCCATTTTGTTGAGGTGTATATGGAGTAGTTTTTTGTCTCACAATTCCTACATGATTACAATAATCATCAAATTCCTTAGAACAATATTCACCACCTCTATCTGATCTCAACACTTTTATCTTATGATCTGATTGTTTCTCAACTAAAGCCTTAAATTCTTTAAACTTATTGAGCACATTAGATTTGTTATTCATAAAATAGATCCAAGTGTATCTTGAGACATCATCAATAAATGTGACATAATATCTAGATTTTCCAATAGAGTCAATATCCACAAGGCCCATAACATCTGAGTGAATAATCTCTAATAATCTTTTAGCTTTATTTGTTCCTTTAGGAAATGAAGATCTAGATTGCTTTCCAAACACAATGCTCACAAAAATCATTTTTTCCAATATTATAATCAGGAGGTCAACCAATTTCTTATTAAGAATGGTCCTAAGACCTTTTTCACCAATGTGGCCCAATCTATGGTGCCACAACATACATGTATTTTCAGCTTCAGTTACATTGGTTGATTTATTCAAATTGGAGGTATTAAGCTTAAACAAGGTCCCAATCCAAGATCCTTTAGCAACCACCATATTCCCTTTCACCAATCTGCAACCACCTTTGTCAAATGCCACATGCATTCCAGAATCATTGAACTTAGATACAGAAATTAGATTTCTAGCAAGTCCTGGAATATGTAAAACATCATTAAGGGTATTAACCCTACCGTCACTGAAACACAACTTTACCTCTCCTTTTCCCACAATCTTTGTTGTGATATTATCTCCAAAGAAGAAATTTCCTCCATCATATTCAGTATACTTAGTGAACCACTCCTTGTTAGGAGTCATATGATAGGAACAACCTGAATCAATAAGCCAAGATTCATCACTAACATTTTTACATGAAATAATCAATGAATCATTACCGTCATCTAAGTATTTCTCTATAGAAGCATCAAAACTCTTTTTCTTGTTCTTACAATCCTTCTTTACATGTCTTGGTTTCCCACAGTTCCAACACTTTACCTTACTCTTACCAGGGGTTTTAGACCATCCTTTGGACTTACCCTTTCCTTTCTTGTCTCCCTTAGGTTCCTTTTCCTTAGACCTACCTCTTACAAACAAGGCATCTTGGGAGCCCATTTTAGACTTCCTCCTCATCTCCTCTAATAGGAGAGTAGGAATTATATTGTCCATCTTAGGATTTTCGCCACTACCACTAATAGAAACAATTAGATTTTCCCAAGACTCTGGTAAAGAACAAAGTAACAAAATGCATTAATAAGACTTTTGGTTAGATAAATATCACCTATTCTCTTCCACAATTTATATGTGGCAGTTTCATCTGAAATATTCAAGAGAACAACATCAACAAGACATTATCTTATGGTTCCTCTTGCCTTCTTATCAATCTTAGCCCAATCCTCATCTAACATAGATGTAGGTGACTTTGTCTCATTACAAATAGCTAACCATTGATCTCTCTCTTCAAGGAGATCCTCCATTTTTAGTTTCCATATCTCATAACTAGATCCATTGAATCTCTCAATATCTAGACAAGAAGTATAATTCATTGCAACACACTTCTTTTACAAATTTGCAATAACACAGTAGTAAAAGCTCCCACTACAGCCAAAAAACCTTTAAACTTTACTAGAAAGGCGCCTCTAACTCTACCCAACCATTAGCTCTGATACCAAATGTTGAAAATGAAGGTAAATTTATAGCTTAAAACTTGTAAAACTATGTGACTGTAGATCTAATTAAGTATTCTTTGTCACAATTATTCATGCATGATTAATATGTTTAGATCAATTCTTTGTCAACGATTTATTCTATTCAAATCAATTTTATCTTTTGTAGAATTAGATAGAAGATTGTAGAAGAATGTAGACAAAAGATAGAAGTGACATAGCATATATGTGGAGAAACCCTTTCGAGAAAAAACTCCACCATAACCGATATTGCTTGTATTATTTAACCTTAGAATAAGATTACAATAACACTATATCAATCCTTGATTGATATGCTCCCTTTTTCTTCAACAATGCTTCTTCACAACCTGCAATAAACTCATATGAAACTCTTATGCACTCGCTACAATATATAGACAATAATGAGCATTGTAAACTCCTAAGAGTTGACAATTACAAAGCATTAAAGCTTCTTTCAAAAACCTACGCCTAGATTTTCCAAGTAGAGTTCCACCTCCCAAACATAAGTCAAACCAAAGTCTTCCTCAATTTAGGCACCCCAAATTGAACACTTAACTGAACTCTGGTCTCGAAGATATCTTGGAAGCTTCACCTCAAACTTGGCACCCAAGAATGGGCCCACTTAACTGAACCTTGTAAATATCTTCTCATGCAAAAGATGTTAACTGAAAGATGCCAACTTGGGCGCCCAAGGTGGGTCCAAGTCAATCTGAGTTAACTGAAACATATCTCTCCATCAATTTATGCAAACAATATGCATGATTGATCATCTCCACTTAAATAAAAGTATCCATTTTGTATCTTTCATGCAACTAAATTCATTAGTCAAGTCAACTAGTATACAACTCAAAATAACTACATGCAACTAAAGATAATTGAACCATAACTTAACTGAAATGAATTGATATAGAACTGATACTGAACTGATAGTGTCACTCCACTCTTGTAAATATCAATCCCTATTTTGTAGGAACCTAGACATGCATTACTGAAGTGTTATCAATTCTCCAAACAGTTAACTGAAACAAGGTGGGTTCCACCTTCCATGTGGGTGCCTCATGTGCTCCTACTATTTAGGAACTCAAAATGGATGCCCCCACATGTTCCTATTATTTAGGAATAATTACAAATGTCAATTTACATGTTCATTTCATTCGAATTTAATCTATTTATAATCCTAGTGTTGGGGAACACTTTCCAAGGGCTTAGGAGATACGTGAAATATGTTTAGGATTGCAATTAAATGACATCCTATTCCCAACATTGTCAATCCCTAATCAATATCCTATCCCAAATTTTTAAGAACACCTATGACAAAGTATTTCTCAAAGATACAATAATTGTAGACTCATAGTTGTTGTCCCAAATATACGTCCACTCTTGAACAGGGAGCATAAATCCTTGCTCATTAAAGGGCCTTATTTTCATATGAGGTGCCTATATTTTCCTTCTTGCATAAAGTAGAATATGGCACAATAATGAATACCATTTAAAATGGACAATGTTGGAATCCTTGCTAAGGGAACTCAAAGCCTTGTGAATTTCTCCTGCAACGTATCCTACATAGTCATATAGCCTATTAACATCTCTACTCTAGATGTCAATTTCCAACACAATCAAGTTTACTGGAATTTGAGTCTTGCAATCAATACTAATGCTTTGCATAAGAAAAATTAGGTTTTCTAGAAGTAATCCTCAAAGATATCATAATTAAATGGTTCAAGATCACCACTAGTAAACCTTTGAATTTCCATGTTTGGTCCCCTAGGCCTAAAACTTGATACCTATTTCACCCTCTAGCTATCTCTTAGACACCGATATTCTCTTTCCAATACCCCTAAATCAATGGGAAATTAAGTATTCATGTCCAAATTAAAAACTTCACAAATATAATCTTTGTCCAAAGTTAGCAAAGTGGCACTCTTGCTATGAACAATACCCCTAGTGTTGGGATCATATGCCCTAACTATAGCTTTAATCAGGTCAACATTTATAAAGACATTAGGGCATATTAACCTCCCCAATCCCATTCTCTAGATATTACAAATTGTTCTATATGAAAAGCACTTCTTGTAACAATATTTGAATGGTGTAGTCATGAATAGGGATTATGACATCCCTACAACAATCGTTTTATCCATAATTCTATAGATAAAAAAAAAAATCCTTAACCAACCGTAGGTCTCTTTGCAAACCTTGGTAACAGATAAGGATAAAACCCTAGATCTATCTAAAATTATGAGAAGTGTTCAAATCATATACCATGAGATAAAACATAAAGATCCTAATTAAGTGTAACTAAGTGTGAATAGGGCCCTAAAGTGAAATTAGCTAGATAATAAACCACGTTCACACCAACACCCCCCTTAATTATAACTTATAGAGGTAAATAGTAATTCTTAAAAAGAAAAGACGAGTCCTAGCAACAAGGAAAAATGAGGTACCCATGTAAAAAAGATCCTCCATAGATGAACAAAATAAGAAAACCATGTGGTATAAGAATCCTCTCTAAAAGAGAGAAAAAAACATGTACAAGTGAAGGGAGGAGGACCAAAAAAGACCCCCAAGGAAAAATCACTTCACTGCAAGTATCAATCAAAATTGAAGATAATGAGGTGATGCCAAAGGCTTAGTGAAGATGTTTGCAACCTACTTCTCTTTAGGAAAATACTCAAATTTGAGAATATTATCCTAGATGACATACCAAATGAAGTGCATGTGGATCTCAATATGCTTAGTCTATTGATGTTCCAATGGTTTGTGTTAAATATGAATGGTATTTTAAGTATCACAACAAATAGTGGTAGAAATATGAATAGGAAATTCAAAATCAATCATCAACTATCAAAGTCAAAGAGCATTCTAGATATCCTAAACTATACCTCAATACTCTATCTCTATAGGTTATAATGCAATAGAATATTGCTTCTTGTAAGAAAATGTAATGGAGCTAGAACCAAGGCAAAGGAAAAAATATCACAAATCCTAGCAAACCCATTTAAGCTAACAATACAAGAGTCTCCTACTATATATTAAATACCAAGATGCATGGTGTTTTGAATATATCTAAAAATATGTTTGGTATCCTTCCAAATAATCTCACATGGATCCTAAGAGAAATGGGTGCAAGTTCAATTGGAAAAGAAGTATTGAGACAAGAATATGTTATATACAAATGACTACCAACCAATTTCTTGTACAATGTGGCCCTTTCTACATGAGACTTACATTATTTTGGAATAATCTAGATACTTAACTTGGGAACTTCTTATCATATGACACATTTCCCATATTATAATCACATCACTTTTAGATTGTAGTACTTCAAAAATTATTGCTAAATATCACACTCACTACAAAAGTGTCTAAAAGATTGATTGACATTTCCCACATTATCTATGTGTATCCTCCCAATAGAAAGAGTAGACTACTCCAAAAATTCTTTGTAGGTCTTAAATTATTAAAGACCCCACTCTTGTACTTAAGAAAGTACACTAATGTATGTTTGAGGAATTCTTTAATGAAACTTATCACATAATTGACCCCTAAAAAATGGAGTTGGAAATGACATGAGGTCACTATTTACCAAATCTAAAGGATCCTTGGCATGCGTTACCTTCCCTTGGGTAAAATAATCCTAGTGATATTTACCAAGAATACATCCTCGACAAACTCCCTCAATACATGAAACCTTAGATAGACCTATCACTAATATCTATGTTTTCATATATTGTAGATACTTGTAATTTACATGAACAAACTATTTATACCAAAGCTTGCTCTAAGAATTTGCATGTGCTATCAAAATTATCCCAATGAACTCTCAAACCACCAAACCTATATAAGAAAGATCCATAATCTACACTCCTTTATCCATAATAGTCTCAAGACCATGAATCTCTTGAATAACCACATCATGAGAAAAGAACTCAACTATTTTGCTAGTGCTAGAGTGAAAAATATAATACACCCAAAGGTGGTTGGCTAAAATATTAGGAACCAAAATTTTATCTTGAGTACAACCATCCTCTAGCTAAACAATACAATCCTAAAACTGGGAGTTTTGAAGAATCCCCCACTATAATATGTGAAGTACTATAATTTGAAAGTGATGTGACAATGTCTTGGGAATGTTTCATACAATGATAAGAACCTAAGTCAAGTATACAACTCACTACAAAAGAATACAAATCCCATCTAGAAAGGGCTTGCCCTTTACCTATGCCTATGGAAGAAGACTTCAAAACTAAAATGTGATTGTGTTGCATGGCCTCTTCTAAAGCCTCTAGTCTCTTCCAACATCTTTTTATGCAATGACCCACTTTACAAAAAAACTACAAGGCTCTATTGATTTCTTCTTTGTCTTGGAGGAAGACTCAACAAACTTGGAAGTGGATTGATTTTTTTGATTTGAAATTTATTTTATCTTAGAGTGATACTCACCACTTGATGTAGAATCTATCCTAGACTCATATTTCTTATTCCCTTTCCCTTTGGATGACTGAGCCACTAATGATCGGTTCTTGTTAATTAAAATAACATCTAAGTAGACCAACTTAGCTTATTCCCATGTTAGACGATCATCAAAAACCTCAAAAGTAGGAATTGTAAAAGTATCACCTACTACATCCAAATTAAAATAAAATTTAGAAGAGAAGTGAAGACAAAAAAATATTAAAGGTAAATAAAATAGAAGATAATGAAATACAAACAATACCTTCACTTAGAACCCTTATTTATCCTCAAATAGAGCTTGAAGTAGAGTGCACTCTAGCTCCACTTGATTTTCTCTTTTGATGTGTTGATGGAGGAATGTGGTTGCTTATACAAGTAGCATGATGGTAGGATTAATATGATAAGAGATAAAATGGATAGATAAGGATATGATAATGGAAGATTAGCTAGGGTATGGAAGAAGTAGATAGAAAATGCAGCAACATAATAGTAGCATAGGAAGAGATATCCAAATGGGGTGAGAGACCTCTCATTTATAAAATTTTCATGATAGAAGTCAAGGGCCAAGATGGATTGATTAATGGATTGCTTGAATTGAATGAGGATTAAGGCTCGGATCAAAAGTTGTAGTCATATGACAAGTGTCACATGAGGGATAAGGGCTAGGTTTATGAATGGATTAGGGCAACACCATTATGTGAATGGTTGAGATTTGGAGATGTAATATGAAATTGATGGATGATATGAAAATTTAGTTTGAATTTCAAAAAGTGTCTAGATTCAATGAATCTATACAAGTCTTAGTTAGTCATGCAAGAGGGACACCTGTCACATGATGACAAGTTTAGATTGTGATCCATGTGAATCAATCTAATGACAAGGATTAAATGGGAAAGGATTGAAAAATAAAGTGGAATTAAATATTGGAGGAAAAGTTAATGGGGATTAATTACCCTTAATTGATTAACTAGGAATTAATTAATTAATTTTGTTAGAAGGTTTTGGGATAAGGATAATAGATAAAATAACTAAACAAATAATGAATATTTAATTAATTAATTAGCTAGGACAAGGTGGGATAAAGGTGATGAATAAATTAATTAAATAAATAAGAAATATATATTTAATTAATGGACAGAATAAGGTAAAAGTTAAGTGTGGTCAAGGTATGGTCAATTTTGAGGTGTCTACAAAGACTTGGAATAGGCATTGAAACCTAAACAAAAATAGGAATATACATTCTTTGTTAGATTTATCCTTTCCAAAAACATATAGTAGTGACCTCAATGACTTGAATTTGACAAGAAAATCTTCAATGGAGGAGAAGAAATTTGGAGCTAATATAGTCAATTTTGCCTCAATTTAAAGTTCTCAAAACTCCTTACTTGTGTACCAAAAATCTCCTTTTACTTGTCCCAAATCTACTTAGGTGTTTTTTAAGACTCGATATGAAACAAGAGACTACCTAAAACATGTAGTGATATTAGTCCTATGGCTTCATCCACATTATTTCTATATACAAATCTCTCATACTCCTAAGTGAACTCAAATGGAGTACCATTGAAGGCAAACCATAATCCCTTAGAAATTATAAATTTCGTCATTTGTGGCTTCTAGTTGTAGTAATTGTATCACATAAGATTCGTAATTGAAGATGTTTCTACTGATTTAAATAATATAAAGAGAAAAAAAATAACAATATATAGCATTTGATAGTTTACTAAACCCTTAATGTGTTGTAGGGCTAAAAATTAGGCCCCCACAATAATAAAAAATAACCCTTTTTGCAATTTTTCACAAAGAATATAGAAAGAGCTTACTTCAAACTTAAATTATAGGTGCTTGGGGACAATTTTCCCTGAGCATACAAATACTTAGTGCTCAAAAATAGCTTTATTATTCCTATTTTTTTGTAAAAATATAATACTATATGTCCAAGTTATGGACCCTAAGCAATCCCTCGTTATGCCTTAGAAAAGCACAAGTATTATTTGGGTGGCCTTATGGTAGCACTACTAGCTCTGGCTAAGCGATGGTGGTATGATCAATGGAAATTGGACTAAAGAAAAGTGGGTCTATAGATAAGAAATTTGGTGGCAAATCTTAGAAGAAAACATTGATAAAGTGAAGTTTTATGGAGGTGGCAATGTCCACACTACTTGTCAATGGCACTAGAATTTAGTCACCAGTGAATATTAGAAAATAGGGGTTGCCCCATGAGACCACCCACTAATTTTTTTTTAACTTTTCATGTGTTAATGATGTTATCCCTACATTCATAAGCATAGCCTACCCCAAAGTTTTAATTTTTTAAATAAAAAACTTAAAATTTGTACCAAGTGATAGAAGTCAATGTTACTTAGAGCTTGACAAGAATATCCCTATACGGTAATTGTGATAGTGAATGTATGACCATATAGATCTATATGACTACATGAACTAGTATGAATTTATTAATGCTAAATGTGAATAAAGGTTCAAAATTATTTTGGCACCAAATCATATTATTTCCATATCAATTTACAGGTTATTAGGCCTTCTAAACACAACCATGAGTTTTTTTTCACTCCAAGAGGCACCCTATAAAAATATATGACAAAATATTCTAAATGTGAATTTTCCACAACATAAATTGTATACTTAAGGCACATCATCAACACAAAGGGAGTGCAAGTAGATATGGAAAATATCAAAGCCATTTTGGATTGGCCTCCCCCAAAGACTTTGACAGAGTTGTAAGGATTCCTCAATCTTTACAACTACTATCAGAGTTTCATTAAGGGATTGTCTCAACTAGCTATTCCCTTGACCAATCTAATAAAGAAATGAGGTTTCACGTGGAGTGAGGTGGTACAACAAGCTTTTGAAAAAATGGAAGATGTAATGAACTCATGCTTAGTGCTAGTTGTACCTAATTTTCCCTCCCTTTTGTCTTAGAGTGTGACACATCTAAAGAAGGAATAGGAGATTTGATTATGTAGAAAAAGAACCCTATTGTATTTGAGAGCTACAAACTCAAGGAGGTAGAAATCTGATTCTCAATCTATTACATGGAAATGCTAGTCATTATGCATGCAAATTAAGTTCTAATAATACTTGGTTAACAATAGATTTTTGGTCAAAAAAATCACAACCTGAAGTACTTTCTCAATCAGAAGGATCTGAATGAGTGAAAACAAAAATGTGTTAGCAAGATTCAAGAGTTTGATTTTGACATTAAGTTTGTTAAAGGGAGGAAAAATGTAGTCGGTGATGCTTTATCTAGAAAGCCAAATTTCTTCTTGATGTCAACATCTTGGCTAATTGAAGGTGAAATAATAACAAAATTGCTAAGGATGAGTTTTTTATTGATGTCTTGGAAGGAAATTTTTGGATTATAGATACATGTTATCCAATGAACTCATTCTCTATAAGGAAATAATTTATTTAGTGCAAGAATAAAAAATGAAGGAAAGAATTTTAAGGACAATTCATGATACTCCCTTGCTGAGCCACCCAGGATATTTTAGGATCTATAAGAAGTTCAAAGAGAGATTCACATAGAAAGGAATCAAGGACGATGTCCTTAAAAATATTAGAGAATGTGATATCTGACAATGAAATATAATAGAGGAAGTACCTCCAGTAAGAATCTTGTAGCCTTTGACTATCCCGAAGCAAAAATGGAAGAGTATTTTGATGGACCTCATCACTAAACTTCCTAAAGTCCAAGGTAAGGACTATATATATATTTATAAATAGACTCATGAAATACTCCAACTTCTTTGCTATTTTTTCATATTTAAGGGAATTTCAAGTTGTTGACCTATTCTTCAAGGAGCTACTTAAATTTCATGGGCTACCTTAGAACATTGTGAGTGACAAATTCAATTGGTTCTTGAGTTTGTTTTTGCAAGAGCTCTTTCATTTGATAGGGACCGAACTCGCACCTAGCACTAGCTACCACCCCCAAATGTATAGTTAAAATCAGCTTGTAAATAAATAGGCGAAAGGCTATTTAATAATTTATGTTGTTGGCCAAAAGGCATGGATAAAATGGTTCCATTTGGGGGAGCATTATTATAATACTAGTTATCACATATTTATGAGGATGACACCCTTTTATGGATTTATGTGGATATGAAGCCTGAAGTTTTGTTGACATTGTGTTGTCCGATAGTAGGGTCTCGAAAGCAAGTGATTTGATCCAACAAGGCTAGGACATTTTGAAGTCACTCAAGAGCAATCTCCAGCAAGCACAAAATCAACAAAAGATGTGTGCAAACTGCCATAAGATACATAACATTTGAAGTTGGGAATATGGTGTTTGTGGGACTACAGTCTTACAAGCAATCCTTCTTGAAGGCAAGTAGGTTTGAAAAACTCAAACCTCTTTTTTATGAGCCTTATAGAATTTTGGAGTTGGAAAATTTTCCTATGAGTTAGAATTTCCAAAGGAAAGTAAGATTCATAGTATGTTTCATATGTCCCACCTCAAGAGGTCACTAGGAAAATATATTGTACCTTCAATAGAATTGTCCTCATTGGATAATGAAGGGAAACTAATTTTTATTCCCAAAGCAATTATGTAGATAAGAAAAAGAAGGTTGAGAGGTCAAAGCATCACAAAGTACTTGGTCAGATGGAAGAACCTGCTTGTAGAAGATGCAAAACGGGAAGGCCCATAGATATGGAACATCCAAACTTGGAATTGCTTGAGGACAAGCAAACTTGAGTGGGGCGGACTTGTCATGTCCCCTTTTTCTATAATTTATGCAATGAGCCAAAATGCCCATTCCCTAACTCTAGCATCTCACCTAATCCAATCTTTGGTATGTATTCTTTCACTTCATCCCCCATGCATTTGCTTAAGATCCCCAAATTTTCTAAGTATGAAGGCATGCCCAATCTTCTAAGTCTATGTAGATTGTCAGTTGCAGTGTCTCCCTTCCTAGCATGACTTTCAAAGATCATTTTCTCTTCTATCTTTGTCAAGGTATTGAACTCCCCCATCCAATCATGCCCTCCACATGTTCCCTTCCTTTATTCCCTCTATCATTGAGGCTTTGAAGTTTCACATACCATCATACCACTCTGCCAAACCTCACTCCTTCACAAACCCTTATTGAAGAGTTGAACTTCCCCTCTCTAGCATGTCTCCCTTCTAAACCCCAAACCTCGACTTATGCCATGAGTCATGAGGTATCTCTGACACAAACTTTAACACTCTCACCTCTTTTCACTATTTGTCTCCACCTACCTCCCTACACTACTAAACAACCATTAATGCATAGGTTGATGGTGCATCTTTTAGAAGGGATCTTGCAGGCACAAAATATGATTTCATAATGAGGATATGGCCCCATGTGTTCACCTAGTTGTGTAAACAAAGATAACAATTTTGGATTCCATTAATGAAGTAGTTAGGGTTCCAAACCCTAGGGGAGCTCTCACTATTATTGTCAAGGATAGTTACAATTCACATAAGGCATTCCTTCATGCCTCCTGGGCATATTTTTGCATGCATAAGCACGATTCTAGTCATGCTTCAAGGGGAGATGACACTTGATAGGTACATGTAATCTTTGTCGCATACTAGCCTCATGATGGAGGCCATTGTTGTAAATTTTGACATCTTTTTGGATGTATAATGAGTCAAAAGACAAGACGGAAAACCATCTATCAAATATACACAAAAAAATCTAACTAGAACTTGTTGTGAGTATGTGTGTTTAAGCACCCAGATCTATGGATGAAAACGTACATAGATTTGCAAGATATCGAGGAACGAAAAACCCATAGATCTCACGTGAAAGGATGAAACCCTATAGATGTGTCGAAGGATGAAACCCTATAGATGTGTCGAAGGATGAAACCCATTTGGTTGAAAGAGTGGTCTCACACAAATGTTGTGTTTGAGCTTTATTGGTGGTAGATCTTCAAGAATATCCAACTTGTTCGATTTAAAGGTTATCTTGGGAGTAAGTTGTATTTCTAATTTATATTGTAATTGCGCAATTCATATTTCAATTATTGGGACATACTGTTGTATTTTGTATTATGGTTGTTACCATAGCCATGTTTTGTAATGGCTTTTAAAACCACATGATGTAAATGAAGGTTCTATAGTTTTATCTTGTTTGTGAATCCGATTTATATGTATGGGTATCAATAAATGAAAAGTTATTTTACAATCTTAGTTTATTGGATCTAGGTATACATTTAAATCTATTGTTTATATTATTTGTGTACCCAAACATGTAATATTAGGCATTTAATGTGATTGTGTAAATGTAAAAAGGGGAATTTCTAGGTTTGATAGATTTAAATAGAGTAGAATAGAGATTGTTGTTTTTGGGTAAAATAATGAAGTCTAGAGTATAATGTAGGGTTGATAATGTTGTAAAATATTATGTCCTTCTAGGATTTTTAAGGTTATAGCATTTAAATATTTAAACCCAATATAAAGATAGCAAAAATATTTGCCTTAATATTTGGATTTTGTAAGGCCCTGATTAAATATTTGGCCACAAATATTGGCATTAATATTTGTTAAAGACATTACATGCATGATTTAATACTAATTAAAAATCTAACACAACTTCATTAAAACAATACAACTCAAGACTTTCCACTTCAACAAGCCACCATGGCTACAAAATAAAGAAACTCAATTACCAAAATTACAATTGGAAGATTCTAAACCAAAGGACGTTATTTAGAAAAAAAACTCCCAACAATAGCCAAGCAAAAGCTCATTACCCAACCATTTTGGCATCAATAAGTTTGCATGCCCTAGCTAACCCCCGAGTCAAGAGGGTACCATCAAGTGTCATAGGACAAAAATATAATGATAATGAGAAACACACAATAACAATTTGGGCTTAGAAGCACACTTTGGATGCACAAAAGGGATTCAACAGAGAAGGGGAGGGAGGAAATTACTTGGCCCTATAAAAGATTCACATATATCATTAATCTAAATAAAATTTACAACTCAAACCACAATGAAAGCAACTTCATTTCACCTCAAAAAATCAAACACATCAAATTAATACATATTACAATAGCCAAACATACAAGGAGATTGAGCCTACCTCAATCCTCAAGCTCCAAAATAATGGTGTATTCATCGTCTTCCTTTACTTGAACTCCATTTCTAAGCACAATAGGTTCCATAAGAGCTCCATTCAAGACAAAGCCAACCAAAAGTGTCTTCTAAAGCCAAAATTCATACTTAAATACAAGTATCATATTACCACATCATCCATCAAGTCTAAGAAGCATAATTACCATCCTCCTAATGACTCCCTAGGTCATGTGAACTCACATGTGAACACATTTTTCCACAAGGAGCGAGGATTGTCAAATCAAATAAAATGGTTAGAGAGAAAGGCTTATAAGAAAATATATCTTACTCCTTTCCTTCCAAATGAAAGGCATTTGCATACCAACTCTTTAACATTTTGTGAACTTCTACAAGTCCAAGTTTGTTAACCCATACCCCTAGGTACCCCATCTAGGGACTCAAAGACTTAAAAAGCCACAAAATCACATTTTTAAAACTCTTTAAAAACCTCCAAAAGATTTTGTATGAAATTATACAAGAGAACTTGTAGGGGTCTCCCAAACAATGCACAACCTAAAAAAACATAATCACATCACAACAACATTTATACACAAGGTTTAAGGCATAAAATCACAAGTAGGGTTGGGGTAGAAATGAATAAGGCAAGAGTCTTAACCATACATGCTAGAATTGAACAAATCATTGGGCTACCAAAATTAAGATCCCTAATCAACCAACACGAAGGAGACATCATACTTAACACTTGGGCACCCTCTCAATTCCTATTCCCTACACATTTGAATAGCACATTAAATGCATCCACAATATGAACCAATACTAAAGCATTGTAACATTGATCAATTACCACACAATAAACTACACATATAATCCTAATTCTATCATCACTCATGAGCATACAAGGTGATATACCAATTCCAAATCATAATACTCACAATGGCTATAACAAAAAACCTCACCATCTAAAGAAGCCCTAATAATCTCACAATATTGCGTTAGTTGAACAATCCTATCATCAACACAAAATGTAAACCTGTTAGAGTTATTGGAATTGATGTCAAAGGCACATAGGAGTTTGATGATGATGATTGATGGCAAGTTTATTATTGATATCATGATGAAATTCACCTCCTTCCAAGGGCAGTCTTTATCTCCTCAAGACAACAATAAAGTGAATTTGAAGTCACACCTATGCACGTTGACCTCCTCCTATGTTGGTGTCTTAAATAGAGTTAAAGAAAATTAAATTAAATTGATTTTAAATTTGGGTCGACCCACTTCATTATGGTGCCCATATTTATGTTTACAAAAAATGAAATATTTTTTCATGCAATGGGCCAAACCCCCTAGTTTGGCACTCCCTTTAGTGACATTTAAAAATAAAATAAATTCATATTTTGTATAAGCTGACCCCTAAATGGTGCACCCAAATTTGGAGATGAAAGGGCACTTTGAAAAGGTATAACATACTAGAAATTCATCTCATTTGTGAATCAATACATTCATTCATGAAGTCACCTTGCTTGGAGAAAGAATAAATAGAGGTTGTGGAATTTGGAGAAGAGTGTGAAGAATAAGTGGACAAGTCATGTATACACCAACAAATTTGTGAAAATAAAATAATTGAAGATCATTCTATAGCAAATTTTCTGAAGAAAAATTATCAAGTTCTTCTATCAAGAGGAAAATTATCAAGTTCTTCTATCAAGAAGTTGGTGCCTCATATTGGAGAGGTTGGTGTCTCTTATTGAAAGAGATTTATGTCTCATATTGAGTTGGTGCTCGAGTGTTGAGGATTGGTGTCTCTATTAGGTTGGTGCCTACAAAATTTGCAAGAGATTTTTTATATAAGCAATATTTTGCCATGGTTTTCTCCCAAAAGGGTTTCCACATAAATCTTGTGTTCCTCGTGTTCTTAATTATTAATGTTTTGCATTTAAAGTGATTGTGATTATTAATTTGAAAAAGAAAAATGTAGTCTTATATTGATTCACCCTCCCTCTAAATATAAGCTTGTGCTCATCAAAATCGCAAAATGCAATCATTATAATTTAGTATTAATTCACCAATCATTCACAACAATTTAAATATAGTTATCACATTTCATTTTGTTATACAATTGTAAAGAGTTTCCATGACACCTTAATTTCAAGCACATTAGGACGCTTTAGAAATCACAACATTGACATCTATATAAATTTCATAATTAATCATGTAATTAAATTCCCTTTTAGACCAACTAACTAAACCATGTCTAGTAACTCATTAGTCAATTGTAACAATATCAATCATTCCCTCTCAAACACATCATCACCTAAACCGAAAACCAATATATTTATGTCACAAAACAAACAATCAATTACAACCTATAAAATACAACATACAATATGACACAACATTCATGTATCTCAAAGAAACATAATATCCATCTAATCGTGATTAGTCATTTACAATTACACAGTAATAATTTTTTAATGATGCAAAAACAATAATATTCTATATATAGGTGGCAACAATTAATTTGATCATAAGGAAAAAAAACAATAATATTCTATATATAGGTGGCAACGATTAATTTGATCGTAAGGAAAAATGTGTTTATATGTTACCTTTCATGCAAATTTTCACCATGGTTGATATACAAATCATGAGTATCAGATTTTTGAACCAAAGGATCTTTACAAGATTCAAATTCAATTTTTGTCTAAACAAAGCAATTGTAAGAGAACACTCCAAGAACCATAAATGCATATATACTAAACTTACACAGCAATTCGCCAAATCATAACAATAAACATATTGTGGAATCAACACCATCACAACACATGCAAGTTCTATGTATAATCAGACTTCAGACATATAGAAGCAAACGTCCATAGGGTGCATCAACAATTCACATAGTTAAAAGTAATCTAACTCAGAGAGTTTCAAATAATACTATGTCCAAGTTAGCTTAAAAGTAAGCTAACTTTGAGAGTTTGAATAATAATATGTCCAAGTGAGATTAAAAGTAAGCTAACTTTGACAGTTACAAATAATACTATGTCCAAATTACCTCTAAGATATGTTAAATAAAATAGGTAAGGAGAGTGCGACTAGGGTTGCAAGATGGTTGGACCTTACATCATATGTCAAATTCATGTGCTAGCTAAACCATGAAAACACATTTACCTTCATTTGGTCGTAAGAAACCAAGGTCAATCCCCTAATAAAATATAGTGTTAAAAAACCACAATCTAGCAAAGTGAATTAAATATCATGATGTGATATGAGGATTTTATAATCTTAGAAGCAATTTCAAGACACATTTTTGTGCTGTATCAGACTTGAGGGAGCAGGGGACAAGGGGGGAATTAGAAACTTCCAGGAAGGGAGTTTTTTTGGATTTTTTTTGCATAATCATAGTACATATGTTGATTTGGATGACAAATTAATAGATGCACATCAAAGAACCTGTGGACTTTCTCACTTAAAACAGATACAATGGGGTAATCTATCTACAAGTTTCTGTTGAAGAAACAAGGACTCTTTTCTTTGAGAAGAATGCCATAATTTTAATATTCCACCGACTATGAGAGAATTTTGTAGCTGCCAGATACAATGAAATACAGTATTCCACAAGGGCTCTTGTTGGGCTTATGTGCCCTCATTGTAGGATCAAGCATGGTAGGTATATGCAGAAAAGCAGAAAAAAAAAATGGTTGGACCAAAAAACGATCAAATATGATGCACAGAAAAGAAAGCTGTCGCATTAAGACATCAGGAATGGGCATAGAGACACTTTCAAATCAGGGTACATCAGTAAATGAATAAGAATAGGACTATATTACATACATATAGTCAACATGACATGCGGGTACCCTGTACTTGTCCCTATATTGAATTTAGGTGACTATGGTCTATAGCTAACAAGCATAAGAAGACATTGAGGAAAGCAAAGCAAAAATTGAATGCGATGATCATTCAAACCAACCCTATGAGCACTGCTTTTCGAAACAGACGAACGCTTGTGGGAACTCTGTGAATCTATGTTGAACATTTACTACAACCTCAAAAAGGCAATCCATTCAAACATATGAGTTAAAAGAACACTTAAATGACACTTATTTTGAGCCACCACCTTCTGTAGCTTTTATAAATTCAACATGACATGCTATACAAAGTTCCAGCATAATGACTCAGAGAAACTAAAAAGTTATCTTTCTATACAGTGTATGACAAGTTATTTCGCCAATGCCAATGACTTTTGCTGCCTTGTTTATATCTTTATTGATCTTTTCCTATGACATCAAATCTCAAATCTTTGATCTGGCTACTTTGTCATCACCCAATGAACTATCTTCAATGGAGATCATTACCTTACCCATAGCTTTTCTTTGGAAAACTGCAGCAAATGCAAGGTTTGCCTGCCATTTACACACAACATGAATTCTTCATTAAAAAGCTTACTGGAGAAAATCACTATCTAAGACCGTTCTAAATGTACCTGAACAAATCAGTTCTATAAAACTTCAATTTTGACAGATATCATTGCAATACCATAAATTTGGCTTTTTTCCATTTTATTTGAAAATATCTTTAATTTTATTAATTACTTAATTCAAGGACCATCTACCTTTTAAGCTTGAAGTTAAACAAATTTTTATTTGGAACAAAAAAACAGCAATTCAAGAAATACAAAGATAAAATAGATGATGATTGAAAAGGATATCACTTGAAGATTGACCCAAAACTATGCAGTTGAATTCCATTTTAAGATAAAAAGCATCACATATGATAGAATTGGTCGCAAGCTATAGCTTCTTTCATGTTCCCATTACTATTTTGTTTAACTGAAAAAATGAAGCAGATTGGCAACCTTCAAGGCTGTAGGCAGATTGGTCGCTGAGGCATTGGCATATTGGCAAGACCTGGTTTGCTCCTAGGGCTCGTCAGAAGCTCAAAAACTGAGGGAGTATAAAATTAGAATAACATTTAGATAAAGCTAAAAAATCCCCTTATACATGTAAAGTAAGGGAAGGTTACCAAACACCATTCACATCTGGAATACTAATAGTCTGGGAGAAAATATAACTCCTTTACCCCTTCTGCTGTCCCACTGTTTGTTCCTCTACACGCACATCTCCCAATTACAGGACAATTGTTAAGAGTTAAATCATATCCAATTGGCCAATAACAATATTAATACAAACAACATAACAAAAAATTATACTATCATAGCTAATTGTTTGGCAAGGGGGTCTTCCTCTAGAGCAAAAAAAAAATGGAAACCACTGTTTTGATCAGAAATTGCAAAGATAAGGGCTTCAATTCTCAATTCACAGGCATTTCCAAAATGGAATTCTCTACATTGATGTGTGCCAGCAAGATTGACAATGTAGGGAGTGAAACCATAACAAAATGACAAAAATCACATAGTACACAAAAACTGTGAATCTAGCACAAGAAAATCACACCGAAACTGTAATTGAGGGCCCTACAACAGCCTACTCAATTGGAATGAATATTAAAGCACACCATAGTTGCAGAAAGCAGGAACCAATTCAAAATTCCCCCCTCTGCCCCCTGCAGGGGAGACTCCCCAACATCCCCAAGACAGCCAGAGGATGCCTAGGCATCCCTGAACTGTCCCTAAATAAAGTTTCTCTATGTCATGATAACAACTTTGATTTGTGTCAAAGCTTTGAAGTTTGAACAGACCGACATGGTGATGCCATGTACAAATGGTTGACCTTGGAAGAGAGAAGGAATATTTAAACAGTATTGGAGGTTAAATAGACTATTAAAACAGCTGTTACTGTTTTTGTTCACTTGAATGCATGCTCTCTTATCTTAACTTTAGGAAGTTTGAAGACTGCAGCAATTAGCTTTCTATTGGTGTGCCACTTTAATTCAATTTGGAATGTGAACCTACAGAAATTCTTTCACGACACTGGAGAAATTCCGTGCATTAGGAGGCTCATTTTGTGAATTCTCCAAATGTACATTATATGTATTTAAATTGATTAAACTAAAATGACCACATTTTAAAATCTTTAAACTAGTTCCTCGGTTACTTTCAGTGAAGCACAAAAGGCATGAAATTTATTCCAATCTACTTTGAATTTGTAAAAATTGCATGAAAGAATCCTCTGTGAAATGAGCAGATACTTTAATGGAATTTGATTAGCAGTGAGAAATTCCCAGAAGATTATAAAGTTAGCCTTCCTAAGTAGATCTTTGTACTTTCAAATATATAAGTCTATTCAAGGAGAGAAAGTTAACATTGAAGGCATAAAATTGGTTCAATACCTCCGACAACCTGTATGTATGAGATACATTTATGTGTATTAATCCCTTTGCTAGCCACGAGAGCAGCTCTTGAAGAGAATTTACATATACTTCTGGTTGATGAATTCTATAGCTTCCCCAGTAGAGTCCATGCACTGTCCAGTTCTGAAACAAGATTAAGACTCAGCATGGCATCCACTAAATCTCAAGCAATAGCAATACCTGATATAAATATAATTATTTACTTGGAAATATTCAAATAGTCTTATATTCAGAAATACAATAAATACACAAGCATGTGCTGGAAACTGTCTTGATATTATAACAGAGCATAGGTTAAAGATAAATGAATACTAATAAATGAGAAATCACTACAAAAAATGTATTGATTCAGTATAGGAAAAGAAAACAGAAATAGAATGAAAACAATGTTTCTATTATAAATAACAAACATTCAAATAAATTGTCCGGTACATACTTGAAATTCTGGAAAAGCATGGGATGTCAGTTCTACCTTTACAAGGGCAATATTTGCAGGAACAACAGGAATTTCTCCACTCGCAAATCCTATGATCAAAATCTTGGCTCCCCAATTCAAAAGCTTCAAGCTGTCTTTGAAAAGCTTACCTCCAACAGGATCATAGAGAACATCAACTCCCTTAAGATTTCTTGATTTGAGGAACTCCCGTACATTGGGAATTATACTACCAATAGCAGAGTCAACCACATGGTCAGCTCCTAATGACTTGAGGAGACGTTCCTTATCGGGTCCCCTGAATTTTACACATTTAAAAAAAATGACCATCACATACCTTATACACATTCATGAATTTTCAGATAGCTTGTTTCTCTGGAAATAATTTATCAGGTGTTGCAATATTTATTGACTTAATGACCCTTGAAACAAAGAAACCTTCAGAACAAAAGCCTACAATGCCCTATCTAATTAAGGGAGACCAATTTTACAGAGCAACAGAAAACAGCACCCATGAAATAAGAAGATGCAAAGTTGAGTCATGGATAATAGATCAATAACTTACCTTGCAACAGCAATTACAACTGCCCCACAAACCTTTCCAATCTGCACAGCAGACAATCC
Organism: Sequoiadendron giganteum; assembly: GCA_007115665.2. Taxonomy (NCBI): domain Eukaryota; kingdom Viridiplantae; phylum Streptophyta; class Pinopsida; order Cupressales; family Cupressaceae; genus Sequoiadendron; species Sequoiadendron giganteum. The sequence continues at coordinate 489,380,520 of CM021103.1, forward strand.
AACTCCACCTGCTGCTCCAAGAACAAGTAGAACCTGAATATCAACAACCATTAGTAGTACTTCTACTGTCATATGACATAAAAACAATTGCAAGAAGAAAGAAATTCACCAAGTGCAGTTGATTCTGCTTCAAGTTTCACATAAGTATAAGTAGAAATAAGTTAATAACAAGTTTGGTAGAGCTGTTTGTGGTATAGTTACCATATACAAAAAATTCAGTAGATACTAGGTTCCAAGGGGGAGCTTCACTAAAGTTTAGCTTTTTGAGCAAAGTTTGGAAAGATGAAGGAAAATATTTGAAGTTATAAGATACATGATTATACATCAGAGAATGACTGCAAAATCAAAGCGTACTCAACCAGATAAAAAATTTGAGAAGAGATATCTTCAGTGCAAAATAGCATTTCAGAGTTTGATTAAAACTGACCTAAAATCCTCCACTTGACTTTTGTTGATGAATGCAAAGTGAATCATAAAAATGGACAGAATGGCCTCTTTACACTAGACTTACTTTTTAGAAACAACCCTAGTTGTGAATGGATACTTTGGTCGCTTGCAGATGTTAATTTGATTTAATTTCAGCCTTTCTATTATTGCTGTTAAAAGTTCCTTTCAGCTCATCATCTTAGTTGTTCCAAAGAATAATTAGGATGCAAAGCCTCTCTTCTTATATAGTGGCAGCTCCCTCTATTTGCAAATAGTTATTTTGAAACTTGCATAAAACATTGGAAAATAACTGTGTACAGCATATACAGGAATTTAGAGATATAGAGATGAAACCATTTCATATTTTATTTATTTGAAAATAAAAAATAATTAATAGCTAAAGGTATATTTTCATTTTCAATTTCCATTGATTCAATCCACTAGGAGAGATGGTGCAAGGTGAAAGTTCGGGAGCGAAGATTCCCAATACTTGTTTTTTTTTTTTAATTTTGCTAGGCAGGTTAATGGAGCATTGTGTTAGGCAAATGGCTCCCCTTCCCTCCAAGTAGAGGTGTCTGCAGCTTTGGCCTGTAAATCAGAGGGTTGGATCTCTAGATCCCAATTTCTAACTACACAAATGTAATCCCACCCAGCAATGGAAGGCAAAGGAAACAAAGCAAAGGTTCTTCTCCCCCTCCTTTGTGCCCATTTTCAGTTTTTGACAACATTCCAAAGGCAGAACTGTCAAATTAGCAATTGAATAGGAATCTAGAACTTCCTGAGATGGCGATGATTAGTTCCTCTCCTAATTGTTGACTCTCAGTGGAAACCATTAGAATTTGGGCCCTAAAGGTGTGGCCCTCTGACACTCATTTTCTCTGTCCCAAAAAAACTTTGTGGCACAAATCCCTTCCTAGGAAGATCAATCAAGGATTTTTAACTCTTCCTCTGAGGCCCATTTTCTCTTGCAATCTCATTTGTACCTGATGTACTTATTTGGGACACTGACACTATCAAACTTGCACATTTATATTTTGATTTTGATTATGATGGTTACATGGTAGAATAGTATATCTAGTACCTAGATGACCATGATCAGATTGACTCATTTTCATGATAACATTATTTTGATCTAAATTCGTATATGTATTATGACCAGCAGTTATGCCCTGTTTTTTTCTTATACTGCAAATTGATTACAAATATTTTGCCCATACGAGCATCAACATGAGACCAATACAAGCTCTTTATGAGCAAACACTAGAAATCTCCTATGGAAGATCAAGGGTCACTACTTAGAAATCCACTTTATGTAGAAACCACATCCACATTAGAAGCCAACCATGGAAAACCAAAAGTCGCAACATCGAATTCCACTTTTAGATGTCCCTATGGGGACTTGAACTTGGGTCTCCAAAATGAAAACCCAACATTTTAACCAAATAAGCTCAACCCCTTGGACTGCTGTGCCCTCTTGTTTGACATGTAAGTGAGATTGGAAAGCATATTCATATGAGACTAACCCAATGTTGTATTTCATTTTACTATGAGAATTTACATATTATCTCTGTGCACATGGTTAAATTGATGTAAATGGGTTATAAGTATGACTTAGATGCTTGAATAAAACCTATCTTGAATCGAATTGGACAACAAATTGATAATTGTATATATAAATGATGAACCTAGGAAATTTGGCATGAAGTAATATCAAGAATTCTATATTGGATCTAAATTGTTAATGTAATCATGGCATGAATTATTGAGATGAATGATGATAGTTATATAGATGAGTAATATTGTTATTGATTAGTTGAAAAATGGATGCTTTATGGTTTAAGGCATAGAACATCACTTTTCTCCAACTAACATTCGAGGATGCCCTAGAGATCTCAATCAAATGATGATAATGGGAGAAAGAGATCTACTAAGGGACTGTCCTAGGGTATGTTTAGAGATTAATGAGGGGTTCACCACCAAGCTAGGGCTTGGAAAAATGTATGAAATGCAAGGTCTAATGACAAAACCTAGTGATGCATGAAACTTGAATAAATGACCTATAAATGCAAATAAATCATAACAGCAAACTGGAAAAGTGCAGAGGAGTACCTAGAAACTTGAGAGAGCTTGAATGGAGGCCTAAAATACTGAATAGCCTGAAATTTGGGCCTACTGGGACTCATTCGCCAATCTAGTTGAATCATTCCCAAATCTGGATTTTTGTACAGGAACAGGTTTTTGGCAAATGGGTATCCAAATCTGCAAAAATCTCAAAATTGACCTAAACTGGGACTCATTAGCCAGAAGTGGCGAATCAATCCAGTTAGGGTTTTCTGAAATTTGAAGGTCTGAATCTGATCTTTAATGTCTACTCTTCCTGTTTCTCTTGATTTTCGGATCTGAAACTGCCAATTTCAGGCATGTAGGTGACTTTTTGTGAAGATGACAACCTTGCAATTGAGGAGACAACTCCAACAACTTTCTCCAATCTTGTAACCTAATCTTCAATGATTCTTCATGCTCTAAGACACCTAGATCTATAATCACACATGTAAAGAGGAGAAAAACTTGTTGATTGTTAGTGAATGGGGGTTTGCCTTGGTCAAAACCCTTTTAGGTAATTAAACCAAATGATGAAACAATGAAATGAAGGCATGAATCATGAAACAAAGAACATGAATCATGGACAATAATACCTTGAATGATGCCTTGTAAATGATGTCTTGTAAATCTGCAACTCAACATGAAATGGCCATGAAGGATGTAGATCTTGATCTTGACAATAGGAGTAGAACACTGCTTGATCTTGGATCTTCAATGCTACATCACAACACTAGCTCAATAACATACTTGATGCTTGATATGTTTGACACGATGATGGATCTTGAATTTCTGCAACAATTGATGAAGAATTTTGCCCTTGAATGCCTTAAAAATGATTTTGAATGCTCTCTTGATGTTCTTGTGAAGTCTTGGAATGCTTAACTCTTGCTTGCTTGACTTGATATCATGTAGGCTTGTGTCAAATAGTGATTTGAAAGCTTGTTTATATAGGCAATGTACTCAAATGACCGTTTATTTGATCCCAAAGGCCGTCATAGAAGAGTTTTGAACTTAAAACCAAATTTTCCTGCTTAAAACCTTGAAAATAGGCCAAATGGGACTCATTCGCCATCTGTGGCAAATGGGTCGCACTTGGATGGGACTAATTCGCCCATAGTGGTAAATGGGTCCCACAGGGCCTATTTTGATTGCTAAAGTGTCGGGGAGTGTGTAAATTAAGCTTATTTGTTGATATTGTCGAGTTTTTGATTGAAATATGCCTTGAGATGCATAATATAGGATCATAGGGGCCTATTAAAAGGTCATAAATGTAAGAGGGCCCAAAATCCAATGTGAAAGTGTAAATAAATACATTTCACAACATTAAATTAAGGTAAAATTGGGTCTATTTAGCTCAAGAGGGCCCTAAATCCCATTCGAATTTGTAAAACACATTACAACACTAGATTAGGTCCATTTAATTTACAAGCCTCCTAAATTTAATGTGAAGGTGTAAATAAATACTAAATTAAGGCAGAGTTAAGTTTATTTATCTTAAACGGGCCCTAGACCTAATGTGGATGTGTAAAACACATCACAGCATTAAATCAAGGCGACATTAAGTCCAATTTATCATTAATTATTCCCAATTAAGTGTGAAAATGTACACGACAACATTTTTCGACACTACAGTTATTATATATGAATAAATTTAATTGTTGTTACAATTGCTTCAACGTAATGTTCCCTTTTCATTAATTCATCATGTGTGAACCCATAAAGCCCATTCCTTTATTTTCACAGTGTAGTCGATCGAAAGTCAAGTGAATATATTTTAGTCAACTAGGTGATAAATAAATAAATAAATAATTGTGTTTTGTAATTACATGTTAGTCCCCAACGGTTGTTATAGTCGGTTAGTAGTTACCAAGAGTTGGTAATCATAACCAACATCGGTCTACTATTTATATGTACTTGTTGTTCATAGTCGGGGACCGCATATTATGATATTCCTGTACTTATTGCTATCTGAGAATTGGTAATAAAGTTATCTCTTTCATGAACTGTTGCAAGTAATTTATATCATGTTCTGTAATTTTGTTATTTATGTGTACTTTGTAAATCTATTAAACAAAGGAACGAAAGTTCCTTATATAGATTTACAAAGATGTTTCTAAAAGAAACAAACGTTAACAGAAGACAAAATTAGAAACTATCCTAAACTAACTAAAAACGACTAGATGACCATTAACTAAACAAATAGAAAGATATTATACTAATTGTAAATCTGTCAAAGTAAAATAAGCAAGTAAACATTTGGCACTGTTAATAATATGAACTCTCGTACACAATACATAGACGGGAATCATGGTGTCGTAATGGGTCAACTAGCTAAAGAGCCGATACAAGCAAACAAAGAAAGAGAAGACGCGTTTATAGAAGACCTCATAAACCTGTGGGATATCTTGTTGAAGGAACATGTGCGGAGGGAAGCTCTCAGAAGAGAGGTCCCTCAGGCAGCCATCTGGGACAATCTGAATGTCAACCCAAAGGTGGATTGTCTTCTCGACAGACTACTGAGATTGATAGCATGACACTACATTATACTCCAAGATCTTTGGGTTGACAAAGATAGAGAACAAAGAAGACAACAAATACTGCAACAATACGAAGAACGAAGCAAACGGGAGGAAGAACATGACACCAGTTGCAGACGTACTCCTGAAAATTAATGCTTGTACGACCAAATAAAGACAAGAACCAAATTCCAAGCAGTCAGGAATCATCAAAAGAATGGGTACGAAGAACAAGAGGAACAATGAAGACGATTAAGAAGAATCATCGAAGAAACAAACCAAGACCTTACTGACCAACCAGGAGAACCATCTGCAAAGATAGTATCAAATGACGAAGAAGAAAGAGACTCTGAAAATGAATTAACCAAAGAACTTGAAAATAACATACGTCGCATCCAAGAACTATCCATATCGGGAGAAGAACCGAGAATTGGAGGATCCGAACCGAAGACCCCTGAACGAAGGGAGTGCAAGAACGATCCCCAAGATACCCAGAGTGCAGATGACGCAGAGGGTGGATGAGTGGAGGACTCGTACGTGGTCATGAGTGCAAGACAAGCACCAGAACAAACCGAGTGAAACAATCCAAACAAGTCCAATGCACGAGGAGAACATCGAGGAAGCAAGATGGTGACTCTACCAGCCAATCCAAGTGTGGAAAGGAAAAAATTGCCAAAATTCACGAGGAATGGGTCAAAGGATCTGGTGAGACATTGCAAAACTTGTGAGACCATATGGATAGTGAACAGCCAAGAAGACAGAGATTATTGGCTAAGAGCATTCCCGGCAATGCTATGAGGCATAGCAATAGTTTGGTTTACCGAATTGGCAACAAAAGACATAGCCTCATGGGATGCACTGAGAAAAGCATTTGAGGTAGAGTTCAAATTATTATGGTACAACAATGAGATCGTCGCCGAGATCTATAACACCAAAAAAGGGAAGCACGAGGACGTGCGAGCTTACAATCGTAGGCTCAAAGAATTGTTGGTAAAGTTAGAGAACCAGCCAACAGATGGACTAAAGAAGCGATGGTTCATCGAAGGACTAATTCCCTCACTATGCAAGAAAATGAAGGTAGTACCTCCGTCATCATACGATGAGACTTACAATCGGGCGATGGACATCAAGAGTGAAAACAAAACATCCTCTCGAACAAAACGAAAGATAGATGATGACAAGAGTACAGATGATAGTAGTGACGGAGAATCTAAAACCGTTCAGGGCCTTCAACAAAATATGATGCGCATGATGAAAGAACTGAAGGTCGACAAAGAAAACTCAAAAGAAACCAAAGAACTATCGTGCACCAACTGTAAAATAGGTCATACTAAAACTAATTGTCCGAAAAAATCATTTTGGGACATCTATCAGGTACTGGGACATTCTATCAAAGAATGCCTGTACAATTTAAAAACAAGAATCACACATGTAGTCTTCACCCAGGGGTAACAGTCAACCCCTCCAACCACACCTCCTAAACCGCAAAATAATAACAACAATAATGCATCTCCTGGCAGGTACTGCAATAGAAGAGGAAATAATGACCAGTACAATAATAGTGGACCTGAGAAGCCGAATCCAGTACGATTCTAAAAGAAGACCCATGATCCAGTGTCGAAATTGCAATGAATGGGGTCATTTTGCCAGAGAATGCCAAAACAATCAAGGCAAAGGAGGAATGTTATGTAAGTGGTGTGGATCGGGTGATCACAAAGACACCAACTACTGGAAACAGAAAGGTATCAACATGCTAGAAGTGGACAACGAGGAAGTTTTGGCAATTACCATAGCACAAACGAAGAAGGCAATTTATCCAAACCCTCATACGAAAAAGGAAAGACTTTGAGAGGCCAAAGCAGAAGTAGAACAAGCGATGGGCAAGAAAAGGAGAACCTCCAATGAAGCAGCAAGTACATCATTGCGATCGGAGTCGTAAAATGAATATTGTACAACAAATGTTACATACAACTTTACCTATCGAGGTGACAGATTTTCTACAAACAATGCCGCAATTGATAGTGGCAATTAAGAACATTGGCGGTGACAATTAAACTCGACAGGAAGGACCAAGCAAGGACATGGCTATAGAACCACCACTAGAAGGTAAACAAAGGGTTGACCTGATGCTGCTCACGGTGAACATCGGGAGGAAGCTAGTCGTCTACAGATGGAAATCATGGGAAAGAAACTCACAAACACCATGGTCAATGGAGGATCGGGAGTGAGCATACTATCGGAGGAGACCTGGAAGTGTCTAGGGAAACCAACTCTCTGGCCACCAACATTTCACTTGGTAGGCTCCGATCAACACAATATCAAACCATTAGGTACACTGATGGCCAAAAGGTGACAATCAGCACGCAACAATTTATGTTGAATTTTGTTGTCATCCCACTACAGAGGAAGTTGTACGATGCACTACTTAGGAGGTTGATTGGTAGCAGCCAAAGCGGACCACAATTGGAAACGGAACACACTACATCGAGAGCAACGGGAGGAAATACATCATTGACGTAAAGAATCAAGTTGTGAGCAAAAAATTGGCATCCTCCAAGTCAAAATCCGAAGGAGGTGAATCAGAGGCAAACAAAGGAAAAAAATTCATGGAACCTAATGACGAAGGGGTACTTGACCTCGAGAATTGCTCTGAGGATGAGATGAGTTCTCTCGACAGGTTATTTCATTGGCAAATGAAAGACTATGAGGTGTTTCACCCCGAGTGCAACATGCTACAAATTGGTGAGATCAAGGAAACAAAAGACAAAGGTACAACTAGTCAATCATTTTCGTCTGAATATGGGGAATATAAGCAGGGAGTAGCAAAATTGGATGACACACCAACCCACAAGTTTGAACGAGACAAAATAATCAAGCGCGAGGAGCCAAGGATGAAAAAGGTAAACTTGGGAGATGTAGTAGATAAAATCTTGGATTTAGAATATCTCAAAACATGTTGCGAAGAGGATTGTTATAAAAGACCTCCTTTTTCTTGTAAATGGCGGTACATGTCGGACGTGAAGGTAAAAATATGTGATGAAATGAAAAGCCAAAAAAGAAAATTTGAAGGCAAAGAAGAGGAAAAGAATAAAAAATCAAAAAAGTAGAAAATCGGTGGAGTTGAAAAAATGAAAAGCAAAAACGTAAAATTTCAAAGGAGAAAATATTAAAATAAAATTGAAAAGTATTAAAAAATTAAAAAGTGGGTATATAAAAGTACTTCAACTCACAATTATAACACGCTAAAAGTGAGAAAAATAAAAGTATTGCCACTAAACTATAAAAGAGTAGGAACTCAAATATCAATTGGTGAAGTATAGCCCACACAAGTTTACAGAGGATGGAGGAGATAACCATCATTGCACATCGTACAAAATTCATCTAGAAAAGATTTTAGTAGCATCGTACCAGTACAGAGGTACTAGCAGTTGGGCATACGACAGTACAAAGGCATACGGAAAAACAAGGGTAATCACAACGTACAACATTCGTGGGGGATCAAAGTACAGTGACTAAGGACTCAAAGTAGCATATAACTACATCTACAGTGCACCCCGTACGGTAGTGGCATTGGCAAGCCATGCAAATCAAACCTATTCACACCATACAGAGGGTTGAAGGCACAGATATTGTACAGAGGGTTGAAGGCACGAATACTGTACAACTTCGCATGTTAGAGAGAGGTCGTATGACAACTAGCAGAGAACATCAGACCATACAAAGGAGAGTACAAGGGAGAGGAAACCATACAACTAGCAGAAGTGAACAGACCATACGAAGGAGAGGTCAGACTGTACAAGGGAAAGTTGGAATAGCACGACAAAAATCACACACAGGGCATTGTACGAATCAGCAAACTCTGCACCATACATATCAAAAAAAATCCATGTCGTATGGCTAAAAGTGTAGCAACAAAAAGTGAGTACCATACATAGTACGGTTGAGAAGGCAGAAAACCCCGTATGCCCTAGCACGCACCCAGTGAGTAGCTTGGTATGGGGAATAGGACGATGGTTAGTACAACAAGCATAGAGAAGAAAAGTAAGGTCGTACACTGTACAATTGAAAACATCAGGAGATCGGCACTATCAAACAAAGTATTGGCAAACTCACAACTATACAAGGGTCGATAGTTGTTGTAACCGTTCTCCTGAGAGAGATTATCTATTTAACCCGCATCAGAAAGTGTCAAAGGTACATTGCCAAAGAGTGGTTTCAAACATGGCTATTAGCAGTAGCAAAGGGAAGTGGCCAGTTGGCGTTTCAATTAGCACCTCTGGAGTGCTTATTGGAAATGGACAACTATGCACAGTGCGTAATGACTGCCCTTCAAATTATGGAGGGGAAGCTCCCTCTTTTTGCTGATGTTTGCATAAAAGTAAAATGGACTAATGTTCCTATCTTTTTTCCTCAACGGTAGGACACAAGGGTGCATAAACACGATGCATTGCAGCTAAGGTTTTCTCTGGTTTCTGCAGATCTTAACTACAACCAGGCTAACTTTTAATCTATCCTATCTCCTCTAGATAAACAGAGCAAGAGAATATAGGAGCAGGAATGGAATGGTTGGATCACTTGGGCCGACCATCTCTCAGAACGCATCCGAAGGCTCTGAACTTTCAGATCTATGCTAGAATAAGGTCTTATGAAAGCAAACACTCTTACAGTAAGCTGAATCTCAAGATTGCCAAGGAGGAGGAACCCTTGTCTGAGGTGTAGGCTGGGATGCAACTTACTAGAAACAATAAAGAACGATGAACTGGATAATAGGATTCCCGAGGAGGTGACGACACCTATCCAAAGTGTAGGCTGAAAAACAGATCATTACACAACATCAAACGATAACCATTAACATCAAAATTCCCAAGGAGGTGACTATACCTATCCAAGGGGTAGATTGAAACAATAGATTATAAGAACAAGACGTTGATAGAACTTGAAACTTTGGATCAAATTGCATAAGACTTTTGCTTTATTTCTTCAAACTTGCTCAACGAATTACAAAGATTTGGGACAGGAAAGGTACGAAATCATACACAATTGCGATCACACCAAACAACTCTCATCCAAGAGTGAACAAATATAGACTTGCAAGCTTGTTGGCACAATGGCGCAACAATTTTGTGTAGTAAATAAAAGTTGCAAAATAATGAGCAAAGGCTCTTATTTATAGAAGCTCAAAGGAGTAGGCAACCATAAAATCTCCTTGAATTAATAATGAGTTCTTGCCAATCTGCAAGATTTATTCCTATGTCTAAAAATAGGTGACCTAGCAGTTAACTAGAAAGTCTACTTCAATTAACTGAATCTAAACTAAAAGTGAACTCCAATATACAAAGTGCTTCCAAAATAGAGATCCACAATTAGTGGAAATAGACATGCATGATTAGTGGGACAATGAGTTAACTTGGAAAGAGGCATCAAGTTAACTCTTGTTGTCATAAATGCTATTTTGTAAGGGTAGGATGTCCTAACTAAGTGTTCACACCACATCACCTCTAGTCAACAATTCCTCCAACCAGTCGTTGACTTCCTCTACCTCTGGACAATTAATGCTTCGCAGGATGATGATGTGCCGCCTCAGCATCTCTTCACCACTTGCAATTTGCTGCTGATATTTAATAGTCTTGGCGACTGCGTCATCTAGCTTTGTTGACATGGCTGCGATCTGACTTAGCCTGCAATTAACAGGATCACCACAAAAACTACTACGGATGAGATCCTAGAATTGTGTTTGTACCTCAGCTAGCTCAATGTATGCTCCTTCATTTTGCTTCCCTTGGGAGGATTACTCCTTGTCTTCTGTCTGTGTTTCCATTTTGACGTGGAAGATAGTGTAGTATCAACCGGTGGCGGCTCTGTGTTGGGAATGACTGCCTTCCACATTCTTTTGCAGCTTTACATTTCTGACATTTTTCTTGATCTTTCTCCATGGAAGAGTGTTGTATGATGAAACCGTGAAGTTTGACTGCGAACACTCCAGCCGTGAGAAATGCAAACAAACTCGCTGCACACACAAAATTCCAACAGCATCAACCCTCTAAACTGGCCTCTGGAAGGCTATCAGATATACGAGGTGAAACCATATGGAAACTGTGGACTTTGAGTGTCTATGCCTGTCAATCTGTCCAAATCGACCTCTAGGTGTGTTTGATGTAGATCGGTGTCAATCGTTTTTAGGAAATCATGCAGTAAGACCGTTTTGGTCTTGTATTTGATTTGGGAGAACTGCATTCTGAAAACCTCGAAGATTGACTGTGCACATGAAATTGTTCGGACAACTTTTTCTGTGACTACTAAAAATAGCCTTGTCGAGGGTAATTTTTACGAAGAATTTTGAGACGTGGGTTTTGTTGAGAATAATTTTCTAAACAAACCCAAAACGTCAAAAAATTGAAAAAATGTATTTTTCTATGGCATGCAAGAGCCCTTCGGTGGCAAAGGGAGCAAGGCACTAGAAACTTATTTTTCCTGAAAAAATCTAACACATGGGTTTTGTTCATGCTTCAAAGCTAAACAAACCCAGTTTGTCTGTTTTTCGAAATTGTGACTTTTTCTAGAAACCCTAAAAAATAGGGGCAACGGGGCTGCTTTTTCTAGAAAAATCTAACACATGGGTTTTGTTGTAAAAGTTGTGTTGATCATACCCAAAAGGTCAAATCTGTGAATATCTATTGTTTTCTTGGACATGCAAGAAGATCTAAGACAAGAAAAGAGGAAAAAGACAAGAAGAATTTTGGAAGTTATCAACTGCCTCCAAGGATCTTTAGGAAAATCATGCCTGGAAATGTAGACCTTGATGAATTGTCCCTCTGTGCAACTGATCTTCGAAAATATGAAGAACAATGAAAAACCCTCTATCAGATCTTCAAAAGACGTTTTGGAGAGAAAATAATTGTTCTTGGCTTCAACCTGCAAAGACAAATGATGAATAAAGACACCTAGACTTGATAAATATCATTTGATGTTGAAGCAATCAAGTTTAGGGCGCCAACTCTTGATTGAGGAGTTCATTTGCCTGATCTGGAGTTCACAGCACTGATTTCCACTCATTTGGGGACGTTTTAGACATGAAAGGCTTTCTAAAACAGTCAACTGAGTCTTACTTTGACTTTAGGCGTCCCTTTGAAGAGTTGAACATTTTTTATTATTTTTCTATGATGAAATGCCTTTGTTCGATCCTTGATTCTGGTTGCTTAGTTAATCTTGAAGTGTTGCTGACAGATCCACTGCTAAGATGAAACAACTCTGATGAAGTGTGCCTGGGAGCTGCAAAGCTCAAAACCTAGGTTTGATGCCCCTGATTCTTGGGCACCTTATCCCAAGATGGTGCATTTTTCACCAAACTTAGTCAATTTCCTTGAGTGTTCCTCAATTTCTCCAATTTGACCCTCAATGCTCTGATTTGAGATCACCTATGACTGATGAGTTTGGTGATCTTGCTGAAACATGGGATGGATAACCAGTTCAATCCCGGGAAGGATGACTGGCTTCACAAATCCTAAAAGTTGATTTAGGTGCCTCAAAAGCTTGGGCGCCCCTGGCCTGCAAGGGCACCTTTGACTTTTTGACTTGTTATTTTCTTGTTGCAAACTTTCACGAACGGTCCCAATTTGATCTTTGTCGTCAGATGTTTGATTTGTCTGTTGTCTTCGTTGACAGTGTCATTGTTGAGATTGATCAAAACAGAGGAGGTCATGCTGGAGGTTACTGAGCTTACAGACTGCATCTGATTACAAAATTTGGGAGCCTATTTCTAGGAAGATGCATTTTCCTTGACACTTACTCAATTTTTCATGTCCATCTCACCTTCACCTTTGGTGTTTTCTGCTTGATCTTCGTTTGCGAATGTTCGACAAGTCCTGTGAACATGTAGATGGATTGATCGCAAAGCTAAGAGAGTGTTGAACAGATGCCTTGTAGAAAGCAGTTGTTGAAAACCTCATCAAGTGACTCAAAATGAAGGGCACCCCTGGCCAGCAAGGGCGCTTTTGTCTTGATATGTATTGATTTACCCTCAATTTTGCAGGCTCTAACGATCAACAATTACTATCGTTTGACGTGTCTCGCAAGCTAGCGAACAAGTTCGTTGCAAAGCTGAGTTGATGCTGGGGAGATCACCTGAAGACAAGTTCACTCAAAAGTGACATTCGGATCATCTCATCCTTAGGCACCCCTAGCTAGCAGGGGCGCCTTTTTCATGTTTGACTGCCATTTCTAATAGTACTTGCTTGCAACATTTCTTGACTTCACTCACATTCGTCGGTGACTAATGAATCAGGTGACCTTGCTTGACGATGCGCCAAAAAGCCAACAAAAACACGAAGGAGATGACTGCCTTGGTAAAAGTTGATGATTGCCTTTGACCCTTTAACTTCATGGGCGCCCCTGGCCAACAGGAATGCTTTTAGCTGTGATTTCATCATTTTCTTTGAAAACCTTCATCTCTTCACGCTTTACGTTCGTCGTGCAGCTTGACTGGTTTTGAGCATTGACGTTGACGGCGCGAACGCGTGCATCTTGCAATCACCTTCACTATGCTGCGTGTACGGGTGTTGGAAAAATGACTAAGGCATTTGATTGCATAGCCTACTTCTAGTAGCAAGGCGTGTATTTTCCAGACTTAGCCAATTTTTGGCATTTTTCACTTTTGAGAATCCCCTTTGTCACAAAGCATCTTTTCGAGCATTTTCACCATGGATTCTTCGTTGAAGCTCTTGAGGCTTAGATTTCACCACCTGGTACTAGCCATTCTGCCATTAATGGTTGCAAAGGTCCTAGCTTTCTTCCAGAAAAAATGAAAATAGACCCACCAAAGTAAAACAAACTTTTTGGTGATTTGACTTGACCAGTGTGATTGTGAAGCCAATTTATCCTATCAAAATCATTTTCAACTAATTCTAGAAAGGTCCTCTTTTTAGGGGTTTTCCTAAAAACAGGGGTTTGAAACCCTAATTTTCAAATTTTCAAAATTTTGCAAGTATCTTCCTTGACATAAACCCACAAAAAGCCTATATTTTGTTTGACCTAAAACGGATTTTTGACAACAATTTTGCATGATTTTGCTTATTTTTAGCAAAATGCCTTATTGAAGCAAAAATTTATTATGGGTACAACACGGCCAACACCTTTCAAACCCCACATTGCATTGGGGAAAATGGTGAAGGGGAAGGATGATGACACCATCACTTGGGAGAGTCTCAGCGGCAATGAGTGTCGCTCATGGTGGCTAGGAGTACAAGATGATCATATTCTAAAAGTAGCACTTAGCGAGTGCAAGTTGACAAGGCCACTCAACTGCCATTCTTCAATTCAAGGGATTTCAAGCCTTACTTGTGCTAGATGATAGTACAATACAAATGTCACTCTCACAAGTTGGTGATTGACTATAGAGGATGCTTAGTGACCTGTTGGTGTGTGTTTTGAGTATGCCACCGAACACAGAATAAAAATGCCCAAAGGACACTCTTATCCTCTCTTTAAAAGTGCTTGCAAAAATCCAGTAGGCAATACAATAACTCCAAGGTTTCTTTGGTCAGGTCTTGACATGTGGATAAGGCCAGTGGGCGTTGTGATTGCTGGTAATCACAAGGGGACTTACATGAAATTCTCTTTTGCGGGTTGAAAACTTAGACGGTTTTATCCTTGAAGGCTCTTTCGGTGGGTATCTTCAGATTTTCCAAAAAAAATAAAAAAGGATAAGGGTTTAGAGATCTAAACTACGCCTAAGAATTCAAGAGACAGCAGTGAGTAGACAAAATGGGTAACCACACTTCGTTTCGCCACCTTTGGACAACTACGCGAAGCAGGTGCAATCTTCAACGGAAGTGATAAGAATTTTCATATTTGAATCGGTAATTGAAACAAACAGAAGTTAAGCATCCACGATTTAATGGCTCAGACTAACTTTACACGTCAAATGCAAATCATCCACTCGACAAAAGTATGAGCAAAATTTTATCCGCCACTGCGATCAAATCTATCACTCATCTAACCAACATGTAATGAAATGCTATTCTAATTCTACTCTAAGTGTTGAAGGAGAAATATTCAACCTTGCATACTACTTGAAAATAAAAGTTGTTCTTAGCAAATCATGCACAAGAGCTTTTATAAACGGAAATAGTTTCGTCGCAACAATCTTTTATTACTCACTTCACACAATACAAATGAGGGTCAATGAGTTTATATAGAGTTTCATAAATGGAATAAATGGCTCAGATTAAAAATGAGCCGACGGTCAAGATTTAACAAACGAAACCCTAATTAGGGTTTCCCAAAATAACTTCAGTTAACTGGCAATGAACAGCAATGAGTTGGCAATAGGAGCTATTTTCAAGGGACTATATCCCGATCCTCTCGAGCTGCCGTGTATTCGCCGAATCTGGACACGATCGAGGCAACCTCGTCCATGGTAACCTGCGGAAGCATGCCGATTCTGAATTCAAGCCCATCCATGCTCTCGGCGCATCTGGCGAAGGTCTCCTCCCACTCTGGTTCAGTCTTCTCAAAGGACTCTCTGATGCTCAAGAAGTTCGCCAATTTGGCCCAGTCCTGCCTCAAGATGGGCCCAGTGATGTAGAAGATATTTTCCTGGACACTTTTCTTCAAAACTTCCAACTGCAGGTCATTCTCTCGCAGCGCCTCTTTATCCAGGACATCGGCAATTATGTTGAGGATTTTGGCCTGAACTTCCTTGACCTGTTCCTCCAGTCTGATGCCGTCAATCTTAACCCTCTCCAAGACTTCACCTCGTGCCGTCAAGGTCCAATACCAAGTGTGGAAGTCATAGGCTGCTCCCGCTGCGATGACGCCTCCCTCTATCAATTCTTGCTTAGGAACTCCTTTCAGAATCCTAAGGCAAGGGATTATTCTATCCTGCACGTCTGGAAGGCTGTCCCATACTTCTGCCAAAGAAGCGAACCTAGAAAGCAAGGCAGTGGCCTGGCCATAAACCAAAGTTAGCCGCTCCACAAATGTCTCAGCTTCAGTCCCCTTTACGGCTATCCATTCTTTGGCCTCCTGAACCGTGAGCCTGTTTTCTTCCATCTCTTTAATGGCCTCCTGCGAAGAGTTCGGAAGTAGAGGAGCTGCCGTAGTGTCCTGATCAAGTGGCTTGATCAAGTGCTGAATATATTCCCTTAAGCGCTCAATCTCTAATTGGCACTCCTTCCTTCTGGCTACCTCCTTCGCCAACCTTGATTTGATGGCGGACACAGAATTGTCCAAATCTTCCATTTCTTGGCCCTTAGTGGTTGGACCCAAGTCAATGGTCGTGATGGCGTAATCCTGTGGAGCCATATCCTCCCGTGGCTTGTCCACTGTAGGCACGGCGATTTGCACTGTCCTGTTGCCGGCCTCGTCTCTATGTATGCTGGAGAATTTCTTTGCCGACTTTTTGGGCACGGTTTGAGACAGTCTGGCCAAAAAGTCTGCCGTATCATCCTCTTCTGGTTCATCTGCCGGCACTTGTACCTTTAGCCTCTCCTTCAGCCAATCCGGTATCGTAAGCTGCTCAACACCGTCTTCTTCCGGCACGCCTTCTCTATCAGGAACGTCTACAATTCCCCTAAGGGCTGAAATCATCCCTTCCTGAAAATCCTCATCCTGGGTGCCCACATTGTCGTCATCCGACTCCAATATTTTGGTGCCCGTGGGAGAAGGTGGCGCATCCTCATCTGGCTGAAGCTCTGCGTTGTTTTCAGGAATCGGAGAAGGATCCCTCATATCTGCCAGTGAAGCATCGGCGGTAGCCAGTATCTCCTCAATATTTCTGGAGGCGGCCGATTGAGAAGGTTATATCTTTACCTGTTTCTGGACCGGCTCTTTGCCTGCAGCTATTTCTTTTCTTTTCCTAGATGTGGTGGCGTCTATCACTGGGAGGTCCTGTGATGCTCCCGCATTGGAAGAATAAGACTCTGCCTCGCTTAGCATATCATAGGTCAGGGTTATCTTCTGGCACCTTAATTCTTGAACTCGTTGATCAACCCACCACTGAGTAAACTTGATGACAGGCCTCATCAAGACGTTCAAGTCAGCATGCTCTGCTTCTGACCACTAGACAGCGGGCAAAGCTGAATTCTCATCGAAGCGCGGTTGCGTCTGATTCTCGTCCTCTTCCAACTGATCTGGCACGTGACAAAATTCTGTTGCCCTGATCAAGCTGAGAGGTAATCTGGACCACATCCTCCGTCTGACCTCAAATTCATCCGCAGCATTTGCCCAATAGTCCTCCAGTTCGACCCTATGCTTGTACCTCCTTCCATCCACCATTTTGATGTGGTGATGGGGGTCGTAGTGATTTCTGGCCGGATATGGAGAGAAAGGGTAATGCTGTATCTCGATTCTGGCACTGTCAGCTGCCTGTGATGACGGACACGACTCCAGCATGTTCCCTATAAAGAAGGGAAAAGTAACTGCCGCCTTTTGCTTTGCTCTTTGAAGACCCTGAAAATCTTCTAACTGCCTCAACACTTCGAGCAGGACCATCTTATTCGTGGGGAAGATGGGCAGACGGTACGGGCTTCCAGTGAATCCTTGAATTCTGATATACGTAAATCTTGGATACTGGATAAACCAAGACCCGTATTTACCGATTAGGCTTTTGGCTTCATGTGTCAGCCGCTGATGCGTCCCTCCTTGGAGTATCCTGGTGATGTACATCAGGAACGCGTCGTGGGCTCGTCTAAAATGCGCCTTCTCCCTCAGCTGGAGTTGTGGGTAACAGTCATAAGGTTTTAGCTCGTTCTCCTTACTGCCAACCGTGCCTTTGCAGATCAAGCCTGCATATCTGTAAGTTTTGGCCAACATATAGACGACGTAAGAACCCATATGAAACGTTTTGGTCTTCTCTAGATTGATAAGCTGGTGGTGAAGATTATTGCTTATCATCCTAGCCCAGTTGAACATTTTGACACCTTCTGTGAGGTCCTCAATGAAGTAATACATCCACGGCTCAAAGGGTGCTCCCGAGGGACTGCCTGCCACTCTGTTCAGCAAGATAATAATATCTCCATAGTCCTCCTTGAAGTCCGTGCGCATCAACTTCTTGGGCATCTTCTTAAAGGACGGTCTAGGCTTGTCCAGCCAAAATTTGTTAAGGTTGGCGGCACAAAGATCAGGATTTTTGTCATATAGCTTCTGAGCATCTTCCTTGGTCTTGTAGACAGTTTTAGGATATGCCGGAATGCCGAAGGCTTCCTGAATGGCCACCTCTGTCAGATGTGCCAACACTCTCCCATCAGGCGCCACAATCCGCCTTGACTCAGCATCATAGTGAAGTGCACACTCCACCATCAGTTCAGCACAGCAAAGTGCAGGCTGGAATCCGGCAGCTTGAAATATGCCATTTCTCACTATCCTTCTAGCTGCAGGCGTTGGTAAGGGTCCGTTGTGTCCATATATCCTCTTTTTAAATTCCACGAGATCGATGTGGCCAAGATCAGTGTCTGAGACATTTTTCCACTTAGACTTTATTCTGGTCTCTGGCTGCGATCCTTTACTTGCAAACTTCATCTGTGCCTGCCTGGATATTTCGCTTTGATCGATCGGCAGCCTGCAAGCACAAGATACTTAACATTAATACAATGTCATTTAAGAATTAATGAGTTTCGGGGTATAGCCTAGACAAAATCGCACTTTCAGCCTTATTAAATTAAAATTTCTGTCAAAAAGCAAGCTGAAAGTAATTAAATTCGCCTATCATGAATGAAATTTGTGCCGGAAACGAAGTAGAAGATAGAAACACAGCGCAAATGCGTTGTCGATTAACTTCCAAACCTCAA
This sequence comes from Sequoiadendron giganteum, assembly GCA_007115665.2. Taxonomy (NCBI): domain Eukaryota; kingdom Viridiplantae; phylum Streptophyta; class Pinopsida; order Cupressales; family Cupressaceae; genus Sequoiadendron; species Sequoiadendron giganteum. Next base: position 489,399,349 of record CM021103.1, read on the forward strand.
AGATCACGTTGTGGCTGCAAATGAATTTAAAAATTCAAAGAAATCTGCCATAAGAAGTGCGCCACTATGCTGGAAGTACGATTTCAGCCAAGAAATAAATTACTTCTCTCAAAAATCACGCCTTTCAATAAGAGAATGCTATCTCGATTCCCACAATGATGTTATTCTCACAAACTTCTCCTTCGAGAATATTTTCCTGAAGATTTGAGAGAGATAGTTGCTTCTCAGCCGGAATTTGTGAAGAAATGAGTTGCTGAAACTCATTTTATGGCTGAGAAGTGCGATTTTCCTCAAGGCATTGCTTTCTTTCTTTTGATTTTCTTCCAATTTTTAGAAACGTTTTCTCCTCGGATTAGCAAACTTCTAATTTCACTTTCAGTTATCGAGGCAAGTTTCTAACTTTCGTCTCTGTGCCATCTCTGCTGAGATTTTCGAATTTTCTCAAGGAAAATTGACTAAGTGTTGGAAAATATATTAAATTAATTGTCCAAAATTATTTTTCCAACGCGTTTTAAATCCTCCGAACGTGGCAAAGTTTAAACTTATCTAAGGCAGACTAGTTTAATCTTCCAAATAATCTCCGGATTTTGAATTTTTAATTAAAATTCCCTAAGTGTCAGGGAAATAATTAAAAATATTAAAATATTAAATTCCAACCCGTTTAATCTTGATACATGGCTAATTTCGTTCGTCAGAGGCAAAATATCTCTTTTTTAAATTGTCTGCCTAGCCAAAATGTGCTCAATAGCTCATCTGCCAAATTTTAATTCTCTAGGCGGAGTTCTGACCTCTCTGGACATTTTTATTTTAGCCGAATGATTCATCTTCTGGGTTGGGCGAACCTGGAGACTTCTGCCACTTTGCCATTTTTTTACTAGCGCTTTAGGAATTTTCCAAGCTGAGAGGGGCGGACTTCATGTTTGCTCTGCCAAGCACTCTTCATTTTGTGCCAAAAAATTTCACTCCGTTGTGCTGGGGCGTGATTTTTATGCCGGCCAAAACCTCTTCTTCTTCTAGACATTTCTCCGTTTTTCATGCCTTAGGATAATTTTCTCTTCAAGAATTGGGCGAATGTCTTATAATTCCTTGCCTATGGCGTATTTTATCATCCATTGGTCTTAGATTTTCCTTGCCATGGCGAATTTTATTTGTGCCTTGTCCAACGGAAAATTTCACTTGTTTCCATCATTTAATTCAATTTTCAATGAATTATCTTGCAATTTTACCCCTTTCCAAACACCTTGGAGCGCACCCCTTCATGTTTTACCCTTCTCCACACTTCTTGGGGGCGGACTTTGTGTTTTTCATGCCATTTCCTCTAAGGCTGGGCGGACTTCATGAATTTTATGCCATTTTCCTCATGGCGCACTTCCTACCTTGCTAGGCGGACTTTGAGTTTCTTGTGCCAAGGGCGGACTTTGCAACCTTCATGCTTATGGCGGACTTGGCAAGCTTCATGCTTATGGCGGACTTCAGCCTCTTTGTGCCATGCGCCTCTCCCTATCATCTTGGGCGGACTTTGGCTTCCTCATGCCATGGCGGACTTGATGAATTTCTTGCCAGTGCCTACCTTTGGCATGCCAAAGGTAGGGCGGACCTTGACTTTTCCATGCCATTCCTCTCTTGATGGCGCCATTCTCAGACTTAGACATTTTTCAAAAATTCCTTGCCAATTTTCAAACTTTCTTACATTTTGCCTTGATTTTCTTGATTTCTGGAGACATATTGATTTTCTGCTCTGTGGGATCCAAAAATAGAAACTTTTTCCCAAAATAGAAACTTTCCAAAAATAGAAAAAGCAAAAAGCATCCCTAAAAAATAGGGACTCCGGAATGGCCTAAAAATGCCAAAAATCAAAAAAGCAAAAAGCAAAAAAGCAGATTCCCTAAAAAATAGGAAGTGTCAGAAACGACCGAAAGCAATGGCGATCTTCGTCCACCGGGTCTTCTAAGCACTTCTATGACGTTAAGGCCCAAAAACGAGTTCAAAATCTCAACTTAGCCAGACTGACTTTCAAAATTTTATCCAAATTCAAGACTCTCAAAGACGTTGCGCAGAGGGCGGAACCAAACTTGGGGGTCCCCATTTGCGATGGGGCGATGTGTGAAATAGGTCACAACATGACCATATCCTTCGCACCTGCAGAATTCACTAGGGTATTTGGAATACCTTTGAGAGGAATACTAGTGGTCAAACTAACGGGGAAGATGTCTTGACAGTAGGAGTCACTCATGGAGAGAATATGTTGTTCAAACCTCACCCAGCAGGAGAAGGATAGTATCTAGAGCGCGGGTAATAGAGGTCTAAGGAAAAATTTACTCGCCACTCCTGAGTGGAAATGCGTCCTCGACTTGATCAAGTGTGGATCACAGGAGCTAGCAGAGCATCGGATATTGCAATGTGGAATTACCCTCATGTTCGGATTGAGTATGGAGAGGTGTATAATTGGGTGAGTACACTCTCTGAGAGGATACGAGAATTCTTGTGTCTAAAGCACAAGGCATTCTACATGACATAGCACGCCATTGAACTCCTATTGGATGCCATTTACACATAGGTACCCTCCGATAAGTGGGGAAGATTCCAGCTCATAGGCCAACTAGACGCGTCTTGGCCAACTGTGTTCTATTGGGCCAACTTGGGGGTGCAAACAGTGGGGGAGGAGACACCTCAACCAACGACACCACCAACGAAGAAGAGAAAACACAGAGATGCTTTGACTACTTCACTGAGTGGAGATGACTACAAGGCCATAGAGTTATCTTCCTCCACAAAGATGAGTATGGAGGAGGTCTCACTCGCAGAAGAGGCATACTCTCAAGAGGACATTGAGGAGACTATCCCCGTGTAGCCAACTATCATAGCACAGCTAGCCATACCCGTGCAACTAGCTATCATAGTATAACCAGGCATCCTCATGCAGTGAGTACCTGTCGTTACATTACTAGTTGTAGCTCCATCTCCTACACTACCAGCAACACCACTACCAAAGGCACCACTACCAACACCAACGACACCACCACTAGCAATGCCACCTTCAACTGATGGCATTGAAGAAGATGTGGGGATCGATGACTGGCTTGGTATGTTGGGAGCACCAACATGCCCCTCCACTGGAGTCGCCACGATTATTGGCCAAGGGCACATTGCCACCACATGAGCGAGAGTCAATGGACATGGAAGTTGACACTTAGATGGGCCCTTCAGAGCCCTCACGGCCAATTTCGTCAGCCACAAACACTGCCATGGTGGCAGCGCCAAACATAAACCCACAGCCACATCCAACGAAGTTCGGAGAGGAGTCGAGTGAGGCTGAGTCCAATGGGGTATTCATTGAGATTGGTTGGTCGGATACATACGACCCCATCAGCACAGTACAAGGGTACCTTGGAGAGCTCCAATCCATAGTGAGCGTGATGTATGAGGTAGGGGAGATATCTTGGCAACTAGATATCGTCCATGATCCGTTGGTTGCACAGGAGGTAGAGAGAACCTTGGCTTTCATGTAGATTGGATGTGAAAGATTATTTTTTAGATGCTTCATCTCACAGGGATGGTCGGGAGTGGAGACGACCAAGATGTGGCAACCTGGCGTCCTCCAAGACCTACAGCTGGAGGAAGGCATGGCAGAGTTCTCTTAGCTCTTCACAGGATGGAGCTCTGCTACGAGGATGTCTTTCTCAGGTTGCATCGACATATGGCTTCCATTAAGGAGGCCACGCAATTGAGAGATCAAGCCCTCACACAAGCCAAGACTATCCGAGCAGAGTTAGCTGATCATATCCAAAAATCTCAAGAGTAGTTGGCTCAAGCAATAGTGGTAGAGCATGCTCGGGTCACAACCTTGGAGCATATGGTAGTGGAGAGAGAGACAATTGGCTGAGAGTGATGCTTAGCTAGCCAAGAGGGACAAAGAGTTATAGGTGAAGGTGCAAGAGGCATAGAAGATGACGACTAAGCTACAGGAGAGAGAACAGGAGTTGGAGAAGACAAAGAAACAACTGACGGAGGTTGTTCGCATGGTCAAAACTGCCTAAGAACGAGAATTGGTGGCTAACCAGAGGCTCTAGCGTCTTTGCCAGCAACACTCAGCGACATCCACACCCACGTCCTCTATACATCCAGGGACGTTTTCTCATCCTCCCTCTTCTCGGTGATCAGTTTTTTGTTGTATATACATTCCCCAATTTTGTTGTCATATCGTCTAGAAGACGACTTTCCTTTTGGGGGGTTCAATGTAGTCAGTCGAAAGTCAAGTGAATATATTTTAGTTGGCTAGGTAATAAATTAATTAATTAATAATTTTGTTTTGCAATAATGTGTTAGTCCCTGATAGTTGTTATAGTCGGTTAGTATTTACCGGAGTTGGTAGTCTTAACCAAAATCAGTCTACTATTTATATGTACTTGTTGTTCATAGTCGGGGACCACATATTATGATATTCCTATACTTATTGCATATTTGAGAATTGGTAATAAAGCTATATCTTTCATGAACTATTGCAAGTAATTTATATCATGTTCTGTAATTTTGTTATTTCCATTTACTCTGTAAATCTGTCAAAGTAGAATAAGTGAGTAAACACATAATGGGCTGGAGAAAGAAATTTATTAAGGGGCTTCATGATGTGGGAAATGTGGCAATAATAAACTAGATAATACTTTAATTCTTAGCATCTCTAGATATGGTCACAGTTTTCCATAAAGAGGGGGTTATGGCACTTTCCTTTTAATTATGTCAATTTCTAATGAAGCATTATGAGGAGTTACAAATTGACTTTAAAGGAGGTGTTATGTTGACAAAGCAAGGCACTTAGTTTGTGGTTGAATATTGACTTGAATAGTATTTGCTATTTAGGGAATGTAGTCAACTTACAGAGATGTAGGGATATGGGCCCTTCTTTTTGTTATAAATTGTGACGTTTAGCCATTAGAGTTTTCTTCTCTCTTCCTGGAATATTTTTGGTATAGAGTTTAATTGTCGATTTGAGGACGAAATCCCTTGAATCTATAAATTAGAGGACAAAACCCCTTTGGTTTCCTTGACAATCTCATCCAAGAACTACATATGTGCTAAAGATATTCAACTCTTGTTTTTTGGTGAGTTGTCTTGTAGATTGAAGCAATGGTATACAACAAACGTAGGGTCAGATTTGGAGAATTGTTGCAAGCTATTTTGTGGTCACATGTTAATATCTATTGATGTAATTCTATTTATGTTTGTCAATAAAAGATATAACAATTTCAATGTGATCAGATATTTATAACATTTTGTAGAGGTGTGGTAAGTTTTTACAAAAAAAATTGTAGTGGATATCACAGTGGTACCAAAGCAATGATCTTGCCAGCCTGAAGGGTAATAAAAATTGTTGATATTCTAAAAACACCTTTACTCTAGCATAGAATACAGATTAAGGTGAAGAGATAGCACAAGAGGATAAAGAAATTGTTGATATTCTCAGCCTTGTAGTCTATAAGAGATGGGCAGCAGCAAATCGATAATATCTTTTCTAGACCATTCCAATTTCAGAGTTTCATTTCCATGACTACTCCCTTTGGTAAGGAGGATGGAGGAGAAGCTTCTACTACAAGAGCAAATCAGGCATTTCAATTGACAACGCCTAGTGGTTTTGGGCTACCTAAAGTCAATTTTTTGCAAAATGAGGGAGATCAACCAAGAAGAGAGATAACAGATCAGCAGGATGAAGATTTGGCCACCCTACATGCAAAGTATAAAGCATACAGTGACGAATTTCAAGCTGACCTCTTTTATAAATGTTTGCATTCTGAAGACAAAAAATAAGCCTAAGAATGAGGCTCAATTAGAACTAAACTCAAAAGGATCTCCAGCACTAGTTAGAAAGACTCACAACTCCTTCATTTGACAGGTCCAACAAATACTTAGCCTGTGCTTGAATCCAAAAGTTAAGCACTTAACTTCTCTTTCAGTCTAATGTATGAGGAGGCAAGCAAATTTGCTACCCTTTACTTGGAAGGAGTTGCTCACGAATGGTGGTACCATGGCCTAATCACTCAAAGTCATAGTCTTATCACTACGTATGAGGTGTTCAGTCAAATATTGATTGTAAGTTCAAGTGGCAAGATCCAAAGATCCATTTTAGAGAGCTCTCGTTGTCGAAGCACAGTGGTATAGTAAACAACTATGTGGCGGATTTCAACAGAATTATTGTAATGGTACCTAAAGTTTCAAAAAATGAGAATCACTTTCCTCTTTACTAAAGGTTTATTGTAATATCCCCAAATTATAATTTTTTTTATTTTTCTATTTTTTTTTTGTATTTTCTGAATTTTCTGAGCAAATGAATAATTGAAAACAGCAAACTAGAAACAAAATATAGTGCTGGTAGTTACTGTAGAGGACTGAAATTAATTATTTGAATTTCAAACCCTTACTTTCAAAGAACAAAAAATATGAAACCATTATGACTGAAATTTGTCAAATCTGAATATTGTACTTGATAATAAATATATGACAACAGTATTTGATATCACCGAAACTCCCAGATCTGATATTTGTTCAATTGCACAATTACAAACTGATCTAATAATACTAGAAACAATATTTTTGAATTGCAAATTGTCCAATCTCATTACAAAAAGGGCAGAATATCCTTAAAACTGAATTTGTACAGCCAAAGAACCTGTACAGCCTATTGCATGGATGGTCAAAGGCTGCGGCAGGGCTGATGTGAAGTTTGGCGGTTGGAAAATGTTGCCAAAGTGCTACGCCACCCTACAAATGCTTCTCCAACTCGGATCGCCCCAATTAGTTGGTCCAATGCTGATCACCCTCAATGGGGATGCTGGAAAAATGTGTAAAAAATGCCAATCATCCTCCAAGATGTCAAAATGGTTGTAGATTGCCCTTCTATGGATGACCAAAATTCACCAAGATGTAGATTGCCTTCCTAGAATGGTCAGGAATGAGGTAACTTGCTGGTTGCCCTCAATAAAATGTCAAAATGATGATTATAGGCTGATTGCCTCTCCTTATATATGATTTGGCCTTCAAGGGTTTGGTGCAATTGCCTCCAAAGTGCAAAACAGTGATCCCAAACAGCAGCAAATTATGTATAAACCCCCTAAATTCTGCAACAAACAATTGTGATGTCTTCCCCAAGTGTGGCACTCAAGTTGGTTATAGCTATGATGATGAAGAACACCTTCAAAAATCTGAAGTTCAACGATTCAAATGATTTGCTTGCAAATATCACTTGTCAAAACCTCCAAAAATAGAAATCCGTGAGGGTTTTAGTCCTCAAATATTTTTGATAACAGCCAAGGGTTTTAGTCCTTGGATGAGTAGAATGAACACAATGCTCAATCCGGAAAGTGAATAAAATGCCAAAATGAATGCGAGCTGCAAATGAAGCTAGACGCCCTCATTTTAGACATTAATAATTTCCTTCCAAAGTATTTACAAATACATTTTTTATAAATAAGTGTTTAAAAACACTTTTAATTAAATAAAATTTTATTATAATATGTTGCCCCTTAAATATAGAATTGCCAAGCTCAGCTTAAAATAATACTAGCATACCTAATTTTTAAAAAGTATATGTAAAAGAAACCAAGAGATATCATTCGCCTATTTCACTTAAATTACAAATCTAATAAAAAATAGGTGCCTTAAGAATGATATCTCTCATGTCTTTTACATGGATTTTTCTAAAGATAGTTATGCTAGTATAAATATATTTAATACATCTAACAATGAGGATGACAACAAATTTATTCAATATTGATAAAATAGTAGAGTTTTTATTTTGTTGAGGAAAGATTACAAAAATAAGCCAATATTTGAGCTTTTATGCTTTTTAAAGTATTAGTGACATATCAAACTGTAACTACTCCCAAATACGTAGTAACCATTCATCATTTTTATGACTTTCTATATAGATTTATACATTTCAAATATTATGAGAATTTTTAATCTTATGCAATCCACCACCTCTTTCTAACACATCTATTAGTGATGTTTTATTTAATAAGAGTTAGATTATTTTATTTAAAAATTATTTTTATTTTATTTACATTATTTATTTTATTAGGCAAAAAAAAAAAGTTTGGTAGACAATATTTTTAGGCATTATTTAAGAGTGTTATTTTATTACATAGTGGAAAGAAACACTAAAATTACATAACTTTAATAATTTATTTTATTACTATTTTTATTATTCTATATTTTCTTTTCATCTTATTTTAAATTTTTGAGGAATATAATAAATAACTTCTTGTTTTATTTATGAAATACATAAAATCTAATTACTTCAAAAAAAATTAAAAATCACATTTGGAATAAATTATTCATTTACTAAAGTGCATAACTATTTACTATTTATCTACTGAAGATATTTCATTAAAATTATTTTATTCGTTATAGATAAATGAAAATAACCATTAACACAAATATTTTATAGAATTATTAAACTTTTTCGTCATGCATTTTATTTGTTTTATATTTTTATTATTTTTTGGATTGGTTCTTTAATAATTTTAATTATTTCAATAGTTTCAAATATTATTTTTTGAAAATTTTAAATAAAAACAAAACAGATTTATTAATCTAAGCAACTTGTACATAACAATTAACTTATGGTGAATTGGGAAATCTGAGTTATTTATTTATCTTCTTTTACTCTAATAGCTCAAATATACTATAAAAAAAATGTTCTTATTTTTAAAATTGTGTTTACTTTTAGATCAAACCAGAAAAAAATGTTGGAATATAACACTCCAACATAAACATGTAGAAGTGTCCAAGTTGTAATCTGCTAAGTTCAGTGTGCTATCATTAGGCCAGTTGGGTGTCAAACAGCTACAGTTAGCTGTCAATAGTTTTAGTTTGCTATCAAATGTGTTACCATGATTATAGGAAGTTGTTGAATCTTTTTCTCCTATAAATATGTAATCCTTGTTTAATGATTAATATGGAGAGTGTTTTATTGCTGTTGTTCATTATGTTTTTTCTGCTGTTATATTTTTAATATGGTATTAGAGCTAATGGGAGGTCTTGATGCTGTGTATTGTGAAGAATTCTGGAAAAAAGTTTGTTGCTGTTTAGTCTACTGCAATCATAATAACTGAGAGAATGTCAGCCATTGATGAAGAACCACCAGATGATAGTGATGATGACTTAATTGAAAATCAAGCAATTGTTCTATTTTGAAGTGGCCAATACTTTGAAGACAAGGAAGGATGCAGTAGAGAATAGATAGAGGCTCAATAGTTTGAGGTGCTAGTGGATTGGAGAAACTATATCTCATTGGGGTTATGAGACATACATGTAAGGATTGGTGTCCAATAGTTCAGGGGAGATCCAGAAATTTGGAAGTTCGGCATCACACCTTTACGAGGGTGATGAGACACTTCATATGCAAAAGCTGTCCAATGAAGTTGGGAACTTGGATTACAGCTAGATGACTATGCTTGAGAGCAACTTGAAGAATTCTTACTAGGTCTACGAACTGTTTACAAAGAACAGCTTTTGCATAATGTATTTCCTTTTATTTTGTTAATTAGTTTGATGTTGTAGTGTTAAGAAGGGGTGTTGGAATATAACACTCCAACATAAGCATGTAGAAGTGTCCAAGTGTCCAAGTTGTAATCTGTTAAGTTCAGTGTGTTGTCATTAGGCCAGTTTGGTGTCAAACAGCTAGAGTTAGCTGTCAATAGTTTTAGTTTGCTGTCAAATGTGTTACCATGATTATAGGAAGTTGTTGAATCTTCTTCTCCTATAAATATGCCATCCCTGTTTAATGATTAATATGGAGAATGTTTAATTGCTGTTGTTCATTATGTTTTTGCTGCTGTTATATTTTTAATAAAAAAATCATTTGCATTTTTATATTTAAATTTATTATTAAATATTAATGTTATGTTTATTGTTAAATATTAATAATTTGACACATAAATGGTTGTCAAATTTAAAGTAAAAGTTAAGAGTTTTTATTAACACACTCATGCCACTACACTCCACCTCTTGCTGCCATTGTCAAACACCTCTTGGCATAATTAAAAATGTTTTCTCTTGCTTTTTCCTTTAGCTAATAGGAAATGGGTATAGTATAAAGGTTTTCTCCTTGGTACTATTTCCGAAAAGGGAACATGACATTTATCTGAGCCCCTCAAGCACCTAGTCAAGGCTTTTGCACAATCATCTCTCTGAGAAGCTATTAAGAGGGCTTTGATGTTTGAGCTGTATTTACTAAAGAACGAGTTTTCTTCTCAACCAGAACCACGAACTCCTAGATCACGAAAGGGCAATTTTCAGAAAGGAAGTTTCAACTCATACCCTTAGAGAACCACAATGCAACGATTTGCAGCCAAAAGATTGGATGATCCCACTAGAAATGAACTCAAAAGAAAGAAGTTGCATTTCTCCTGCAAAGAGCAAAGGGAACCTGGTCACTGATACCTTGACAAAAGCCAAGTCCATTATATTGAGCTAGTATATGATGATGAGTCATATCATGAAGAACATAAGCTACAGCAAGTCACAGAAGAGCAAACCATCAAGCATGGACCATAAAAGTTGGATGTTGGCACAGACACAAGTAATGGTACACTTGCAACCCTCTCAGGATCTTTCAAGGTTTGTCGAGTGCTATCCGGACAGTGGATCATGATGCTTATTGATAGTAGAGCTACCCACAACTTCATTGATGGAGGCCTGATCATTAAGAGGATTGAAAGCTAAAGACTTTGCTAGATTCAATGTCATTGTTGCTGTCACTATTCTGTGTAATGTCCCTTTTTAAGAAATTTTAGGAAATATGTATTATTTCTTATTTTTCTGATTTTATACCAACTTGTACAATCATAAATTATTGGACAACACTTACAAATAATACTGGAAACTCTATCATATCAAATAATAACATAATCTGAAATTATCACTTAACTCACAGCCAATGATCACTGCTAAAATAGTGTTATTATCAAACATTAATGATGATAAATACCAAGATGGTAAACTATTGAAACAACAGCAAGTTGACTAATAATATAATATTCAGCTGCAAATACATTATCCTGATGTCACCAAACACTGAACCTGTATATATGCCTTAGCTCTACTGTGAATATCCATATATAATGGTAACAGCAATACATCCAATTATGATAACCCCGGACCTTTAGTATCACTGTATTCTATGAATTCAGAATATGACTTATATCAATGTTTCATACAGGACTACTGCTATAATTATCAATTATTGCATCCTTCACACTTCAATGATGAAAATCTGAAATTAAATGCTGATGGGCATATGGTACAACAACCTCTTCAGTTTATAGCCAATTGATACCCGAAAAATTATGAAAAAATCAGTAAATCAGAAAGACTTAACCATTACATCTCCAGAAAATACCGAATATTCACTAATATTATAATAATTTCCAAAATGATATACAGCCATAAGCACACCACATGCTACTCACAAAGCTAAGATGGATGTTACCAAGATTACTCAAGGGCAGCAATTGACATTGCTTGTATGGCAGTTCTTTTTAATGCTGTCATCTCATTCCAAAGGCTGCACTCCAATATTATTAGGCCGTGGCAGCCTAAACTATCTTCTTATAGGGTGCGCTTGGGAATAAACATGCTGTCCAACCAACAATATATTAACCAGACCCTCAAATCCCTTCACAAACAGCAGCAGCCATAACTAAAAAACGGCAAATCTGATTTACTTATGGTTCATCCATCTAGAACTTCATGGTCAAATAATGAAATCTAATTGGCCCCAAACTTTAGTGAGGCATTGGAAAAGTTACTAAAGTAGACCTTTGGATGTGCTCATGGATGGGGCACCTCCCTTTGGGAGATCTCTCTAGCCTTGAGGAAGCAAGCATTTGTTTGGAATCTATCTAGGGTTCTAAAGTTTAGAATTATTTGGAGTTGTGCCTAGTTGAAGGCATACTTCTTAGATGTTGGAAACCTTTTTATTCCTTTCCTTTCCTTTCCCAGAGGATCAGAAAGATTTTTGTGCCTCTCACATGAGTCTTTTATCATGATCCGCTAGCTTGAGGAGGATGTGCTTCATTGGGTTGGTGACCCCTTTGGGGAATATAAGGTAAAGTTGAGTTATGCTTTGTTGAGTAACAATTTCTTTCTGCCTTTACAGAACTAGCTAACAATGATGATTTGGTGCAGTTCAACTCCTATGAAAAGTGATACCTTTGTGTGGTCAGTGGCCTTGAACAAAATATTCACTTTTGACAACATGAGCAAGAAGAGTTTTTTTGGGGGCCTTCCTAGTGTGTTGTGTAAAAAGGCAAAGGAATCAGTTGATCACATTCTATTGTACTATAAGTACTTTTCCATCCAGCAAATCTGCAAACTCTTTGTTCCTTTACAACTCTGAATGCCACTTGGACACTTCTGACCATTCTGGAGAGTTTGACATAATTGATAAGGGAGTATTTATCATTTTCCACCTGTTGACCAAAGAATGGTTCTTTAACATATACAACCTCCAATGTGTGGACTAAATTCTACATGGCTCCCCCAAGCTTGTGTAGTAACACACAACACCTTGGCGACACACTATGCTTTACATGGTTTACAAGGATTTACTCCATCTTAACAAAGGTAAGAGTTTGCTTCAGCTATTGTACCCCAAGTGGCACCAATACTGCAACCAATGGGCTTCACAATAAAGTGGTAGATTATTCAAGTGAAGTATACTCTCTCAATTTTTTTGATTTTAAAATGAACACTTACAATGTAACCAGGCACCCGTTAAGGTTAGCATAACCCAAAACGTGCATGAACGAACTCTAACCAAGAATGCGCCCTAAAACCACTTAAGGAGGAGGGGCGGGCATATGGTCAGAGAAACCCTAGGATCTACTGAATCAAAGATTACAAAGATTACACTGAAAGAGAGAAACTCAACAATAAGAATGTGCACTCAAGATCCTTTGACAGGCGAGGTGCTAACATATGGTGGAGTACTAAATGTTGAATTGAATTGAAACAAAGGCGAATAACCAGCCAAAAGGAACTTTCCACGCTACCACCAAATAGTGGGGGGAAAAGATTACAATTTAAACACTTCTTCTACTGCGGCAGGCATCCACTTAAGAGTGGGGATTCACCACTTGATAGTGGGTATGTAGGAGATTACAATTCAATTTATCCTCACTGGTGGTATACCATCCAGGGGTGCTTAATGTGAAATTAAATAGATAATGCAGCAATGTTAAACTGAAACAATACTACTGTTAACAGTTTGTACAAATAAAGAAAGCTGCAAATTACAATGTTTTTTCACCATTTTTCAAGCACCAAGCTATAAAATGTTTCCATGTTAGAACATAATGAGAAATGAAGAAGAAAGATGGAAACAGCAAATGAATTAATTCTGTTTTAGAAATCTGCAATTCTGGAAATGAGATATCAGAAACTGCAGAAATAATCAAATGCTCATAACTCAACCAAAATACCTCTGAATTGCGTGAAACCAAGTGCAATGGTCAATTGGAAGATAGGCGCCCCTGTTGAGACAAAGAAACAGCTCCAAAACACCAGCAATAATTAATGGCACAAATCCCAATGCACACAGAAAGGTACGGCCCTCCTTGAGGAGCGATTTTGATATTTAAAAATCCACACTTCAAAATAAATTCCGAAACTTGGTGGAGATGGTCACCCAGACCTTAGGAATGAAATGGTCAAATGCCCAACAAAACAAAAATCATACACTCAACTGTGATTGAATTCGACTTTTAGCTGTGTGCAAAACAACAACTGCAAAACTGGTAAAACACTCCAAAATTTCATCTTTGAACTCTATCTGCTAGTCTGGTTGAGAAGCAACAATAATTCAATTAGGTGTTATCTTGCAAACACGAAATTGAGAATGGTACTAGGAGGTCAACATTCCTCGAAGTGCAAAATGAGTAGTCATTTCGACAGCATAAGTTTAGCATAAACATGAGATAACAAATGCTGGAGCAAGGCCACACTTTTAAAGAGAAAGGGATGACTGTTCAATTCCCTCGGATGGGACGCCAAAAGCCATCTCATATTTTACTTTTTCAAAAAAGAATTAATCCTCTCAAAAAGGCGTCCATTTTAAGACAAGAGAGAATTTAATAAAAACATTAAATTTCTCCATGAAAGCATCCCCCTTCAAGTCCCTCTTTTAACACAACTTTAAGTTATCACCTTAGGCCAAGGGGTCAACTTAAAATTAGAACAATTTTCCTTTAAATGAATAATTTCATCAAAATAATACTTTTAAAGGGCCAAAGCTCAACTCAGAACAATTGCTCCAAATGACATGATGAGCTGAAGACTGACAACTATTAATTGTCAAAAATAGTATTTACTATAAATAGTAAATACTGAGGAAAGACCACAATACCTCCAAACCTAGAACCCTTTGATTCACCTCAACAAGCCTATAGGACTCTGGAATAGGCTGATGAGCAACCGATAGGATCACTGATAAAAGGGGAACATTACATCAAGCTTCAAAACCTACAAAAACAAAAACACACAGAAAAACATAATACACACGAACAAAATTACAACACAATGAATGAAACAAGAATAAAGGTCAACAAAGTTGTTGATTTATGGGCAACTTGACTATGTAAATGTTATTTTTGCTCCCTCAAAAACCATGGTAGCATTACTAGAGTGGATGCACACCTCATAGGCTCATACACATCCCTAGTAAAGGGATTGGGTTATGCTATGAGCTCACTAGAACAAAGGAAAAAGATAATCAAATTGTATAATAGTAGCAAATCTACACCTTCTCCTAGAACCGCTTGACATGTGCAAATTCTTGATTTTGAATCAAGTGCAATAGAGCCTACAAGGAAACACAAGACCACAAGTTCAACGTCAAAATCAATGGTAGATATGTTCAATGTATAGGCTAGAGATGAGATGCCATTGGAAAATTCCTTTTTGCCGAAGGCATTCTATTCAATTTTGTTCTCTCCTTATTTTAAGGAGGTCATGTCCAAGGTTGCATGAGCAAGGCCTACATGTGTGGGACAAGGGAAGACAAACTAAGTACTACTATTTGGATAAGAACTATTTCAACGTAAATATATTAATAGAGAAAATGAAGGACACATGGATCTTCAATGGGAGCAACATTATCATGGATGGATGCTTGAAATTAGACATTGTCCACTCATCAATATCATGCTCACATGTAAGGAGGGGCCTTACTTCCTTAGGGTAATTGATTATTTGGAAAAACTCAAGGATGCACAGTTCCAAATTCAGATCCTATGCCAAATTGAGGATAATGCCCTAGCAATGTGATGTAAGTTGTGGCAAATGCAGCATATGTGTGTAAGGAAGTTGAAAAGTTAGTTGAAGTTGAAGAGCAAACAAAAAATACTGAGAGGCAAGGGCGTGAATCAGTATTTTAAACTTTAAACCTTAAAACCATATGAATCAGAAATCAAAAACAGTATGAACAAACATTAGACACCATGAACACTAATATTACGTGGAAAACCCTTTCGAGTAAAAAATCACAGCAAAATATTGCTTATATTAACTCCAAAGGGAACCAGCCTAGATTACAAAAGTGAGCACCGACTCACTGAGAACACCAACTCCCCTAAAGCACCAACTTCAGTTTGAGCACCATCTCAAATACACTAAAAAATTTATGCCTTGAACAGATAACTTCACTTGGTCTACAAAAGTAAGTTGCACGCTTTCTATTCACCCACAGACTTCAAAATTCTAAACTTTTCTCACAGGATCATGAAAGTGAAAAAGACTTTGTTGAGTTCAAAGTCCAAGCTTTGCAAGATGTCAACGGTTAGTTGACTGACATAGAAATACAATATATCAGATGTTCACAAAAGTAATCTGCAACAAATGTCACTGCCAACTGACTTCAACACTTCAATAATCTGCACCATTAAACTAGATGCACTACGGTCTCCATCTTGTAGGAAAAGGCATTCTTACACATCAAAAACTACATAAAAGCCTTCAAAAAACATAACACCAGAAATAACTATGGTGCCAGAATATATTTGTATGCACCCACCATCATTCATAGAATCGACTAAACCAATGAATATGTCAAAAACGAAAAAAGCAGCACTTGATTCGTTTCAAAAAAATTTAACCTCTAAATCGCAGCCACTATCAAGACGACCATGCACAGAAGAACGTTTTTTGTATATATGAATTAACTCAAAAATTCGGACACATTTTGCAGCCCACAACCTCATAAAGGAGGCAATAGCATAATTTTGAAAGAGCACAATTTTTCTCAGACACCATTTTTTTTTAAAACGTCACATTCACTTATATCGCATTGACCCAGAAGAATGAAGGCAATTAATTTATTAACAAAAAACGACTTCCTTAAAAAAAATTTAACCAATGCTGAAAACAATTTCAGATATTACTTGCGTCCCACACGATGACTCGCACCAGGAGAATAATGGAAAAGTGTATTTAAATGACCATGATTTCAACCTTATAAACCTCTCCAAAAAATCTGCCACTATCTTCAAAACATCAAGACTGAAATATTAACTGGCCAACCTAAAGAAAAGAGGTCGAAATGCTTAATAAATTGTTCCAACCCTAATACTATGAATACGTATCCGGCACATACAAGCTTCATACAAAATCGTAGAACCTTTATATTAAACCTATAGTGTTATATGAGCATAATAAAAAAGGTCTTAATTGACTTAAAAGCCACGATGCCCTGTTTTTAAGCCACGACACAAATTGGAGTCGATAAAAAGATGAAAAACGTCTTCATCACACGATAACGACCAGTAACAACCCGAGCTAATTTCAAACAAGAGACGCAATAGAAACTCAAAAATCGCTAGGAGAAATGAATGTAAGCGTTATAAACTCGTAAAAATTCAAAGTTGCCTCATACACACACATCAAGCCGTCACTGTAAGATTAAAAAATCATGAAGCAATTAGTCGCCCCATAACAAATTCACGAAGATATTTGAGAATATTCACTACCATCCCATAAACATGTCAGACGCATTACAATCTGATTCTCCTTAAATATGCATCAGACAATTTGTTTCTGCAAGCCGCCCATGAACTCCCTTAATCCTTTAAAAATTATCTAAGCATCCATAAATCACTTTTTATGTTCAAATGAATCAAAATTCACAAGGAAATAGTGGAAAAATACATTTCATGTTGAATTGGCATAATTGCCACGTTGGAGAAAAAGACACAAATTAAAGTTGCATTTCATATGAGTTCATATGATGACATGTTCCTTTGCGTTGCAAACTTCGAACACACTGGACCAAAGGTTCTCTCGAATACAAGGATAAGCCATACCACAATGCTGACTCAAGCACTCCAACATCTTTGACATCAATGACAGAAAGTCCAACAATCTCCCCCTTTGTCATTGATGACAACACCATCTGAAACCAACCTGCACTAAGATCAATACTAAAACCAAAGAACTCCCCCTGACTCACTACTCCCCCTTTGAGATCAATGGAAAATTGATCCACCTGCACAAATGAACCAGGGCTAATAAAATATGACAATGAAAGCTCCCCCTGAGCCAAAACAGCAACTCAAGGATGGAGTCAAATCACTCCCAACTTCTCCCTCAAGTATTCAAATGTTTCCTTTGGTAGGGGCTTAGTAAACACATCTGCAATCTGCTCTTTAGTAGAAACATATTCCAACTTAACTTGCTGATCACTAACTTGTTCTCTCAGAAAATGATACTTAATAGGAATATGTTTAGTCCTAGAGTGCATAACTAGATTTTTAGAGATATTAATGGCACTCGTATTACCACAAAAGATAGAGATAGGGTGCTCATATTCTACCTTAATGTCCTTTAATGTTTGCTTCATCCATAGGACTTGCGTGCAACAGGACACTGCTGCAATGTACTCCGCTTCAGCTGTAAATAATGAAATAGAAGCTTGTTTTTTACTCAACCAAGATACAAGACAGCCACCTAGAAAGAATGCATCTCAACTTGTGCTCTTTCTATCATCAACACATCCACCCCAATCTACATCTGTATAAGCTGTAAGTGTGAAATCATTGCCTTTAGGATACCATATCCCATAATCCATAGTACCCTTAAGATACTTTAAGATCCTCTTAACTGCATGAATATGAGTATCCTTTGGAGTAGCCTAAAATCTAGCAACATAACCAACTGCTTGCATAATGTCAGGTCTAGTAGCTGTAACATATAACAAACTTCCTATCATAGACCTGTATAAAGTTTCTTTAACATCTGGAGACTCATCATTTTTACTTTACTTGCATCCTGTCACCATTGGAGTAATCACAGGATTGCGACCCTCTATTCTAAACCTTTTCAACATCTCTCTAATATACTTGGTTTGAGAAATGAAAATGCCTCTACTAGATTGATGAATTTGCAAACCAAGAAAGAATGTCAACTCACCAAGCATGGACATTTCAAACTCCTTCTACATATTTGTATCAAAAACTTGACACATCTTCTCACAATTGCTACCAAAAATCAGATCATCAACATAAACTACTACAATCAGAATATGATTACCTTCTTTCACATATAGATTGCTGTCCACCATCCCTCTTTTGAAGCCTTGCTACTGCAAATAAGTGTCTAGTCTAGCATACCATGCACGTGGGGCTTGTTTAGTACCATTTAGAAAAGAAGATTTGATATCCATTTGAAATATTTTGAAATATTTGAAAGAAGCAAATGCTAAAAACATTCTAATAGCTTCTAAACATGCAACAAGAGCAAAAGTTTCTTCAAAGTCAATACCTTCAACCTATGCATAACCTTTGCGTACAAGCCTTGCTTTGTTTCTCACCACTTGACCATCTTCATTCAACTTATTTCTAAACACCCACTTTGTGCCAATCATATTCTTGTCTTTGGGCCTCGGGACAAGTTCCCAAGTTTCGCTTTTTTAAATTTGTTCAAGTTCTTCTTCCATGGTTGCCACCCAATGTTTGTCTTCAGCTGCTTCCTCAAAACTCTTAGGCTCAATCTTGGACAGCAAGGAGACATCTTCATTTTCAGAATAGTTAACAAGTCTCCTTGTGGCTCTTGGTTTTTCCTCTTGTAAAATCTGATCAATAGGATGATTTCTTTGAACAAACTTTGAATTAGTCTTCAAAAAAGTCTTTGATGTGTTCTCATTTTGATCACTTGAAGGTGTATTTTCTGAAGTTACATCTGCTGTCCCATGTTGAACATTTGAAGGTGTATTTCCAGAAGTTATATCTGCTATCCCATGTTGAACATTTGAAAGTGTTTGTTGAACAGCACTTTTTTCATCTTCTTGGCAACTACCATCATCATCTTGTATCTTGTTTTGAATGTTAGTATCTTCATGAACTTTCACATTAGCACTTTAAACAATCTTGTGTAATCTCTTGTTAAAACATCTATATGCTTTGCTTTTACAAGAGTATCCTAAGAAAATCCCTCCATCAGCCCTAGGATCAAACTTCCCTAGATTTGCTTCATCCCTCTTAATATAACAAGGACTACCAAATGTTCTGAAATATTTAACTGAAGCAGGCTTACCTTTCCACAATTCATATGGAGTCTTGTTATGCTTTGCTCTAAGCAGCCCCCGATTCTAAATGTAAACAGCAGTATGGACAGCCTCTTTCCAAAAAGAATCATTCACCTTTGACTCATTTAACATGGTACGAGTCATTTCTTGGACTGATTTGTTCTTCCTTTCAACAACACCATTTTGTTGTGGTGTTCTTGCAACTGAGTATTGTCTTTTTATTCCATGTTTCTCACAGAAATTTACAAACTCATTTGATGTAAACTCTCCTCCATTATTTGAACAAAGGCATTTAATTTTCAGAACCTTCTCATTCTCCACTAAGGCTTTGAAAGCCTTAAACTTCTCAAGTGCTTCTGATTTTTCCTTCAAAAATGCAACTCAAGTCATTCTTGAAAAGTCATCTATCATGTCCCCCCAAATTGTGACACTAAAATATAGAAATAGCCACGCATTGAAATGCAAATAAAATATATATATATATATATATATATATGTGTGTGTGTGTATATTAACAATTTCATTATAATTATAATTGTAAAGATAATATTATAATTATGAATATAAATATAAGTAATTACCATTTAACTATTATTATCATAGATAGTATTATAATTATAATATAAATATCATAAATAAAACAACAGATATTATTATTGGTAATTACTATAATAATAATAAAGAAATCACAAAGAAAATAATAATGAAATCTGTTGACCTGTGCTCTAACTAAATAAACAAATAATAAATACAAGCTACCTATATCATGAACCAGTCCCTAAATAAATATGGAAGCATTGATTCCTAAGTACATGAAGCACTTCCTAAACACAGCGATCATCTTTAAGAATGCAGCGACTACATTATGTTAAACATACAACATAATCCTTAGTTAGGAAACGGTTTCTAAAAGGGTAGCAATTACATAAAGGTGACACGTTCCTAGTCAATGAGTAGGTATGACTCTTGGCAGATCGGCATATAAAAGGAAGACCAATCCAAAACAAATGATCATCAATGGATTAGAGGAAAAGAGATTAGAAACTCTGATATTCCTATGAGCTTGGAAACCGACAAGTATTTGGGAAAGAAGCATTAGGATTTGGGAACATAGGAAGTATAAAGGATCTGTCAGCAATAGGATATTAGAAGGCAAGCCTAAGTCAACCAACTGTGGTATGCTCTATCATAATTATTGTATGCAATTATATATTTTGTTATTTATATTTATTATTCTCATCAAACAACCATGGGAGGAGCAAGGGAGAAAATACCAGTGGGTTGAGCAGATACCAGACGTCTTCCTAGGTATGCTACTCCATGATGGATGACTGTATGCACCACTTGGAACCAAGGGGGTGATATCCACTCTTGGGCTTAGGGAGAGGATGTCTACAGGCCTCCTATGGCAAGCCTTTTTCCCCAACCTCCACATGGATTGGTGGTTGAGATGAACTTAAGGAAGTTTCAATCATAAGAGGAATGGATAAGGCAGCAAGGGTAGGGAATGCAGATACAAGTTGTCCGCCAAGTAGACCACCCCATGTGGTATGACTGTGTGCGCCATAGTTGGAAAACTCACCAAAAACTCACGAGTTTTTTTTGGAAACGAGTATTTGGTGCAAGAACTCACGAGTTTTTCAGAAAAACTCGTCGTGTTTTTGGCAAGTTTTTCAAAAAAACTTAAAGAGTGCTCAGCAAAAAGACCCCCTTGGCCAAAATAAAGGCAATTTCGATTCATTTTTTGCCTCCACCAGTTGCTCTTCCTTAGCAAAAACACTCTCCCATGCAGGTTTGTGTGGTTTTGGAGGTTTTAATTTGGGCTTGGTGGCAGGGGCTCCACCCCTCAACCCCGCCCTATATCACGACAGGGAGCGCGCCCAAGGCGCTGCCTCGGGACCCCACGAAGGGCATTGCCCCTCAACCCCGTTGGGGGCATTGCCCCCAAACCAAGGGCGCCCCTCTCCCATTGGGGGCGTTGCCCCCAAACCCCCACGCGAGGTGCTGCCCCTCTACCTCACTGGGGATGCCCCCAGACCCCCACGAGGGGCGTTGCCCCTCAACCCCATTGGGGGCATTGCCCCCAAACCCCCACGAGGGGTGCTGCCCCTTGACCCCATTAGGGGAATTGCCCTCAAACTCAAATTGAATTCATTTGGTTTTCTAGGTACTCTCCAAGTCCAAGTTTCCAAGTTTGCCTACAAGTCTTCATCTATAATATCATCTAGTTTACCTCTCCCCTAGTTTTCACTAGACATTGGAAGAGGAAGATATAAATTTGTAAAATATATTAATATAGTATTTACTTTCAATTTTACAAAAACAATTTGCTATTTTCATTTTGTTTCAGACTATCAGTATCAGCGCATTCCACATGAGGATGCCATTTTGTACCCAATTTGCTTTCAAATCAATCAAATACAACTAGACTCAACTTGAAGTTCTATGTACTCATTTATTGACTCATTGGATGCATCTTATCATTGAATTTTGCAAAAAAAATGTGTTTTTAATGAAGTTTATGCAATTTTTTAAGTTGTCGAGTTTTTTCCGAGCCGAGTTTTTTGGGCTTGTCGAGTACTTGCAATTGGCAAGTTTTCCAACTATGGTGTGTGCCACTTGAGGTCCAAGAGGGACGGTATATCCGCTCTTGGGCTTGGTGTGGATAGCTTCGGGCAGGCCTATCATGCTCCTCATCCATGTCTTATTATGATCCAACTCCCAATGTGTATTATAGATATTGTGTGGTTTATGTTACTCGAGACAATTAGATATTTACATGATTTGAATAGGTAAAACATTTATTATATATATCTAATTATATGAATTATTTTCCAATATTGTCTAACATGATTGCAAGACCTAAACCAAGATTCATCCGGCTTAAAGCATTTAATTGATAAGTTGTAACCCTAACTGCATTAACTTATGTTTCTAGGGCAAGAATTAGGGTTATCCCAAAAGGGGACATTACAATCATCAATTAGCAACATAAAATACTTCACCTTGCATACTCCTCGTTGTTGTTGGCCCACACAAATCAATGTGTATCAGCTCAAGAGTCTTTGTGCTAGAATATTCTTTTGACTTGAAATTCTTCCTTGTTTATTTTCTCAATTGACATTCTCTACACACAATGTTTGAAGTTTTTGTGACCTTTGGCATGTCTCTAACTGCTTCCTTTCTGTTGATCTTAACAAAACTATCAAAGTTCAAGGTCCCATCCTCCTATGCCATAACCAACCTTCATCTTCCTAACTCAAACAACACTTCTCACTTTTGATATCATCAAGAATGTAAAGATTATTAGCAGCCCTACTTGCATCAGCAATATGTTTACCATCCTTACCAATTTCACAACAATCTTAATTGAAAACTAGAGTGTGTCCTTGGTCACACATTTGACTCACACTTAATAGATTATGTTTCAGACCTTCTACATACAAAACATTCTCAACTTTGGTCTTACCATCATCCTAAACAAGAGTGCCTTTACCTGAGATTTTTGCTGATTCATTATCACCAAACCTTACAGTACCACCATTAGTCTTTTTGAGAGTGCGAAACTTGCTCTTGTCTCCTATCATATGTCTAGAACAGCCAGTGTCTATGTACCATTTATCTCTCTCATTTTGTGCATGTAAGGCTGTTAGAATACCATGAAGCTCATCTACTGTCAACTTATCAAGGTCCTTCATCTCTTCAATCACTAAAACCTTTGCATCAAAGCGCAAAGGAAGAGACCTTAAAATTTTCTAAACCACAGTGGACTCCTCAATATTTTCTCCTAGACCCTTGATAGTGTTAACAACTTCATCTACTTGCAGAAAATAAGCAGCAACGTTTTCCTCTTCCTGCATCTTGAGACTCTCAAAATGTCTTCTATGTGTCTGAAGCTTTGCTTTCTTGACGTTGACATCTCCTTCATATGTTTTTTGAAGTTTGTCCCAAATCTCATGAGCAGTATCACAATGCATAACCTTCACAAATTTTGTTTCTGACAAACCACATAAGATAGCATTCATAGCTTTTGCATTATTTTCAAAAGCTTTCTTTCCATCTACATCCAATGGAGGAGTTGATGGAATTGTGTAACCAGTTACAACACTTCTCCAAACATCAAAACCAAGGGACATCAGATAAGTACGCATTCGAACACTCCAGAATGCATAGTTAGAGCCATTAAATAAGAGAGCTCTGTTTGTAGCAAGACCTTCATGAGAACCCATGTGTGCTAACAAGATCTACCTCCAAGTGATTAAGCCTCAAAACGAAGGAACCTGGCTCTGATACCAATTGAAGAGCACACAGAAAATACTGTGAGGGGGGAGAGGGGGGAGAGAGGGGTTGAATCGGTATTTTAAACTTTAAACCTTAAAACCATATGAATCAAAAATCAAAAACAATATGAGCAAACATTAGACACCATGAACACCGATATTACGTGGAAAACCCTTTCGAGTAAAAAACCACGGCAAAATATTGCTTATATTAACTCCAAAGGGCATCAACCTAGATTACAAAAGTGAGCACCAACTCCCCTAAAGCACCAACTTCAGTTTGAGCACCAACTCAAATACACTAAAAATTTTATGCCTTGAACAGATAACTTCGCTTGGTTTGCAAAAGTAAGTTGCACACTTTCTATTCACCCACAGACTTCAAGATTTTGAACTTTTCTCACAGGATCATGAAAGTGAAAAAGACTTCGTTGAGTTCAAAGTCCAAGCTTTGCAAGATGTCAACGCTCAGTTGACTAACATAGAAATACAATATATCAGATGTTCACAAAAGTAAACTAAAACAAATGTCACTACCAACCGACTTCAATGCTTCAATAATCTGCACCATTAAACCATATGCACTATGGACTCCATCTTGCAAGAAAAGACATTCTTACACATCAGAAAGTACCTGAAAGCCTTCAGAAAACATAACACCAGAAATAACAATGGTGCCAGAATATATTTGTATGCACCCACCATCATTCATAGAATCGACTAAACCAGTGAATACGTCAAAAACGAAAAGCATCTCTTGATTCATTTCAAAAAAGTTCACCTCTAAATTGCAACCACCATCAAGACGACCATGCACAGAAGAACGAATTTTGCATATCTGAATTAACTCAAAAACTCTGACACATTCTGCAGCCCCCAAAGACTTCTAGATGTCCCCGAGACTTCTAGACGTCCCCCAAATTGCAAGAAACTTCCGGGTGTCCCCCTTAAAAATGTAATAAAAAATGTTTTTTTTTGAAAACAAAAGTAAAATTTATAAATTTTAAATTTTAAAGTATACTTCAAAGCCTAAAAGGCTAAATCGACCATGCCTTTGACTTTTTCCTCTATTTTCATTTTGTTGTTTAAGTGTTTACACGATTGAGCATGGGCGTTTGAGTTCAGGCGATTGAAGTTACAGGTTTTTTTTTGTTTCCTTTATGTTTATGCTTTGTTGGATGTCCATACCCGTCCAAAGCTCCTATTCACGTTGCACTTGCAGCCGCACAGGTAGGGAGGGGTCGAACCCTGAAAAATTGCAAGCATGGGCAAGGCATGTGAACTGTTAGACTGAATGCCTCAAAGAGATGCCATTTACTATTTAGTATTTTGTTTTTGAACTTTGAACTTTGAACATTGTTGATTGTAATTATGAATCATGATTATGAAATTCAAATTATGAAACATCTAGTTCTCGTTCCAATGTCTATTAAGTATATTTTCATTTTGATTTTCAATGTTCACTAGTTCAATGAAATCATTGCAATGTGTTTAAACTTTAAACTTTACTTATTCCTTAGGCTTCTACAATTATACATCTTTTTATAACTAATTTTTCAAGTACTATATGTATTTTAGCGCACCGCTCCCCTATTGCCCCCCCGCCGTCTCCCCACCACCCCCAAACTTAGACCCCCCGCCCTCGCGTCCCCAAAACACGTTCCCTACCATCCCCCCATCCCCATCCCCGTCACCCCGTGGAACATTGCCTGCAATCTCTACATGTCACATGCACTATTTTAGTACTTGCCCAAAAAGGAATTTACCAAACCTATCAAAACCAAATTTGCATTCCATTGAAGAGAATGACTAAGTTGCAAGAGCCCTTGCAACTAATGACCATGACATGGTGGAACTAATGGGCCAAAATGAGCACAAAGTAGGGAAGGAAGATGAAGGAAGTAGTAAAGGGACTTTTTGGTCAAGTGCCAAATACATAACCTCCATTACATCCTCAATTTTTGTAGTGATCAGCTATTGGAACTCTAACACTCCCAACCTTGAGGAGACATATGAGTGCTTCAATACCATGCTCAGCCAAATGGAGGTAATTTTTCAACAGAGAGACCCTACCTTGCAATTTTACAATAAGCACATTTAGCCTATCATTCAATGGAGATCAGAGAAGCTCAACACGCCTTTACACAAAGCCGCCTATGCATTGAACCCTAAGTGGTATGTGCAAAGGCCTAGTAGACTTCTCCCGATAGATGACACAGAGATGAAGAGGGGCTTCAAGACGAAGTCACATTGATCCAACATGAGTGGGACCAGCTTTGTCAAATGTAAAGACTATATGAGTTTGGCAAAGATACATAGAGAGACTTTGGGTTAAGAGAACCCAATGAGTTGGTGGTGGTTGTATGGGCCTCCATTGCTGATAAGCATGCTGGCCATCTAGCTCTTATCACAGGTTTGTAGTCCCTTTGTTGCTAAGAGAAGCTTATCTACATACAACTTCATTCACTCTATCAAGAGGAATGAGCTTAACTTGTGGCTATACACAATACCTTGCATCTCATGGATTGCAAGATGATTGGGTACAAGGAGAATCCAACAGCCTGGTAGTACGTAGCACTTGAGGAGATAACACAAATTGATTTGAATAAAGCTACACATATAGGGTTAGTCAGGGTCTAACCACAGAAACTAGACAACTCTAGCAATTTAAATAATGAGTATACCACAGCATTTGCTTAAACAATGAATTAGATTAGCCATTGTATTTTGTGTGTTCATGTTACTTTGTATATTGAACTTGATGAATAACATAAATACCATGTTACCAGGTACTAAGGGTGCCCTGTCATACCCAAACTGGTTCAGTTCAGGTTCAGATCCCAGGCCAGACCATTTGACACATGTCCATATGGCCCAGGTGTGTTCCCAAAATTAACCTAGGATTTAGCCAGTTTATTACAATAATGAATTTAAAAAAAAAACACACACACAATTTTTGAAGAAACCATTGTTCCATGGGGTTTCAGGGACGGGGACGGGGACGGGGGGATGGCAAGGGACGTGTTTCGGGGACACGAGACGGGGGGTCTAAGTTTGGGAGTGGCAAGGGGACAACAAGGGGACGGCGGCGAGGGGCCGATAGGGTGCTGAAATACATATAGTACTTGAAAAAATAGTTATAAAAAGATGTATAAGTATAAGAATTATACATCTTGGAGACAACTAGGAGTCCCCTAGACATCTTGAGGGCACCCCGGCATCCTCGAAGTCCTAGCAGCGTTTTGGAGACAACAACGCTGGGGGTGGGATGGTGGTGTTGGGGGTGGGATGGTGGTGCTGGTGGTGGGCTGGTGGGACGTCCCCCCCAAGTCCCCAAGTCTCTGAGACGTCCCCGTCTAGGAAACATGGGGTTTTTTGGGGGGGATGCGTCCCCGTGGAACACTGGAAGAAACCAAAACTAAAAGATTTTTTATATAGTTCAAATATTTTATCTATATTATATGATATGGCTGAACCCAGCCATCCCAAACCCAAGGGAAAAAAACCAGCAAATCATCAAACCCAAACCCAAACTGGCAACATAGCATAATTATAGTAGAGATGTTTATCATTGATCCTTGGATCAATTGATTGTCAAGTTTCATATAAATTTCAGCTTCTTTTACTCATATTGTTTTACATAAACGATCAATTGCAACCCCTATTGCTATGTATTGTAATTATTATTATTTTATTTTATTTTTGTATTATTTTAATAGCTGTCACCCTGCCATCCCTAAGATCAAAAAAAAAAATTGTCATCCCCCCATCCCTGAAACTCGGAGAAACACACACTTGAGCTAATTTCCTTTCATGTTTTTCATAGTAATTTTCATCAAATGAATGATACCCTGAAATGGATTATCACTTTAAGCCTTTGTATTTGAAGTAATGACTACTTACAATCTCAATGATTTCCTGATATGAATCACCACTGTAAGCATTTGTGTAGATGATGCTTACACAGTCACACATTCTAATTTTGCATTTGGATGTATGGAGCAGCTAATTGTCATATCTCACTTTTAAATTTCAGCCTTGTATGTTGAATTTCAGTAGCAATCCATTGAATCAACTATTGGCTTAACTCATAATTTTGTAGTAGAAAAGACTTCACAAACCTTACAAACCATGATTCTATAAAACATTTAGCTAGAAACTACTAGCAACCCAGCACAATACCATTGAGTAAAATTAAAGACAGAAACAAAAAGTGCCTGTTAACCTAGAAACTTAGAAATTGCTATACCTAGGAAATACCCACCTGGCCAGGGCTAAGTCCAGCTCGGTGTACAAGCCCAACATGTGAAGTACCAAATGCTATTGGAAGCCCACCAGCAGCAACCAAATCACATCCTGGGGGGACTATGAATCTGCACATCCACAACCCAATATTCAAATTCTCTCTTAACAAATTCAATTTTCATTCCTGCACAATCTGCACCCAAAACATACACCAAAAGCCTTTGAGGGGTTTATATACACTGCAATATTTTAATACTTATTTCTAAGGACAACAATTTTTTCTTACTCATCAACTAAATTTTCAATTAAAAAAAAAAAATTCCCTATTCAATATGCTTTTTTCCACAGAAAGAATCATACCATCCAGATTATGTATTGAAAGCCTCTCTATTACCATATCCTAATATCCTTCTCTACACATTCTCTGCCGCAAATGAATCGAGTGTGTATACATGAATGTTTGTCAAGTGCCAACTTACTTCTCCAATAGTAAATATTTTTATATATAAAAAAAACTAAACTTTGCCAAACAACAAAATTCTCAAAACAAAGAAAGACCTCCCTATTCTGTTAATTTTCAAACCATGGTGAGCAAATTCTGCACTCAGAAAAATAATCCTAACTGCAAACTAAAACTTCAATCAGAACAATAGACCCAAGTACAATTAAAAAATAAACTAACACTTTAAAAAACTCATTCATTATACTGAAACTAAATTATACTTAAACATTGTTCTTCTTCTTTATTCTTTGTTTTTTTCTGCTAAGTTCTGCACCTGAGATCTTTTTAGAGAGAAAGAGAATCGTTTGGGCTTTACACACATCCAACTCAATTTGAGCACCAAGTTTGGTAGAATAGGTTGTTACCAAAATAAAATAAAAACAGAAAATTAAATAAAATAGAATACAAAGAATTTTATTCTAGAAACAAAAACAACTTATCTTCATGAATTTAGATTCCCTCTAAATATATAAATAGCTAGAAAAGTTAGAAAAATCCAATGCTCAGCTAAAAATAGAGAAATAAAAAACAAAAACTTAAAGCTGCTTTCAGTGCCCAGCTATAAGACAAAAACACTAAAAATAAGAAGTGATTTATTGTGCCCAGCTGTAGGAATACAACAGCCAAGCAATACATTTGAAAAGTAACACTCCCTCTTTGCAAGGAAGGTGTTATCCATCAAACCAAGTCTCTCTCTCAGTATTTTAAATTACTACTACTCCCTTATGAACTTTATCTCTACGGAAATGATATTGAATGTCTATATGCTTGGAGCTATCATGAAACACTAGATTCTTAGAGAGCTTGATGCAACTTTAATTGTCACAATACACCACTGTCAGCTCCAACATCTGATTAATTATTTCTACCATCAATTTGCAAAGTCAAATAGCCTCACAACTCACAAAAGAGGTTGCTATGTTATTCTACCTTGACTGAACTCAATGCTACTACTGCTTGCTTCCTGCTGAATTGAGATATCACAACTAACCTCAAGTTGAAAGAAATACAAATAGGATCCACCATTTCTAATTTTGAATCTACAGTCAACTTCATATTTGAAATCATCAAAGTCGAAAGGAGATTACAATCCATCATCTGCATTGTCTTTAGAATCTCTACTATGTACTTCCCTTGACTTGGGAAGACTTCACTTGTACCCTACCACACCTCAAGCCCCAAAAAATAGTGCATAAGGTCAATATCCTTCGTATCAAACTCAAAGATCAACTCACCCTTGCACCATGGTACAAGTTTCTCACTAACACTTATATGAATTAGGTCATCCACATAAAACACTAAATTAAACGATCAGATTTATCAAACAAATGATAAAGTTAGGATCTACAACAATTTCGGTGAAGCCTAACTTGAAGAAGTGCTCATTGATCTGTGAGTACCAAGCACATGATGCTTACTTAATCCAATACAAGGATTTTGCGTGTATGGGTCTCTTGCCCATTCAAAAAAGTTGTCTTTACATCCATCTCATATAAAGACCAACTACAAAAAGATACAAGAGACCTTCCCTCCAAGCACATGATGCTTACTTAATCCAATACAAGGCTTTTGCGTGTATGGGTCTCTTGCCCATTAAAAAAAGTTGTCTTTACATCCATCTCATATAAAGACCAACTGAAAAAAGATACAAGAGACCCTCTCTCCCTCCCTCCCTGCCTCCCTCCCTCTCTAACAATTTTGGTGAAGCCTAACTTCAAAAGGCACCCATTGATCTGTGAGTACTAAGCACATGATGCTTACTTAATCCGATACAAGGCCTTCTTCAATTTGCATGTATAAGTCTCTTTCCCATTCAAAAAAGTTGTCTTTACATCCATCTCATATAAAGACCAACTACAAAAAGATACAAGAGACATAATTACCTTGATAGAAGTGTATTTTGCAACTAGGCCGAAGATATCATCATAATCAACTCTCTCTCTCTCTCTAAAGTCCTATGCAATGAGTCCAGCCTTGTACTTTTCTATGCTCTCATCCAATGGATGCTTCACCTTGTACAACCACTAGTTTCCCATCTGGTCTTCACACAATCACCAAAACATCACTCTATATAATGGATTCATACTCCTCTAGCATGGCATATCACTACACTCGTGTTGAATTTCCCTCTTCAAAACTAGAAGGTTTTTGCATCAATGATGGGTGATATCAAAGTAAAATAACGTGAAAATTTCTTAGGGAAACAACTCACTATGAAATAAGGTTCAATGCCCCTACTTGTTCTTGTGCCTCCAACAATGTCTAAGTAAGCCATCTAGGATTTCTAGTTATAGCGGATAGTAATGAGGCATCTATTGCTGCACTATAACTTGGCTGAAGTACAATTG
The DNA here is from genome assembly GCA_007115665.2 of Sequoiadendron giganteum. Taxonomy (NCBI): domain Eukaryota; kingdom Viridiplantae; phylum Streptophyta; class Pinopsida; order Cupressales; family Cupressaceae; genus Sequoiadendron; species Sequoiadendron giganteum. The sequence goes on from CM021103.1 coordinate 489,430,294, forward strand.
GTACTGTTGTATTTTGTTGATCATAACTTGGCATCTATTGCTTCTTAGGTGAAAATAATTAAATATCCTAATTATCCTAAGTAAACTTATTAAAAAGGATCAATATCACATATAAAATAGAAACATATCCAAGGTGAAGTAAATATTACAACACCCCACCATAAGTGTAACTTAAGAGAAATGAGAATGAGAAATGGGTTCCAGCAACTAGGCCTGATCAGTTAACCATGCACAATGATAGAACTTCCACCCGGCCCTCCACCCCCAAAAGAAGGGAGAGTAGAACCCACTAGAAGAAAAGAAAGAGAAAACCTGTAGGAAAAAACTCTATCTCAAGGAGAGGACAATGAATGAATTTGGAAGCTACTTGTATAAATCAATGCCCATGCTGAACTGTGACTAAAATCGATCCATAGGAGCAAGTACCATGCAAATTTCAAGAACATTGACCATAGTGAATGGCTCTCATTTTGAGACGTAATCCAATGTGAGTCAAATGCAAGATGCAGGATCATTTACCATATGGCTTTCAATCTAAGATGTGAACTTATGTGAATCCAAATGTGTCAAGTCATAATCCAGAAGCTGATCCAGCTTGATGTGAGCTTTCACCAAGAAGGAGGTGGAATCACAATGCATGTCATTTATCTACACTCTCATCCGTTATCATGTCCTACTGTGTACAAACACTAGAAGCCTATGTATGAAGCCCCCCAAGATGAAACTTTATTGTGGTTCATAGTTTACAAAATGCCCAAGTGTAAGCCCCCCCAAAAGATAAGTACATGATTAAATGGTACTTTACAAATTGAGTGCATTTGCATAAATAACCCCCCCTCGCCCCCCGACCCCCCTTCCCAAAATAGCTCAATGTACACACCATTATTCAGTAATGTTTGTAGCACTTTATAATTTAGTGCGATTACAATAGTTATTTGTGCTTTCCAATTGATTTACAATTTCAAGAATGTGAGAGAAAACTGAAAATATAATCTCAAAGCAATACTAGATCAAACTAATTACACCATGATGTGGTGCTCTAAAATCCCCCTCTTCCAAAAAAACAGCTCATTGATTGGAGTCCGTATGTGAAAGATATGGGCATTTGATGTTGCAAAAATGAAAAAAAGTCAGTTAAATCTTTGAGAAATTGAGTTTTCTCGAAAACCAAGCATCATGAGCAGAAACGGATTATATCATTGCAAAGAGCACACAAAAATACCACCATATGGCTGAGATATGGCCTCCCAAAGTTTGCCTCCAACTCTTAAAACTCAAATGAGAGGGATTTGCTACTGATGGCTACTGGATGGCTAGCGAACAGCACCACTGGCAGAGGTGGTGACCTTGCAGAGATGGGCAAAGTATTTTATTTGAAAAAAAATGGTTTTCTTTTTAAAAAAAAATTATTAAGGCAAAGAAGGCCCAAGGCACGCAGCCCCCCACCCCTGCCAACTTAAAAAAAATCATATGTGCTTTTTTAAGCATTTTCAATTATTTTCCTTTTTTAATTTTATTTTTTTTTAAATTTAACAAAACCAGAAAGAAATTACATAATACCCAAAACAATTAAAACAATGTTGTTCAAGGAGGTCATATGACATCCCTAGGCAAACAAAAATTGCCTTTTGCTGACCTGCTCTTATTTTGACAAATTTTATGTTGATTTGTAGGTTCTTGACCCTTTCAAATGTGATAATGCAGTCTATTTCAAGCCAAAATGCTCCGAAAACCAAGTTGTTCACAAAATCTACCAAAATATATGCAGTGAAAAATTGAAATAAAATGACTTCCAGGTGTCCAAATTAGATGAATTGAAAGGAAAACCTTTGTTTCTCAGCTACTCTAAGAATGATGTTGGGTTCTAATCTGATCCAGGAATCACCAATGCAAAGCTCTTGATGAAGCCCTCTTTCCTAAATGGACAAGAACAAACTCCAAACACCAACAAAGCTCTAATACTATCTAAGATTCAATGGAAATCCAATTACACAAACCTGAATCTAGGCGCATGAAGAAAGTTAAAATAGCTGCAAGCACAAAACAAATGATGCAATGTGTAACAACACAAGCATTCCAAAATAGAGGAAATCAATAATCAAATCAAATCAACCATCAAATGAATGGATGAAGTACATATAGATAGTCCACCTAGATGCATGACTCAAGTAGTCGACATGTCCAATGGTCATGATTTCAACTACTAATCAATAAATTAATTAACTCAATATAACTATGAAGTCAAAATTTGAACTGCCAATCAATAGATTAGTTCACTCAACCTAACTAAGATAGAGGTGGCCTTGACTAAACAGAGGATGCGCCTACCTACCACCAAACAAGGATTGATGAGGCAATGGTGACATTTGTGTACCTTAAGTCAAGGTATACACGTCTTTATTAGTTTCTTAGATAAGAATAATTAAATATCCTAATTATCCTGAATAAACTTATTAAATAGGTGCAATATCATAGTTAGGATAGAAACATATCAAAGTAAAGTAAATATTGCACCAACAAGAACAATAGCCAAACAATATACTTGAAAAGCTAACGTATTCTATATATAGTATTTAACAGAATAGATTGCATACATACACCTGCAGACTCTTACCCTGTATTAAAACTCTATCTCATTTCATATTTAAAGTTTCTTGCCATGTACACTTTGTGCCGCTAATATATCTAAGTAGATATACATCAGACACCTTTGTGAGTGTACATACTATGCTTAATTGATTAAAACTTATTTCTATGGACAAAAACATTGCACTACAAATTTAATAAATTCCATAATACAGAGAAAAAGTGGGTAGATATCTGTTGCCTTTGTGGAGTGTATATTCCCCGATCCATTGTTTTATTTTATTTCTATGGACAGCAACTTTAACTTCTATACCCCATTTATAACAAGTTGATATTCTCCAACCCAGATATGTAAAGTTGGTATACATCAATTGCATTTGTAGAGATGTACATACACTGCTCAATGATGGACATTTATCTCCATGGGAAAATTTTTGCTTAAAATCATAAATTAAATCCTCTCTCTTGCCATTTTCTTACTTCTTTCTCTACACAACCCAAACATATCAAGTGGGAGTAGGTATGTAGCAAATCATAGTAGTCATGTTCATAAAAAGCAAAATATGAGAGCTTAAAAAAGCATGAATGCATTTGAACAAAAACAAAATTAAGAAAATAAATGTCAAAAAAAACATTTATTGCTTGGCAATAAAAAATTTTGAGGAAAATACAACATAGAGATTTTTTTTGAAGTAATAGGAACTTCTACGGGCATTTTTTATTAATATTCCACATGAATAATATTTGTATGACAACGAAAACTTATAGATATACACGAGCTAAAAGAATATTGGGAAAGAGATTAGAGGGCGAAAAGCTCAGTGAAAGAGGCTAGAAGGTGAAATGCTAAGAAACTTTTAATAATCACTGATCAATCCTACACTATTTAAAAATTTGACATATAAATTCTTCTCAAACAGAAAGATTCAAGCATGAAGGAACTTCATTCATTTAGAATTTTTGAAATGAAAAGAAGTTTTATTAGAAGAGAGTTAGGTGGTTGTTTTTATCACTTTAGAGATTCTATCCTGCAATGCATCAAATAAAATGAAAAATTCAACATACAGAATTCTTCTCAAGGAGTTAACCCAGAGCATGGAGAACTTCTTTCATTTAGAATATTTAGATACAAACAAGATTCAATAGAAACGTGGTTTTATATACAATTTAGAGTTTTGATCCTGCAATGCATCAAATGAATAAATGATGTGGACAAACATCAAATGTGTTCGTGGAAATAGAATTTCACATTACCAATCACCTAAATTCTCTAAAAAAGAAATATAGATCTCTCTTATCCTTTACCATTTTTTTATTAAGTAGCAGGAACTTTCGTACTTACAGCTTCTTCTCGTCCACCACAATTTTTTCGGTGTAAGTGCCATCTTCAACGCCCAATACGCGGTCCCCAACTTTGATTCTCGTTACTCCCTTACCAATTTCTTCCACAATTCCAGAGAAATCGGCACCTGGGACAAATGGAAGTGGAGGTTTTTCCTGGTATTTCCCCATGCACTGTAAAACAGTGGCATAATTCACACTCGCAGCCTTGACTCTGATCAGAACAGATGTGGGTGAAATCAATTGAGGAACCGGATGATCGCTTTTAACGAATATTGGTGAGGTTTCTGAAATGGGTACAGTCGGGTCACCTAGTTTTCTGCATACCAAGGCCTGCATCTTGTTGGGCTTAGGAGAATACAGTAAATTTTGTCTGTGTTCAGAGATGGGTTGGAAGTCGAGGCTATTGGGGTAAATGGATTTCTTATTCCAGTTTGAAATTTAAGACCTATAAATAGGGAGCACTATAAAGACATGTACGTAAGATTAACTACCTGCTCACTCATCAAATGATGTCATTGTAATGCGAAAATTTGCATCTGAAATAATATAATATTTAATTTATATAATTTAATGTAAATAAAGATCAAAATTAATTCATAAAATATTTATTTGAATAAATTGTAATACTGAAAATGCATTTAAAATAATATAATATTTAATTTATATAATTTAATATAAAAAACAAAATTAATCCATATAATAAAAATATAAATAAATAAATAATAATAATACAGAAGTTGTTTTATTTTATTTATTAAAAAATTAATAATTTTTTTAATATCTCGATAATTTAAAATGAAATAATTATCTATTTATTTATTTTAAAAAATTATAAGATATTATAAAAATCTTTTAAAACAAAATTAAAATTGTACTTGTGTCTTGAGTGAGGAGAGGGTAAGTTCTTTACTTAGCTTGATGTTATATGATGTTGTTCCAAAGCTCCCATTTAACACATGGTAAATGTGAATTTATTTGGGAAAAGGTGAGTGTGGAGGAGAAAGCTCCAAACTAGCAAAAATTGTGTGTCTCTAATGAAGAAGCAATGATTGATTTCATGGCCTTCGCATATAAGGAAATAACGAACCCTACCCTCAATTCTAGATAGCAAGCATATGGAACCTAACTAAAAGCATTGATGGCTCTGTTGATATTTGTATTCATTTAGCTATGGTGTAGTTGCTTTTGGACTCTAGTTATACTAAGGGAAGGTGGAACATGCTTGACATGACTCAATCCCCCTCATGCGCTTCTATGTTTTTGATGACTACTAGCTCCTTCCTACTACATGATGATATTGGTGACATAGAGCACCAGATGGAGGTATATTTTGATTATTTCTTTGGACACCTTAATGCAATTGAACATCATCAACTATATCTACAATGTGTTGTGGAAGAATTTGCAAGGTGCTTGAAGGTGTCACTTCCATTAGATGACATTTATATATTCTTGGATTGTTGAAATAATAACGAAGTATGTGAAGTCGATGTTGTGGTGAAGTCAATTAGTCTAGGTGCATGTGAAAAATGTAAGTCTAAGTATTTGGTTGGTGTCAGGCCTGTGTAATTTGCCTCAGCCCCCTTCTTTTATTCTCAAACTGACTCTTTGGAAACATAATATGGTTTTAGTGTATAGGTGTGGGTGGGGTTTGGTTTTGAGGCTACAACCAATTTTGTAATAAGATAGTATTAGGTTATGGATTGGTTTGTGTACACATGCTAGTATTAATGTTAATAGAAGACTACTTAGCTTATGGTCTAACCACTCTTCAGACCTTGGTAGTTTTGGTATTGCTTCTACTTGGTTCCTCTATGGTTTTCCAATTATTTTTGGTTCCTAGATCCTAAAGCAAGATTTTTATCAAAAAAGTACTTTAAAATTAATATAGATATTTTAAATACTATATGTAAGATATTAAAGATATTACTCTTCATTATTTAAAAAAAAACTCTTAAGTGAATAACGCATTTAAGATTTATTGATGTCGAGAGTCATTATGCAATGCCAACAAGGGGTGCACTATAATGGTGTGAGTGTGTTAAAAAATCTCTTACCTTTTGCCTTAAGTTTAACAATCGTTTACACATCAAAATATTAATAATTGATAATAAATATAATATTTCTAAAATAAGCAACACATAAAAACAAAGTTGTGCCCTCATCAAGGTGGTCATGTGTCAATTGGTGTTGTGAAGTTTGAAGTGACGTCCCAGCTTATTGTAGAGGCCATGGGCTTGGCAAATGAGGGTAGGAGGGTGGTAAAATAAAGTTGTGGGGAATATCAAGGCTTTGTTGTTAAATTATTACATGAGGGGGAGGTGTTGACGAGATTCCAGAACGGTTATGCTCAGCTTGATCTTCCTCTGCAGTTCATCATGGTCAATATGTTTGTCATGTGTTATTTTACTCTTGAAGGAAGGTACATGATTGTGCATGCCTACCACTTTCCCATATTGAACCACATTAGTCACAATGATAGAATAAAATTTCCTTTGAATTTGCTTTATTCTCTGAAACAGAATATTGAGAATGGTGCTTCACCTCCCCTACACCAGGGGCTTATAATGGCCCTTTACAAGTTTTTCTTGGCTATCGACCCGCATGGAAACCCCTTAATCATTAGGCGGGAATACCCTCTAAGAAATGATGATGAGAATAATGCAATTTTTGAGGAAAATGTTCAACCTATTCTTATGATTAACCCTAGGCTCCTTGGCCCTAGGATTGAGCCTACAGAAGGCAGCCCCTCAGTCGCTACTAACAACACTACTCCCCATATCAAAAAGTATGTCTCTAAGCCTAAGATTATTTTCAAAGAGAACTCTCTTGAGCTCGAGCTTCTAAAAATAGCATTGGAAAAAACAAAGCATTCCCCTCTTTTACTGGAATCCCCTAAAACTAAAAAGCCAAACAAGAACCAGAAGCATGAAAATGTTATTACTATTTCTGAAGATTCTAAAGGTCTTCAAAAGAACGAGAATGAAGAGGGGATTGGAGGACCTTTAAGAGGTGGCAGAAGATCGACTAGGTTGGCAAAGGTGGCCTCCATGGATAAAATGGAAAAAGGCAAAGGGAAATCAATAACAGAAGAAGAAGAGGAGTCATTAACATAGAGGAATATGAACCTGAGTTGGAAGAAGATAGTGACGGAATAGAAAGTGATGGCATTGAAAATGAGGTGGAGGAAGAGAAGGATAACAAGGAGGAGGACATGGGAGGGGAGGAGGCTATCAAGGCTATTGGGATGGACACCTGAGAGGATGAAGATAATGCCCCTAGTATTATTTCTACAGAAGATACTAACATTGATGTTTGGAAAAGAAAAATTAATTTTTTGTAGGTGTGGGTGGAGGATATGGAGAAAGTAACCACCACTCTTATGAAGGTTACTGATGGGCTTATGTGCAGAGATATGGTTGGTGCAATTTCTGACCAAACCAAAATCAGGAAACAGCTCAAGAAGGTGGGAAAGTAGGAAGAGACTAAGGACCTGTCTACTGAAGGCGTTCCTGACTGGAGAGATTTTGTCTCCCAAATTGGGGACAATTGGGAGCTAATTTCCAAAGCCAAATAATGCCCCGTAATCTTGTGGTTCTGGTTTTTGCTATTATGCCCTTTGGGTACTTCAGTTCTATGTTTGTCTTTAAAATCTAGTGTTTTTTTATGTTCATCTCGGACTACTATTTTTTTATTAGTATGAATGGTTATGTGGCCTGTGAGCCTATGGTTAATTTTAATTCTAGCTTGTGTGCCCCTAGATGGGATAGTTTTAAGTTTGCTTCTAATATTTTTATTATACTATGTATGGTTAAGTGGTTTGCTAGACTTGGGTTTTTGATACTCTAGTCGTGGGCCCTCTTGTGGATGCTAAATAGTAACTAGTTTGGTTTTGTTGTTTTTGTTCGTTCGGTTGGTGTTGTTTCTCAGTCTATTTTTATATTGTTGTTTCAGCATTTTTGTAACTAGTGGGATCAGGGCCCTTTTCACTGCTTATATAATAAAAAACACTATCCACTTCTCCATATTTAATCCATAAAAGGATTTTTTTTAAATGATTTGTTAATTTGAGATAATAAGAAAATTTGATTTGTTAATTATACATTGAAATACATAGGGTTGAATAAAGAAATACATCTTAAATAATTAAATAATTAACCAAACTAAAATATAGAAGTGTTAGCTATTTTTGTAATTTAGACTTAAATAGCTAAATAAGAGGGAAATATGTTAAATGTCTCTATTACATTAAAGGTCCTTGAGTTACGGTTTTACCTCTTGAGAAAAATATAAACAATTGCTAAGGTTTTGAGATATTTAGACTTTTTCAAAGTTTCCAATTGTCAAAAATATTAATATTTGTTAAGACATGTTGCATAAAGAAAATAGGAAAGACCAAGCCCACGTTCATTTAGCCCAAGGGAAAATTTAGAAAAAATTTCAATTCTTTTGGCTAAGTCTGAGTGCCAAAAGTGAAAGGAGGAAGTTTTTAAGTTTTTGTCTTTATGAGAGTCACGCATCACAAGGAGTTAGGGTTTGCTACAATAGGGCACGTTGAGGATGAAAGGAGAAGAAACAGGGCACGTTGCAGAGCATTTATGGTGATTGCATGCATAAAGATATGCTTTCAATGTACAATTACAAACTAGTTTTATCTATATTGACATTTTCAACATTTTGAAGAGGTTTTAAGAAGACACGCAACTCTTGAGATACCTTTCACATTGTAATTTTTTGAGAGATTTGAGGACTTTGCATGTGATTCCTTTATGCTAGCCAACAGGTATGCCTCTTGTTGTTGAGGGTTTTAGTTTTGTTTAGTTTCTTCATTGTGATGAGGTCTGAAAACTATTATATACTCCTTTGAAAGTCTTCACATCTTCTTGTAATTATACCATGGCAGTCACTAATGAGAATTAAAAACATAAGAGATTTCAAAATAGTTCATTAGAGGACAGTCATGACAGTGGAAGTCATATCTCAAAAACCATGAACTAGGTTTTCATGATTTTTTGACAAAAATTAGGAAATAGTTAGATGAAAAAACCCATTAAATTTCACAAAAAACCCATTTGTGTTTTGATAGAAAACTTCACCAGTCTGGGACAGTGAAGATGAATAAAGTTGTAAATCACATGAAAGGTCACAAAGCAAGGTCCAAATAGTGGACTCATAAGAGGAAAAGAAAAAGCATTGTTAGAGGTAAGGAGATAGTCCTGAAGTTGACAGTCTTAAATGAGCAGTTGATAGTGCTATTCAACAATAATAATGGAGGACAGTTCCTATAGCAGTGAATTCCATCATAAAAGGTAGAGCACCAGAGATACGTCATGGAGTCACACAATAGGGGTTTTTGCCTTGGCAAATAGGATTTCAAATATTTTCTTCCATTGATGCAAACTCAAATATATTTACAAAGGTACATTTGATGAAGCATTTCAAGGAAAGTACAAAAGACAGTGGCCATTGTCATGTATGCTCTTGTTTCAAAAGGTAGAAGTTATCAAATGAGAGGTCCTATGAGTAAACTTGTTAGATATTTTGAAGGATGTTGTTATGAAGGTGCACAATGAACATAGAACAATTAATCATATACAGATAACCAAATGCCACCAAAGGGACAGTTCTTTGTTTTTGATATGGGACAACCATCTTCAATAATGTAAAGGATGATTTCAAGGTTGAAGGACAGTCATAACCATGCTAGTTAAGGGCAAGGTCATCTTCAAATGCAAATAGATAGAATTAAAGCATGATAAGGGCAAAAATAAAATGTGGATGATAAATGATGGAAAATTACAAAGAAAATAGTGATCAAAAGTATTGATATAGTCATGACAATGCATAAGAGGGTAGTTACCAATAAAAGGTGACAATTTCTTTCAAGGTAAGCCTTTAATTTGGTGATGAGCATATATGGAAGCCTTGGTGATTTTCATAGTTAGTAGCTCAATCTTCACACGGAACTAATGTTGGTTATCAAATACAAAATTTTGACGCATCTTCCATGATCTGGAACTTTGTTCCTACATTCTGACGCATCTTTCAGTGATGCTCTGAAAATAAGTGGGATCTAAGTGAAGGATAAGGATGATACTTAGTTACTATTAGTAACTTTGTACGTATCCTATGAAGGTGTTAAGTAATTTTGGCAGTATGGAAAAGGGGGTTATCAAGCACATGTGGTTAAGGGTCTTAAAAACATTTATGAAGAAGTTGAGCAGTTTGGTTTTATGAGTAGTTAAGGGACAATAATTAGAAATCTTGAATGCAGTAGTTGTGAGCATTAAAGGAGATTGGGGTGACTTGGATAGAAGTTGAGAGAATATAGGGGAAGTGAAAATATATAGGGAGTTATTCGACCCAATTTATGAACAGTTGAGAGCATATAGGAGTAGATTCAAGAGTTTTTTTTTTATACATAAGAGATTTATTTATTTATATTAATAAGATAAAATTTACAAAGTTCTGTTAAAGCAGGAAAATGCCTACCATGAAAATGTTCAGTATTATCAACAGCTATCACCAACTAAGCACCAACCCAAAATTCTCTACATACATTACGGAGAGAACCCCAGACACAGACTCTATGCAAACCCAACCACCATTACCCACCATTATAGTAAACCACCACCCAAACACCATAATTAACATTCGTTGAAGAGACAAAAAGCCGACCATTACAAAATTATCAAAAAACCTAGACTTCCAAACCAAACCTGTACTCACAGAAAGTCGTTGGCCCTAGCAAAGGCCTCAAAATCCACTATCCAATCGATGTCCTACACAACCATGAGACCGAAAAAAAAATTCATATACTCCACAACGACAACAATGATCATGTGGTGCTTTATTAGAGTCGGTCCTAACAAATCGATCAGAAAAGGGTATATCTTCACCACTTCATCTGAATTCTTCAGCAACTCCCAATCACTAGGGTGGGGAATGCCCTTGCCCACAATTGTGACCTTCAAGACCTCGTCCACACCCAACAATAGGTCTTTTTGAAAGAATTTTTCCAGCAATATTTTAGCCTCCACCTTCAGCACATGGTTGTCCAAAAGGGACACCAAGAGCCTAGAAGTGATATTCATGTTATCCCTTCCAAATTCGCTTCTACTTAAGTGTCTGGAGCCCAACACCATTTTCATGGCCACAACCAGCAGAGGATCGATGTTGTTCATATTCCTTTTGAGACGTTGGTCCATAATCACCCTGAAGGTCGTTTGGAGAGTTTTGATACCCAAGGAAATCGGTGTGTCCGCACCAAAACACACTAGGACCTCTGTTGAGACCTCAATTATAAAATGTGAGCACCTTGCCATCGCAGAAAACTAACACCCACCTAATTAAATGAACACTATAGGAAATGCAAGCCAAACAACCAAAGCTAGGTTTCAAATGGCGACCTCCACAATCATCACGACTACATTTAAGCCAAGGAAGGCTCCAGACTTTCAATCATAAATCAATGCTTAACTAGGGATGGCATTAATGTCATGACACAACACATGAGAGAGGTCGTCCTTAACCACAAATTCCATACAAACTACTCAAAAATATGTCACATCAACGGATGAACTAGTACTCATAGTCTGCCACTCTATCAGCTAGCCCTTCCTTGTTTTGAGTGCTTATTATGTGTGCCAGCTTGTCCTTCACATGGAACCCTGCCCACATAGACAGCCAAGATGGACATAAAAATAACCCTTCCAACCTCTTAAAACAATTGCCACCTCACCACCAATCGGCCTAATATGTGTGCCACCTACGCCAACCAGCCTTTGCCCTCCGCCAGTAGATTTAAGAGTTTTAATGATACAAGAGGTCAAAGGAAAGATTCTTCAGCACTCTAACACCTTTTTGGAGCAGTTTAAAAGGGCTGAAAAGTAGGGATTATTGTTTTGGATGACCAAAGGAGATTGAACCAACAAGATGAAGTAAAGACTTATCCTTTTCTCCTCAACACATGTTCTTATCTTCTAGCAAGCTATTGCACAACTATAAGGCTCATCTTTCAGGCCTTTTTTTAGTTAGTTCTTGCATTTTGTTTTGTTGTAGGTTGTAATTTTTTGAGTTCTTCTCAGCAAAAGTCACTGTATTGTAACTCAAAACTAGATAGCATATGATTGAATTTCTTTCATGTAATTTCAATTTTCAAGCAAGGAAGACAATCTATTTTGGATCAACACTTGTGTAATGCTTCTTTGGCATCAATTTTAGTTCATTTTTTTCCTTTTATGTGGCTAGTTATATATGTTTTATTGGTTCATTTTGTTGTGTTTTATCTCAAAACCTCAAAATATGATCAAAACAAACACTTGTAAACAAATTTGAGCATATTCAAACAAGTTGTAAACTGTGGAAAAACTTATAGGTTGTTTTGGTTGTGAAATCTCTCATTTTCCTTCCAGAACATCATCAATTGGTGCCCTTTTATGAAATATTGATGGGTGATATGTTAAAATACATAGGTTGTGCAATAGAACTTCTTTTTAAGCCATTGTAGGTCTAGAAAAAGTTATAGGTTTGAGAAAACAATTTGGTGCATCACCTAGTTGGCTGTAGTCAATCTTTTTCAAGCATTTAAAGTTATTTCTAGCCTTCTTCTTACCCTTTTCCTTCAAAATAAGTAGGATTGATCAAGTTCTAGGTGATCAAGCAAAAGGAACCAACCTTCTCTGGAGGTTCATTCAAAATTTTAGGCAACCCACAGGCCTAGGAATGTCCCCATGTATCAACAAGTAGCTGAGTTGATAGCTTAGCTTCGAGTGCATACTTTGTTCATAATAGTTTTTGGAACGCTCGGGGGGACTACGAACTGATTTTCAGCTCTTTTTATTCATCAATTCACTGTTGTTTTGGTGTGTACAACAGTTGATTTCTGCCTTTTGAGATGTTTCAAATACATACTTGGTTACCTACAGTTCTGGTTTAGCAAAAACCAATGTAGAACAGCTTATGAAAAGGATACAGACAAGAGGAAGTGTTGTTCCTTTTGAATATTTGTAGTTGTCACCACCGAGGAGAAGTGGAAGAACAATAAAAAGAACTCATGTTTCATAAAAAAAGAGTTCAATCAACACCTCCTAGTTTTAGACCAACAGTAATAGGTGCATTAATACCTTCAATTTTTTGTGCCTTTCAATCCAGTTCAAGCCAATCCAATGGCAAGACAGTTTGCATTTGTGCCATTTAATGGGGGCAGCTCATTAAACCTCGCTCAACATGATGACATCCCACTTGTAGCCTTGAAAATTTTGCCTTCTTTTATGAGAGAAGATCAAACTACTCCCATTGAGCACATTAGGGATGTGGCCTCACTATGTGGAGTCCATCACATCACTGAAGAAAATGTTGTGGTTAGGTTGTTGGTTGCTTCAGTAAAAGGGAAAGCTCTTCAGTGGTTAGAGGATTAGCAGTTGGTTCTATTACAACTTGGGATAAATTGGGATATGCACTAAACAAATAGTTTGAAGACAAGTCTGATCACTTGTCACTAGTTGAACAAATGACTACAATCAAGAGAGATACTCAAGAGAAAATGATGGACTTCAACTTTCATTTTTAGAAGACATGGAATAAAATTCTTCCCACTGTAAGACCTTCTACAGAGCATTCTTTTCTTTATTATTTGAAGGCTCTTAATAGTGGCATTTCTATTATGATACAACGTGGGAGGTATTTCTCTACTAGTTGTATTTGACATTGCAGTGAGGGCTGAAAATAATCTTATCCAAGAAGGTAAGATAGCACCTAGACCACCTATGCCCATATTCCTAGAAATTCAGCCTTCCATTCCTTTACAAATACCACATTTGGCTCCTATACCTATTATCCCTGCATTACCAGTACTAAATAATCAAACTTCTAGCCAAGAAAAGGCCACTCCTAGTCCATCTTTTGAATTTCAAGAGATAAAAGGCCTCCTACAAAGCTTTGGTAATGAATTGGTGACCTTGAAAAGGCAGCAAAATCAAAATTATAGACCTTATCAAGCCCCATATCAGACTCCTTATCGGGCTAATCAAGCTAATCAGCCTAGTAGACCTCAATACCAAGCAAATCCACAAGGTCAAAAGCAAAATTTCAATGCTAGGCCATACCAACCTTATAATCCTATTGTTGCAAGTACTTCTAGAGAGTTGGTATCGATACAAAACAACTTGGCTCAAGAGCTCGAATGGTGTTTTCCATGCAACCAACCTCACAACTAGGCTACGTGCACCAATGGTGTCATCAATCAAGCCCTCATGGTTCAAAGTGCTACTGTTGCTCAACAAAATTCAATGGTTGATACAACTAAAAAAACACCACCTATGCATGGAGATATTCATGGAGATGTCTCTCTCATGAACTTTCAAAGAGAAGATTTTTGTGGGATAAATACCTCCCAGGCACCAAATTAGTCCTACAACTCTATTGCAACCAACACAAGGTCAAAAAGGAGGGTTGTTGATGGCGGACAACAAGTTGATATTTTCTTTTCTCAAGCCAAACAAGTGCCAAATATTAGCCAAGGAGTTGATGGTCCATCTAATGGGAAAAATATACACATTTTGGAAAGAAACCAGGCTATAGCATATAAAGAACAACCTAGAAATGTAGTGCACACAACACCTATTCAAGGAGAAGTTGTTGTTCCTAAAGCCCAAAACAAAGTAAGTACTCCCACTTTCAATATTCTTGATCATATGAAGAAAGCTAATGTAACTATGTCAATGTGGAATTCATTAGCCATTCTTGGGCAAAAATATCTTCTCCAATCAACTTTGTCAAAGCTTAGTGTTTCTAGTGAGCCTACTAGTGAACCATTTAAGGTTGTGTTTACAAATGATTCCAAGAATGGTACCGAACAAAAATCAAAAGAGGTTAGACCACCCCCTTTTTATGTGTCTTTGATCATTGGAAACCACCTAGTTCATAACTACATGATAGACTCAGGAGCTAGTAGTTTTGTCATATCTAAGAAAATTGTTGACAAGCTGGGAATAGAATACCAACCACTTGAGAAAGGGGTAGTATAGCTAGATGGTACTGTTGTTAACATAGTTGGTGTCATAAAAAAATTGAGTTTAACAATACATGCATGCCCAAAATTTTCTATTCCTCAAGATATCTACGTTATTGAGTTGCCTTTGTACTTTTCCATATGCCTATCCAAGGAGTTTACTGCCAAGATAGGTGGGTACTTGTCTTCCAATTGGTCCCACATGATTTTTAGGACTAGATATGATACAAAGGTCACCATCAAATCAGAGCCCATTGCAAAAGACCATGTTGAGCCTTATGTACCTGCTACCATAAATGCTAATTGTCCTATTTTTGATCATGATGATCATCCTGTGGCTAAGGAGTTGGATACTCAATTAGATGGCATACCTAACATAGTTTTGGATGTGTGGGTAGCAGAGAATAGTCAAAATGACCTAAGAAAATAGTTGGAAGAGGTTGGTTTTGGTGTTTATATGATGCATGAATCTGACTCTTTGTTGCCTAACTTGGTAAAGGGTGATGAACAACAACCAAACCAACAAGTTAATGGTGTTTGGAAGTTGTTTTTGGATGGATCAAGGAGAAAAAATGGTGTTGGTGGAGGTTGTATGCTAGTGTCTCTTGAAGGTGAGAAGTATTATTCATCTTTCAGGTTTTTATTCAATTGTTCTAACAACACAATAGAGTATGAATCTTTGATTCATGGTCTATTGTGGGCAAGGAAGAGAAAAATCAGTTGTCTCCAAGTATTTGGTGATAGTGAACTTATTGTTAACTAGGTAAGAGGCCTTCATATCACCAAAAATGATGCATCAAAATGTTACAAGCATAAAGTTTGGGATTTAATAGAAGAATTTGATGCGTTCAATCTGTTGTCCATTCCTATAAACAAGAATAAGCATGTTGATAGGCTTGTTGCTATAGGTGCACAGTATGATATCCCAAATGGCATGAATGATAGTAGTAAACAACAGTATGTGAAGGTTGTTGTTAGGCCTTCTATTCCTGATAATCATGTTTTTTGGCAAGTTTTTGAAAGTGACCAACAGATTGTTAATTTCTTAAGAGAAGAGGCTGAGTTTTCAGCCAAAAATCAGGAAAGATTCCAATAGCAGTATGAGGATCAGGGCATACAATTGAAAAATAACAAGTTACCCAAAGGATTAGTCACTTTGGAGTCTATTTTTAATCCAGATAACCAGCTAAGGAAAGAAAAATCCAGCATACAAATCAGCCAAGAACATTATGAAGAGGTTGAAATATTCAAAGGTAAGCTCCTGAAACTTGGCAAGATTTGTACCAAAGAAGAAAAAGAAGCTTTTATATTACTTTGCCAAGAATTTAGTGATGTTTTTGCATGGGAGTATTCTGATTTGAAAGGATTTGATCCCAATATTGCACAACATACTATAGAACTTGAGCCAAATTTCAATCCAATAAGGCAAAAGCAAAGATCCTTGAATCCTAAGCTAGAGCCACTCATGAGAAAGGAGTTAAACAAGCTAATTGAGAGTGCCATAATATTTCCTATCAAACATACCTCATGGGTGTCAAACATAGTTCCTGTAAGGAAAAAGAATGGTGATATTAGGTTTTGTGTGGACTTTCGAGATCTTAACCAAGCCTCACTCAAAGACCACTATCCCTTACCTTCAATGGAACAAATGTTGCAAGTAGTTTCAGGATCAAAGAGGTTATCCTTGCTTGATGGCTTTTCTGGTTATAACCAGATTTTAGTCAAAGAAGAAGATTAGTATAAAATAGCCTTCACCGTACCATGGCCTATAATAAGATGCCCTTAGGTTTCTCCAATGTTGGTGCAACTTTTTAGAGAGACATGGATATGGCATTTCAAAGCTTAATGTACAAGATATTGCTGGTACATTTAGATGATATCACAGTCTACTCCAAGGAAGCAAATGATCATCTAAATCACTTAAGGAAGATTTTAGAGAGATGTAGAGAGTTTGGTGTTTCCCTAAATCCTAAAAAATATGTGTTTTTTGTTCATGAAGGGAATTTGTTGGGCTACATTGTCTCAAAACATGGTATTACTATTGATCCTAAGAGGGTAAGTGCTATTTTGGCTCTTCCTTTACTAGCACATAAGAAGGGGCTGCAAAGTTTCCTTGGTAGAATCAACTTTGTTAGAATATTTATACCTGATTGTGCTGAGTTATTGAAGCCTCTAACAACTATGTTAAAAAAGAATGTATCTTTCAACTAGACAAGGGAGGGTAAAAGGAGTTTTGAAGCAATAAAAGAAGCATTATCCTTAGCTCCTACTGTCTTAAATCCTGATTTTTCTAAGGATTTTGTCTTGTATGCATATGGTAACATTGATAGTATCTCAACTATGTTGGTACAACAAAATGACCAAGGTTTGGAGCAGTCTATAGCCTTTATCAGTCAAGGGTTAAAGGATTATGAGTTAAGGTACACCTTTGTTGAAAACATGTACTTTCCATTGTTAGAAGTTTAAAAAAGTTTATAAATATGCTCTCTAACAATAAAGTGAAGTTGTTGGTTGCTCGTCCTAGTGTCAAATAATTTTTGTTGAGTAAATAATTGGGAGAGAAAAGAGTTGGTTGGGTTACTAAAGTCATGGAATATGATATTGAAATCAAGGTAACCAAGTTGGTTTGTGGTAAAGGCTTGTGTGAGTAGCTTGTTGGTTATTCAGGTGAAGGAGGAGAAAATGATAAGGAGGTTGTCCTAGCTCTCCTAGATGAAGAACAAACAGCTACACCAACTTCTCCAACAAGTTGGGTACAAGAAATGATACATTTTTTACAAACCGATGAGTATCCTCATGGGATGGATAGAGCCAAATGAAGGTATTTCAGGCCGAAATCTATTCCCTATGCTCTTTTAGATGGTATACTCTTTAAGAAAGATTATCATGGAGTCCTATTGAGATGTATAGAAGCTGATAAAATTGACAAGATTTTACATGAGTTCCATGAAGGGACAGCTGGTGGACACTTTTCACCAAGAGCTACAACCCTTAAGATAATGAGAGCAAGCTACTTTTGGCCTAATTTATTCAAGGATTCACATTTGTGGGTAAGGAAGTGAAAAGAATGTGCCTTATTTGTAGGCAAAGAGAAGTTAGCAACTCTCCCATTACACCCAATTCAAGTTGTGTTGGGAATAGGATGACATTTAATTGCAATCCTAAACATATTTCATGTATCTCCTAAGTCCTTGGAAAGTGTTCCCCAACACTCGGATTTGAACGAGATTAAATTCGAATGAAATGAACATGTAAATTGACATTTATGATTATTCCTAAATAATAGGAACATGTGGGGATGTCCAAGAAGAGCTCCTACAAGATAGGAGCACATGGGGCTCCCACATGGAAGGTAGAACCCACCTTGCTTCAGTTAACTATTTGGATGATTGATAACACTTCAATAATGCATGTTTTTGTTCCTACAAATTAGGGATTGATATTTACATGAGTGGAGTGCCACTATCAGTTCAGTATCAGTTTAGTTTAGTTTAGTTTAGTTTAGTTTAGTTCAATTCAGTTCAGTTCAGTTTAATTTAGTTATGGTTTAGTTATCTTTAGTTGCATGTAGTTATCTTGAGTTGCATGCTAGTTGCATGTAGTTGACTTGAGTTGCATGACTAATGACTTCAGTTGCATGACAGATAACAGGTGGATAGTTTCAGTTGAGTGGGGATGATCAATCATGCATAATGTTTGCATGAATTGGTGGAGAGATATGTTTCAATTAACTAAGATTGACTTGGGTCCACCTTGGGCGCCTAAGTTGGCATCTTTCAGTTAACACCTTTTGCATGAGAAGATATTTACAAGGCTCATTCAAGTGGGCCCATTCTTGGGTGCCAACTTTGAGGTGAAGTTTGCATGATATCTTCTTGACCAAAGTTCATTTAAGTTTTTAGTTTGGGGTGCCTAAATTGAGGAAGACTTTGGTTTGACTTCAGATTACATCATGGAACTCTACTTGCCCAATCTAGGCATAGATTTTTGTGAGGAGCTTTATGCTCTTGGATTGTACAACTCTTATGAGTTTTACATGCTCATAATTTCTATTAATTGCAGCAAGTGTATGAGAGTTCTATGAGAGTTTATTGTAGGTTGTGAAGAAGGATTTTTGAAGGAAATGAAGCATATCAATCGAGGATTGATATAGTATTATTGTAATCTTGTTCTAAGGTTAAATAATACAATAACTATTGATTCTGGTGGAGGTTTTTTCCGAAAGGGTTTCTCCACATATATGTTGTGTCACTTCTATCTTCTTGTCTCATTCTTCTACAATCTTCTGTCTCTTTCTACAATTGGTAAAATTGATCTAAACAAATTAATCATAAACAAATAATTGTGACAAAGAACACTTAATTAAATCTACAATCTCATAGTTTTACAAGTTTTAAGCTACAATATTAGCTTCATTTTCAACAAGTTGATCAACCCTTTATGAAGTGGGGTTTAGACTTCATTGGATTCATCAATCCACCCTTAAGTGTTGGTCATAAGTGGGTTCTTACAGCCATTGATTATTTCAAATGGTGGGTTTAAGTTGTACCTTTTAAGGAAGCAAATGAAATTATTGTCTGTAACTTCTATGAGGACTTGGTAACAAGATTTGGTACACCTGATTTGATCATCTCAAATAACGCCTTAGCATTTGTGGGTACAAGAATAAGTGAGCGGGATGCTCAAAATAACATATTTCTGAGTACATCTTCAAACTACTATCCTCAAGGTAATGGACTAGCCGAGTCCACTAATAAGAACTTAATCATAATCATAAAAAGGGCCATTGAAGATAATCAGAGAGCATGGCATACCAAGTTGAAATCAACTATATGGGCTTATATAATCACTCCCAAAGGTTAATTGGGAACTCTCCTTGCATGTTGTTTTATGGGAAAGAATCAAGATTACCTATCTCCAATGAGCTTCCAGCTCTTGACCTGGTCAATCAGTTGGATATGTTAGAAGAAGAGTCGATGGTAGCAAGGTTGGCACAGTTGGTTGAGTTGGAGGAGAAGAGAAATGAGGTTATAAAGACTATGGAAATCCACTAGGCGCAAGTCAAAAGGTCTTTTGATAAAAGAGCAACCACTAGAACTTTCAAAGAAGGGAATATTGTCTTGAAATGGGATGAGTTAAAGAGAAAGCCCGAAAAGCACTCCAATTTTGATTCTTTTTGGAGTGGGACATACATGATTATGGAGTGCAACAACACAATTCCTTTCAATTGTCCAAGTTGGATGGAGAAATGGAATCAATCCCAGCTAATGGTATTCATCTCAAGCACTGTTTCTAAGGTGCTTTTAGCCTTTTGTACATATTAGAGTAGGTTTTTAGGAGTCCAATAAGTTTTGGTGCACATGTTTTGTCAAGTTTGTTTTCCTCCAATTGTAGGTTGCACATTTGTTTCCAGTTTGAGTTAGTTTAGAGTAGTGGTTTCAGTTTGCTTTCCTAGTTTTTGAGTGTCTTGCAGTAGTGGTTCAAGTCTGGTTTTGGGTTGTTTCAGGTTTCTTGTTGACTTCATGCCTAATGAATAGGTTAAGGCAGCTCGTCTTCCATGTTTTAGCAAGAAAAATAGCCATAGAGGTCGCCAAAAGTGTTAGCTACTTTTTTAATGTAGACTTAAATAGCTAAATAAGAGGGAAGTATGTTAAATGTCTTTGTTACATTAAAGGTCCTTGAGTAATGTTTTTACCTCTTGAGAAAAATATAAACAATTGTTAAGGTTTTGAGATATTTAGACTTTTTCAAAGTTTCCAATTGTCAAAAATCTTAATATTTGTTAAGACTATGTTGCATAAATAAAATAGGAAAGCCCACTTCCACGTTCATTTAGCCCAAGGGAAAATTTAGAAAAAGTTTCAATTCTTTTGGCTAAGTTTGAGCACCAAAAGTGAAAGGAGGAAGTTTTTAGTTTTTATCTTTATGAGAGTCACACATCACAAGGAGTTAACGTTTGCTACAACAGGGCATGTTGAGGATGAAAGGAGAAGAAACAGGGTGCATTGCAGAGCATTCATGGTGATTGCATGCATAAAGATAGGCTTTCAAGTTGCAGTTACAACCTAGTTTTATCTATATTGACATTTTTAGCATTTTGAAGAGGCCTAAAGAAGACACACAACTCTTGAGATACCTCTCACGTTGTCATTTTTTGAGAGATTTGAGGAATTTGCATGTGATTCCTTTATTCCAGTCGATAGATATGCCTCTTTTGTTGAGGGTTTTAGTTTTGTTCAGTTTCTTCAGATATGATGAGGTCTAAAAAATATTATATACTCCTTTGAAAGTCTTCACATCTTCTTGTAATCATACCATGGTAATCACTAATGAGAATGAAAAAATGAAGAGATTTCAAAATAGTTCATTAAAGGATAGTCATGACAATGACAGTCATATATTGAAAACCATGAACTGGGTTTTCATGATTTTTTGACAAAAATTAGGAAACAATTAGATGAAAAAATCCATTAAATTTCACAAAAACCCAATTTTTGGTTTGAGTGAAAACTTCACTAGTATGGGACAGTGAAGATGAATAAATTTGTAAATCACATAAGAGGTCATGAAGCAAGGTTCAAATAATGGACTCATAAGAGGAAAAGAAAAATCATTATCAGAGGTAAGGAGATAGTCCCAAAGTTGATAATCTTAAATGAGCAGTTGGCAATGCTATTCAACAGTAATAATGGAGGACAATTCCTATAGCAATGAATTCCATCATAAAAGGTAGAGCACTAGAGATACACCATGGAGTCACACAGTAGGGGTTTTTGCCTTGGAAAATAGGATTTCAAAGATTTTCCTCCATTGATGCAAACTTAGAGATATTTACAAAGGTACATTTGATGAAGCATTTCAAGGAAAGTACAAAAGACAGTGGCCATTTTCATGTATGCTCTTGTTTTAGAAGGTAGAAGCTATCAAATGAGAGGTCTTGTGAGTAAACCTGTTAGATGTTTTGAAGGATGATGCTATGAAGAAGCACAATGAACATAGAACAATTAATTATACACAAATCATCAAATGTCACCAAAGGGACATTTATTTGTTTTTGATATGGGACAACCATCTTCAATAATGTAAAGGATGATTTCAAGGTTGAAGGACAGTCATAATCATGCTAGTTAAGGGCAGGGTCATCTTCAAATGCAAATGGACATAATTAAAGCATGATAAGGGTAGAAATAAAATTTGGATGACAAATGATGGAAAATTACAAAGACAATAGTGATCAAAAGTATTGATATAGTCATGACAGTGCATACGGGGGCAGTTTCCAGTAAAAGGTGACAGTTTCTTTCAAGGTAAGCCTTCAAGTTGGTGATGAGCATACATAGAAGCCTTGGTGATTTTCACAGCCAGTACCTCAATCTTCACACTAAACTAATGCTAGTTATCAAATACAAAATCCTGGTGCATCTTCCATGCTTTAGAACTTTGTTCTTACATTTCAACACATCTTTCAGTGATGCTCTAGAAATACGTGGGATCTAAGTGAAGGATAAGTATGATACTTAGTTACTATTAGTAACTTTGTATGTATCCAATGAAGGTGTTAAATAATTTTGGTAGTATGGAAAAGGGGGTTATCAAGCACATGTGGTTAAGGGTCTTAAAAGCATTTATGAAGAAGTTGAGCAGTTTGGGCTTCTATGAGTAGTTAAGGGATAGTAGTTGGAGCTTTTGAAAGCAATAGTTGCAACCATTAAATGAGATTGGGGTGACTTGGACAAAAGTTGAGAGAATATAGGGAAAGTTTTAAATATCTAGGGAGTTATCCAACCTAGTTTATGAGCAATTGAGAGCATATAGGAGTATATTTAAGAGTTTTAATGATAGAAGAGGTCAAAGGGAAGCTTCGTCAATACTCTAACACCTTTTTGGAGTAGTTTAAAGGGCTGAAAAGTAGGGATTATTTTTTTGGATGACCAAAGGAGATTGACTCAGCAAGATGAAGTAAAGACTTATCCTTTTCTCCTCAACACATGTTCCTATCTTCTAGCAAGTTGTTGCATGACTATAAGGCTCATCTTTCAGGATTTTTTTTTTAGTTAGTTCTTGCATTTTGTTTTGTTGTAGGTTGTAATTTTGTGAGTTCTTCTCAACGAAATTCATTGTATTGTAACAAAACCAGTTAGCATATGACTGAATTTATTTCATGTAATTTCAATTTTCAAGCAATGAGGACAATCTATTTTGGATCAACACTTGTGTAATGCTTCTTTGGCATCAATTTTAGTTCATTTTTTGTCTTTTATGTGGTTGGTTATATATGTTTTATTGGTTCATTTTGTTGTGTTTTATCTCAAAACCTCAAAATATGATCAAAATAAACAATTGTAAATAGATTCAAGCATATTCAAACAGGTTGTACACTGTGGAAAAACTTATTGGGCTGTTTTGGTTGTGAAATCTCTCATTTTCCTTCCAAAACATCATCAATTGATGCCCTTTTTATGAAATATTGATGGGTGATATGTGAAAAGATATAGGTTGTGTAGTAGAACTTCTTTTTAAGCCATTGTAGGTCTAGAACAACAAGTTATAGGTTTGAGAAAATAATTTGGTGCATAACCTAGTTTGTTGTAGTTAATCTTTTTCAAGCATTTTAAGTTATTTCCAGCCTTCTTCTTACCCTTTTCCTTCAAAATAAGTAGGATTGATCAAGTTCTAGGTGATCAAGCAAAAGGAACCGTCCTTCTTTGGAGGTTCATTCCAAATTTTAGGCAACCCACAGGCCTAGGAATGTTCCCATGTATCAATAGGTAGCTAAGTTGATAGCTTAGCTTCAGCTGCATACTTTGTTGATAAAAAGAAGAACAACCCAAAAAAAAAATTATAGATAGATATATAAATACTGTTTATTATTTAAAAACTAAATAATTAACAAAAATATAGAAAAAAATTGAATTAATTAATTTTATAATTAAATTTATTAAAATATTTTAAAAAATTATTATTAGATGTTATAAAAATTAATCCATTTAAAAAATAATTTTACACCTTTTTTTAATGAATTTTTAAAATAATAATTAAAAGATTAAATATAAATATAAAAACATACATGCAAATAAATGATTTTTTAAAAATTAGAATTACCAGAATAATGAAATGTGGTTTTCCAAAAGTAAAACTAAAAGTTACATACAAAAGTAAAACAAACATATTAGAAAAAAGGTAAACAATATAGATACAATAAAATTTATGTATCCATAGTAAATAAATTATTTTTAAATTATTTTTATTTATTTATTTATTGGCAAAAAAAGCCTCAAAGATAATTAATTACAAATACAATATAAAGATTTTAAAACAACAACAATTATCATAATAAGCAAAAGAAGCAAGGCCCAGAAAGGGTGCCTACAAAACCACCTAACATCGTACCTACAAGAATTAAAACTTCAATCAAGACACATCCTACCCATCCCTACTAGACTAGGATCATTCCAATTGATCATCTTGAATAAACTTTAGAATTTGTTGAGATTTATTCAAAGCTAAATCTCCCCAACCAACAACATTCCACCTTTGTATTCTCTCAAAAGCCCATTTTACCAAATAGTTAGCAACCTTATTTCACTCTTTGGGAATATGAATAAAGGAAATAGAGTCAACGTTTTTTAGCCAGATCAAGAATTTTCTTGGTCACTGAGACTAGTCTCCAAGAGGAATCCTAAAAATTTATTTTATTCAAGAGAGAGACGAAAATCATAGAATCAATTTACAAATAACCTTTCATCATCCCATGGCATAGGCTTTCTCCAAAGTTGTAAGGATTTCTCAAGCTTCCATTAGATTATTAGAATATTGGCCCATAAAGGTAAAAAAGAGAAAGTGAAATTTTTTATCAGTATCATGCCAAATATTACCAATCCCCATGTAAGTTGTGGGTTACCATGAGAGGATCCATCAATATTTATTTTAAGGAATCCACTAGGTGGAGGGGACCATCTTCCAAATCTTTTTACCTTTCTAAAGGCCTGAGCATGGGAGACTAAATTCACTAAAGAGGAAGAAGACGTGGAAAGCTCCAAAATTTGAAAAAGTCGAACATAAGAGAACTATACTAAATTTAGCTTCAATTGTATCCTTGAGCATGTATTTGGAATTATGCCAAACTTACAAAATTCTATGTTGACACTCTTGGAATATTTGACACTTTTTCTCCAACCAGATCTACCAAAGAATAAAAGAAGGGTCAATATACCAAGCTACCATAAGGAAGATAAAGAAAGGGAAAACCCATACTCTCCTAGAAAAAAAATAAGGAAGCAACATGGATAATAGGCCTATTCCAAATATTCCATAATAAACTCCAAATTTCCATAGAAAAGGAGCACTGGATGAAAAGGTGATTAAAACATTCTTCATCACCATCACAAAGAACATATCTATGAAGTGCCCAAAGAAATTTCTATTTCTAATAAATTATCCTAGGTGAGGCACTTGTTTTGACTAAGAAGCCACATGAAAAATTATATTTAGGCCAATCAAGTTTGTTCGAAATTATTTTCCACTAGGGATACTCAATATGCCCCTCATTTTTTCGTTCAAGAAATTGATATCCAAGATCAATTGAATAAAACAATTATTTATCACCCTTATTATTTATCCAAACTAGCCTTTTTTCTTTATAATCCAAGCCCCTATTCTTAAATTATTCCAAATCATAAATCCTTTCCTAGTCAAATCCATCCTCATAACATCTTCATTAGCCACCCCTCCTAGATATTTAAAGTAAGAATCCTAACCCACGGTTAGTTGGGTTTCTACACCATCTCTAATAAATTTTGATCGCTAAAGCCTAATATTTTAGCTCTAACTTTCAAATACCAAAACCTCTAAACTTTATAGGTATACACACCAAATCCCAAATTTCAAGGCTCCATTTTTGTGTTTCCAAATTTCCATCCTATAAAAAATCATGAGATAGCATCAAATTCCTTAAGAAAACTCTTAGGGGAAACTAATTTTAAAAGTGTGTAGATTAGCAATGACTATAAAAAATATTAATTAACAAGGTCAATTGACTCACAAAAGATAGCCATTAAAAGGTCCAATGGCTAACCCTCGTGTGAAATTTATCCAAAATTTAATTCCATTGATTCCTTTTTAAGACTACCAACAGAAAGAGGAATTCCTAGATATTTCATAAGCAATACTCTAATTTGAAAATAGAGAATATCAAGAATTCTATTTTAAATAAGGTTTGGCATATTAAAGAAGAAAAATATAGACTTATCCACATTGATTTGTTAACTAGAAGAAACTAAGTCTATATCTAACACCCTCCTAAAATTGATTCCCTCTTTGATTTTAGTCATCCCCATCAAGGAAATGTCATCCACAAACTAGAGATGAGATTGAGAAGCAAGGTTTTGATTTCATGACCAACTTTGAATGAGATCTATCTCTTTGTGATGATTAAACAATCTACCTAAACCTTCAACCAATAAAATAAAAAAGTACAAAGATAAAGGGTCTCCTTATCTAAGGCCTCTAGAAGTTAATAATAAATTTGAAGGAATATCATTGATTAACACAGAGAAGGAATTCAAGATAACATAGTTCATCATCTAACCAACCCAATATAAACTAAAACCAAAATCCAAAAGGATTTTATGGAAAAACACTTAGCTAACCTTGCCATAGGACTCATATATGTCAAGCTTAATAAGCATGGCCTTTTCTTTAGAGGTGGACATGGAATGAATAGCTTCAACTTCCATACTAATACCCTCCAATATTTGACACCCTTTCACAAATCCTCCTTGTTTAGGAGAAACCAAGGAGACCAAACAACTCTTTAACTGGTCTATAATAAGCTTAGTGATTATTTTATAACATTACTAAGAGATATTGGGAAAAAATATAAAGATAAGACTCCCTTTTTTAGGTATTAGAGCTAGGAAAGTGGAGTTTATAGCTTTGAGCATCCTTTTATTATTTTGGGATTCATGAACAATGTCCACTAGGTTTCCATTTATAAAATCTTAGAATTCCTAGAAAAATTCTATAGTAAAACAATCAAGTACAAGGGATTTACCTTTCTTCATCTAAAAAATAATTGTCTCAAGCTCTTCCATTAAGATTGGTTCTAAAAGAATCTTATTCATTTCCTTTGAAACCAAAGGTAGAATACACCCAAGAATGGATCTCTCTTCTTCAATAGTCAATGAACCTTTCTCTATAAATAATGAAGAAAAGTGACATATAGATTCTTTAGAGATGTCTTAGAAGGAGGTAAATAGATTCCCTCGAGCCAAGGTAAGATAAACTATAGTATTCCCATTTCTATGTTCCTTCACAAAGTTGTGAAAGAAAGTAATGTTTTTGTCACCTTCCTAAACCCAGTCAATTTAGGATTTTTATTTTCAAGAGCTCTTCTTAAAGCTCCCATTTTGAAAGTTCCTTAGCACAATTGACTCTTCCCTCAGAATCTCCTTATTCATACCCTCATTTTTAATTTGAAAATTAATTTTCTCCAACTAATCATGAAGGTGGGTCTTATTCCACCTTTTTAGCTTAAACTTAACAAACTAGAGCCTCTTGAAGAGGGAATATATAGTTATTCCAAAACTAGGTTTCCCTTGTGTCCACCATTCCTCCATTACCTTATACATATTAGAATCCCACAACCACATGATTTGGGACTTAAATGGAGGATTTTTT
Source organism: Sequoiadendron giganteum (assembly GCA_007115665.2). Classification (NCBI taxonomy): domain Eukaryota; kingdom Viridiplantae; phylum Streptophyta; class Pinopsida; order Cupressales; family Cupressaceae; genus Sequoiadendron; species Sequoiadendron giganteum. The sequence continues at coordinate 489,457,913 of CM021103.1, forward strand.
AGTATTGAAAGCATTAAGGAGGAAAAAATGATCAACCAATGATCAAATCCTTTCCAACCTTGGTTTTTTTTGAGAATTCTAGTTGTTCCCAACCCAATACTCAAAGACAAGAAATTTATCCAACCTTTTTGAAATAGATTCATTGCCACATATTTTATTATTCTAGGTAAAAATATCATTTCTCAACATCACATCCACCAAATTAAGAAATGAAATATTATCCTTCAAAAAATCAAATAAAGGGCCAAGATGGTCATTATCCTTAATTTTCTCATAAAGGCTAATAATGGCATTAAAGTTCTTAGCCAAAATCTAGGGTAAAGAAGGAACTAAAGAATGAAAAATACTTATATGGTGTTAGAGTGATATCTTACCTATGAATTCAATCAAGTCATGAGTAATTTTAAGAATTGTCAAAACCCAAAAATTAAAGTATGAAGCCACCATCAAGATATAATATCTACTCCCTAGTAGACAAGAAGGAATTACTCTACGAATATCCCAAAGACGGACCAATCCATCAATATATCCTTACGCATAAATATAAATAAATTGAACTTATCTCCAAATCTTAGAAGAAATAATTTTCATATCTTCAATTAAAAAATTTATTTCCTTGGTGAAAACAATGTCTGGTCTATGATCATGAATGAGATCTTGAGAATTTTTTTATCAAGGTATACTACTTAATCCCCTTGCATTCCAAGAGATCATAATTTTTTTTGTAATTAGAAGAGTGAGAGTCTAATATCTTGATGACGATAGATTCTATCAATGGTTCCCCTATCAATTTGACCTTTTCTTGGTCCTTTTTCCTCCCTGCTTTTACTACTTTACAATCTGTCCATTCTCTCCATTCTTTTTGTTGCAATTCAAGTGGAGGAGGTGATTTCCTTTTACCATCTTCCTTTTATTCTTGTTCATGCATGGGATTTGATTGACCATCCACTACGTTTGGCTTTGCTTGATACTCTATCATGGGGATAATCCCTACTCCTTCAATATGTAACTTTGAAGTTCTTACTACTTGTCATATGTCTTTATACTACTAGAAACTAGAAAACCCCCATTCTTTAAAATCCCATGTATCTTTGAAGAAGGATTTGTAATAAAAGGTTTAGATACAAGACTTGACCCAAGAAAACTCTTAACTAGCTATACTATTGACATGTTCTATTATGATAGTATCCTCAAAGTGTTCAAGAACATGAAACCTATTGGAAGAGAGCCCCTTAGGGGCATCTTTATTTTGATGTCTTATATTTCCATTTTGATTGAGATTTCACTAGAATAAAACCATTTGATTCTATAGCTTAGGTTGGGGCCTTAACCTTTGCGTTTAGAATTGCAACCTATGGCTCTTCATGCGTTTGAGAAAAAATGGTAATAAGTTTCAGATAATTTCTCTACAAGTGTTCATGTTCATGACAATATTGGTATTGAAAGAGAATAGCTTCATAATCAATTTGCTAGATATAATTCATATTACCCACTCCAATATCCATAGATTAGGAAGTGAACTATTTAAATTAATTTCAGCACAAAGATAGACATAAGTTGCTATCTTTTTTTCAAGTGTCTAGTAGGAAGGACTTGAATATTTTCCAATGACCAACACTATGGATTGCAAAATATCATCTCTAGAATTCTATTGGAAGGTAGGGAAGGTGAATCCAAATATGAATTTTGGACGGGATCCCATCCATTGGATCAAACCCTACATGCTAAGATTTTATGAATATTCCTTCTTGATTGTGAAAATAGGGGCCTCCTTTAAATACCATGTTTCAATCTTCCATATAAGAAAATACCATAAAGAAGTAATTTTTTCACTAGAAAAATTTCTAGGTTCCAATTCCTTCTAGCCCACACCTGAACGAAAAAGGTAAGGAGATTTGGATACCCATAAAATTATATATTAGTGCATGCTTAGACAAGTAAAACACATAATTCGTAATGGCTTCTTGGTTAACCACTAAAATTGGGTGATATATGCTTTTCTCCAAGCATCCATTGGGTTTCAATGGATTTCCTGAATGCTAGTGACTTTTATTTTCTTACGTTGCATGCAATAAAAAGTGAACCAATTTTGTGTTTTTAGATGAAGGCTCATCCCCACTAATCACATCTTTGAATGATATAATCAAGAAGTTCCTTGAACCATTGAAGTTTGTCATGCTGGTAGATATTACCAAAAAAACAAATGATAAAAATAAAAATAAAGCCCTATGAAAATAAAATGTGTGGGGGAAAACTCCAACCACTTCTAACACTCCCCTCCACACCACACTACCTGGAGGGGAAGAAACAAGAATAAAACTTGCATTCAATAGGTCAACACCACTATTAGGACATCACAATAGTGGCTTGAGTTTCCCAAATCCTCACCTACTCTCGACCACTCTTATCCTCAACTCAACTTCCCATCGCCTCTTATGTGATTTAAAAAAATATTTGTATTTACTTAAGAGTTATTTTATAATTATTTTATTTACTTGACTTTTTCTAGATATTGGGGGTAATGTCCATATATTAAAATCCAAAAAATATACAAAGTTAATGTTTCTCCTTTATGGAGCACCAATTTACAAAATTATTAACTTGGAAGAAAATTTTGAAATCCACTAGGGGAATATTGGTGAGTCCATTATGTTAAACTATCAAACATAAATTGTATATGCTTTATATTTATACATAGATAAACTACCCTGTGAACCTACATGATACTACAAATTATTTGAAACCTTTAATTAGCCCTATTTCACATAGGAATTCTCCTCTTCACTATCAAATGAATCCTCATTCACTGCAAAATCCTTGTTGATACCAAGTGAAGGTGTAGCTCTCAGGGAAGAATTGAAGAATTCAATTCCCACTTTATTTGATGTTTATAGATAGTCATTGTGATTGATAACAATGATAACAAATAGGATCCATTATTCTACAAGAGTAGTGTTGAACTCCAACCATTGACCCACTCTTAGATGAAATACCACACCAGTGATAGTATTTCCTAAAATAAATTTGAGTCCCATATGTCACTGTGGCCTTATCAAATCCTTAGAAATAGACTTGATCACAACTTTTGATTCACTAGCTTCTAATAACACTAATACAAACATGGAGGAAATATTTATATTAACATGGTACCTATAAGAAATTGATAGAAATAAATCCCCCAATGTCACCTTGATCACATGAACCTTTATCACTACACTCACTTTTTATATTTTTTCAAATGTAAATTAGTTATTTCTCCTAGAAAATAAATTTTCCTCTTCTTAACAATCAAAATGACAATGATATTCATAATCTCCCAAGAGGAAAGTTCACAAGAATGGGGAAGAGGTAATGTATTTAATCATGTAGGATCCATATCTTCCCATGATCATATGATTTTAAATACCTCAGCTACAAAGGGACATTCTTCCTTAATTACATTTGCTTGGATAAATTTCCTCATTGTCATTGTGCAAAATCTTCTCTCTTGATGATACAATATCATCATTTAAGAGATTAGGCATTTAACACATAATTTTTTTTAAATCCTCCCTTACAACATGGGGGCTCCAACATTGGAGTGCACCAAAATTTTCTTGATCTCCCTTGGTTCCCATCATAAACCCAATCTAAGAAAACATTTAAGGGATATTCCTTGGTCAAATTTTTATGTAAGTGACTCCTCATCATTCTCCATATCCCTATCATCTATTGGAAGTTGCAGAGATCCAAAAGGTTTGTAAGTGTGAGGATGTGCCAACCTTTTCATAAGTTCGCTAACTTCCCAAAGTGTTAATAAGAATTTTTTTGGAGGTTTTCAAGGTTCACTAACTTCTCGAAACACTGACAAATAATCCTTCTCTCATCTATCACTTTTTTAATGGTTCTCAGACTTTCTTGAAATTCCAACAAGTAAGGCAACAGTAATTTTCAAGGTTGACAAACCTCCAAAAATATTGACAAGGTTTAGTGTAAGCCCAAAGTGTTGATAAGAAAAGTGACAATGAGTTTCTAAGTTTTAAAAAAACTAATGTGTTAGTACAATTTTTAGTTGGCCAAAAATACTAACAAGCTTAGGAAAATCCAAAATAACTTATAACGATAAGACATTTTTGAGTTTATGTTTTTGAAATCATCAAATTGTCAAAACACCAATAGAGGTTTTAGATTAGTGTTAATTCCTAAACATAGAAAAAGGGGACCCTGAGTTTAATGTATAAAACCTAGGATTCAAATTTTATGTGGTGTTGTGTATTTTTCTAATGTTTAATTAGGATGCAAATCAACAAGGTGATTAGATTGAATTTCAACCATGAAGGTGAGCCAACTAGACCTAGATCTACATCTTTTTGAGTCTTAGGATGGATTGGAATTGATTTGCCTTGATTAACCTAATTAGACTATGTACCCTAATATGAAAATTGCAAGATTCTAACAATCAAAAAATGATAACAAAAGTTTACAGGCAAATCTGAGAAGGGAAGAGTGTTGTGTACTTGTCCTAAAAAGTTGGTATTAGCTAGAATAGGAGGACATAGGAATCCAAAGGAATCTCTATCCTTTTAGGGGTGTCCCAGATGTGTTTTTTTAGTCATTTGATGTCAAATCTAAGCTTCTAATTCCCGCTTGCAAACTTGTTGGATCACTGTCAAATAATCTTGTAGGTGAGTTTTCGCGAGTTGACAAGGTGTAGGGCTTTAAATGTAATAATGAATAAGTGATATTTAAAATTCATTCAATCTGTATCATTGTCAGATAATTATAGAGGTGAGTTTATGTGAGTTGAAAAGGTGTAGGGCTTTGAATGAAATAATGGACAAGTGATCTTCAAACTTCATTCAATCCTATACAAACTTGAAATTTGCACATTCAAAGAGGGAAGAAATATTGTACTATTTAGGGGATTGCCTTAGTCAAACCCCGTGTTAGTGTTTCCACTTCCACAATGGAGATGTCAATGATAGGAAAGATAAATGATAGGAAGGAAGGATGAATCAAAAAATGTTGTAACTCACCAACCTTCCATGGCTTCCTTGAAGGTTTGAAGTCATTCACATCACCTCAAGGTATTGGATCTTGTTTGATCAATTGCTTGAATTGCTTGGAGACCTAAAACAAGGGTTAGCCTTCACAAACATGAAAACATGAAAAAATGAACTCACATACACTTTAACATGATGCTTGGATCTTGAATTGATACAATTTAATATTTATAAATATGCCCTTGATTTCCCTTGATTGATCTTAGGATCTTTAATTTTCTCTCCTTTCATGAATTGCTTCCTTCATCATAAAATTTCTCTCTAATTGCTCAAAATGAGAGGAAAACATGCTTTTATATGGTAATACTTTTGGGTAGGGGCCAACCTGGGGTCATTTTTAAATTATAAAAGTCTACCACTTGAAATTTCAAACATTCAAAATTTTGTGTGGAAGACAATGATGACATTGAATGTCGCAAAGTGTCCAAAAATGGTGTAAGTGTTTGAGACCCATTTTTTAGCCCGGATTTATAGGGATGATGGGGAATTAAATAAATTTTATTAATCTAATCACAAAATTGGTAAATTGTTATTATAATTGAAGTTATGGGAAAAATAGGGTGTCAAGGTAGTGTGAAATTATCAAGGGTGACAATTTTTGACGCTACATTTAGCCCCAATTTTAGTGAGAGTATGAACTTACACTCAGACTCACACTAAAGGAGGAATATGTTAAACAAGGGGTTCAATTGTTCTAATATTGAAGAGATAGGATGACTATAAATCTAGGGGAAGTGTGCAAGCCCCTAGGATCCAAGATCCTATGAAAAAACAACATAGGGACAAAGGAAAACACACATGTGAAGTGAAATGCAACAACACAACATGCACAAACATACATGTCAAAAACACGAAGCATACACAATGAAAACATATGATATAACATATATAGATGGAGACAAAATGAACACAAACATGATGTAAACATGAAGAAGACACATAATAAAACACAAGGTTGGTACTAAATGATTCAAGCCAGTTAGGTAAAGAGACCTCAGTCTTAAATTATCTCAAATACCAAATGTCATCCATCAAATAAAGGAATACTCCCATGAGGATTAGCAAGTTGTGTTATGCCACATCACTCATGAGATACATGGATCTACTGGCTATAAGGTTGTGTTATTCTAGGTGTCCATGCAATATGATGGGTTCCACAAGGCTAGTGAGTTATATTATGCTAAACACTTATGAAACACATAGCTCTATTGGAAAGCAAGTTGTGGTATGCTCAGTTGCCATGTTAAAAAGGGTGTCCATGAATCAACAAGTTGTGTTATGCTAAATCCATGAACCAAAGGTATTCATGACTCATACCATAGCAAATTCCAATATTTTCTAGGTGAATCGCAAATTGGAAGGCAACACAAGCTAGTGAAGTCTAATATTCACTAGGTGAACCCCCAAGGAAAAGGTAAAATGAGAAATATAATAGGCCTTATGAGGTCTAATATTCATTAGGTGTGTACCCATTAGCAACCAAATCAAGAGTTATACTCCTTGATAAATTTGATAAGGTGCCATAAAATGATCAAGATGTTATTCCAATGCCACACTAAGTTCAATATGCATGAACAAAGTGAACTAAAAATTCCAAACTCGCCTAAGGAGGTGCACAAACTCGCTTAAGGAGGCGCATAAACAATGACAAGAAAAGGCAAAAACCTCAAGGAGTGTTATAAAAACACCACCACAAAAGGTGATTTACAAAAACAACAAAGGGTATTTGATCAATATATGAAAGGTCATACCTTAGGGAATATTACACAGGATAACACCACCAAGAGAGGAATAGTCATGGAATATAAGAATTCACACCTTAGGGAATACTAGCTATAACATTACCACCAAGGGGAACATTATATGCCAAGAAAGGTCACAGTCTTAGGGGATATCAAGCCAAATATCACCACTAAAGAGACACTAACATAGATTGAGAAGGCCATGTTAGGGTTAGAAAGAAAATATCTAATAGTTAAATGCATATTTGATCAATAAAACAAAGAAATAAAACACTCAGAAAATTATAGTAGAAACAAGACAACATAGAGAATTTAACGTGGTTCACCCAATCCGGGCTACATCCACAAAACCACAACCATCCAATGATTTTATTATTTGGTGCAAAACATATTACAATCTCATGAATAATGCCTCTCTGCAACTCTCATCCCAATTGCTTATTACAAGCCTTTTAGAAACTTCTAGAATTAGGGTTCTACAAAGTAAGTTTTTTTTCTTTTTTGGTGACAAAGCGAAAAAGAAGGATACATGAAGAGTGTACAGTATATCATGATTAGTCACCACATACCAACAATATTCCACTTGGAGATTGATAAAAATCCACACCAACACAAACCATACCTTCATTGTTAAGGTCACAATTCCTAGGAGATGCATGCTATCATCACTAAAAAGGGACCATTTCACATGCAAACAATGAGCGAGGGACTATATGCCCCCCCTTAAAATGTTAGTGTACTTGCTACACTAACGTTTTAAGGAGATATAAAGGGTTCCCTTGCAAGAATGAATGCACCTTAACACAAGGCTACCTAACCCCTTATCCCCCAAGTGTAGGGAGAAAGGTGAGCCAAGATGGATGATGATACACCACTCCTTGAGAGATGAAATATGATTGCATAAAGCTTATTTAATACCACCATACATGGTAGTGAGCATGTTTTGATACTATAACTATCACATGGCAAGGAGTAGCAACTAATGCTATGTGCCACCCATATGATTAAGTGAAGGTTTTTTTGATTTTTTCATTATTTTTTAAGGAAAATAACCAAGACCTCTTGTTGTTTCTTGTGTGTTAGGATCTATGGGGACACATATGCCTTGTTCTTTCATACCAAATCCTTTTCCATTATAACTAAATTATTTCAAGAGTTTATATCATCTTCCATAAATGAATTCCATTTATTTTGAGGAGGGTAGATTTTCATAATCATTTTCATCATAAATGGATGTGTAACTTGTGTTTTCCTTTTTACTAGAAGTTGTGGATGATTCGATGATAGATTGTGTTGATATCATTGTGGCTTCTTTCTATTTTTTTTTATTTTGATTGCATAATCTTGTATTCTCCCATGAATGTAGGTGTGAAATCTAATGATCCCCAATCATCATCCAATAACTTTGTTACCAATGAAGGACATTCAGGATCATCATTGATTTATAAAGGTTTCACTTTTGAAGTTGGTGCCAATGTGCTAAAGGGACTCTTCATTCCTGTTTCAGTTTGTAAACATTTTTTAGGTTTGGGATAAGCTTTTATCATGTAAACCTTGTTGTTGTAAGTGTATTTCATTAAACAATGAAGCATTGAAGGCACACCTTTCATCTCATGAATCCATGGTCTACCCAAGAGAATATTATATGAAATATCATGGGGAATGACATGGATAGGAGTTTTCAATACAACCTTACCAACTTTAATAGGCAACATTATCACACCAAGTAGTTGTTTTCCCACATTATCTTGAAAAAAAAAAGATTAAGTATCTAGTTGAATTTTAGTCTTATCTGCTCTAATTATGTCCAAAAGGTTCATACTACAAATATTAAGCCTTTAAATATTGTGAATAAGGGTATGTTGAATACCAACCTTGTTAATAACAACCATTATCATCAAAGCATCATTTTGTTTATGTTTCTAAGGGAGGTAATGATGCATGAGCATCACTTTGGTTTTTTTTTATGCTCTTTTTTATGTTAGGAGTATTATTTTTGTTAGGTTAGGTCTTAGGGGATCCATTAGGATCATTTTCAATAGTCTAAGTTGTGTAAATAGGCCTAGAAATTCAAATTTTGCTTTTCTTGCCAAAATGCAAATTTGAAATTTCTAGGTGCTTTTTGGCTTGTAAAAAGTGCATATTTTTTGGTTTGTGGAGTCTAATAAGGTCTTAGAATACCATTTATAACATGAAAGGTCTCTTTTCATGTTTGTTTTTGTCCTAAGTTGGGAAAAAGTGCATATTTTGCAAGATTGGTGCAAAAAAGACATGAAGTTACATTAGGTTTTGATGGAAGATCATTGTATTTCGATTTGTAACTGTTCTTGAGGTTAATTCATGTTGCATAAATAAAATAAAACACTCCAAGAAGCTATTGAAGGAGCTTGTGGATGAAAACACCCAGTTTCTTCATCATTTTTGTCAATTTTATGTAATTACAGTATGAAAATAGACTTGTATGACCTTGTATGGAAAATTGGTAGGTTTGAGAATGGATGGTTTGATAGTGATTTGTTTTTAGGTTCAAATTATTTTTGTTTCATTAAATTTCATGAAGTTTTAAGCAAGTTACAACAAATTTACTACTAGCTACCCTGTTTCAAAACTAGGGTTTCCAACGAGTGAAATAAATTCATAAATTTTGTTTTGACTTTGGAAAATTCATAAAAATTGGGTGAAATTTTCATTAGGTTGTTGGTCAAGCTTCCACAAAAGGATAGGTCTCAAATAAATTATATGCGAAAGATATGTAGGTTTGAGTGTGTTTTATGTTGTTAAAACTGTTAAAACCCTAGGTGTCTTTGAGGGTTTGTTGAAAAAAACATTTTTTGAATTCACCATATAAAATAATGGGGTTGTTGAGATTCTCTGTTGTGTCTTTAAGGTTTTATAAGTGTAAAAAGGCATGGGAATGAGTGTGGTTTCAATAGCACCTCAAATAGGTCTTCCATGGAGGGTTGAGCCTAGAGTGAAATTTTGTAGAAACCTTGCAAGAAAGGGTTTGAACACCTTCAATAGATTCAATAGACCCTAAAAACATATTTGTATTTGCATCTTTTTTATCCTTTGCATTAGGTAATTCACTTTGATTCAAAATAAAATGTCCATACTCAGTGAATTCATACTCTTAATCAAAGCTGCTACATCATTTGGTTGCACACTAGGAGGGACAAATTTTTTTTACAAAGCATTTTGAAGCATGCCATGGTAAACAAGATATGTTTGAATAAAATCCAACAAGGATATATTAGCAGGAGTGTTATAAAGTTTCTCAATGAGATCAAATTCTTTACCACTACATTGCATAATTTTAGGTGTAGGTGGGAGATATGGTTTAGGAAATGGAATGGATGTTGGAGTTGTTTTTGGTTGCTTATTATTTCTAATGTTGTATGTGTAGGAAACCATATGATAACTTGGTTGTTGTGACACATGATTACTAGTGAGTTGTTTTGTAAAGTTTAAAATATGGCCATGAGATTTAGGAGATCCTAAAATGATCGGTAATTTAGGAGGTCCAACAATTAGAAGGGGTCCAATAATTAAAAGAGTTTTAGGAGTTCCAATAATTAGAGGAGATCTAATAGCCAATTTTACATTCATACCCTCAATGAACTTAACTTCTTGTTGATAATATTCTATCAAGGGGGAATTTAATTTCACCTTAGCATCTTCATCTATGCAATCCATAAATGTACCAATGATTTCATCCTTTTTTCCAACAATATCTTCCCAAGTAGGAGAGGTAAGGGGAGAGAAACAAAAAAGATTCTTATGACGCTCAATGATTTGATCTTCTAACACCAAGATTCCTTCTTCCCAAGTAGGTGAGGTATCAGGAGAAGAATAAACATGATTATCATGATTGTCAAATATTGTACTCTTTCACCAATATAACTTCACACATAGGAGAGATAGTGGGAGAGGGATTGATGAAAAACAACAAAAGAGGGAAAATAAGCTCATTGTGACATGCTTGTAACATTTTTTTTTGAAATGCTTAACAAGATTTGACAGAACATGAATTATGATAACATAATATTTTTGCAATGAGAACATGATGCAAATAATTTTCCTATAGATATGATAATTTCTAATTTTCCTATAGATATGATAATTTCCAACACTGAAATGTAACATTTTTTTTCAAATTTGTAACAAATCCGAAAAAATGACACCTTTCTTGCACATGCAATAACATCTTTTCAAAATTTCAAATTAGACATTTGCAAGCAAAAATAGATTGAAAATATAGAGACAAAGATCTATACAATTTTTTTTTAAGCCATGAGTAGCAAGACAGAGGCACCCAAGGGTGTGTATGTCCTTGACATGACTTCTAAAAATTGAAAGATTGAATGTTTATTAGAATACTTAGAGGTTCTATGTATATTTGCAAATAGGTTTGAAAGAATATTTTTCCAAAATTTGCTTAATTTAAGGTAATGTGACTCAAATACAAATGTATAACAATGTTTGAATAATAAATTACAATTATGCATGCAACTTTGAATGTAGATCTTATCTAAATGACTGAAATAAATCCTAATGCAACCTATGATGCAATATGATATGCAATTTTTTAGATTTTTGTCTTTTTGATGTAAAAATGAAGCCCTAAATGAACAATACAAAACAATGTAATGTTAAACCTAGAATTAGGGTTGAATTACTTCATAGTTTAGAAGGTTTATGATGTTTAAATTTCAGGTTCACCAAAATAAAACATAGAAAAAGGGGACCTTAATTTTAATGTATAAAACCTAGGATTCAAATTTTGTGTGGTGTTATGTCTTTTTCTAATGTTTCATTAAGATGCAAATCAACAAGGTGATTATATTAACTTTCAACCATGAAGGTGAGCCCATCAGACCTGGAGCTACATATTTTTGAGTCTTGGGATGGATTAGAATTGATTTACCTTGATTAACCTAATTAGACTATATACCCTAATATGAATATTGCAAGATTCTAACAATAAAAAAATGATAACAGAAGTTTGAAGGCAAATCTAAGAAGGGAAGAGTGTTGTGTAACTATACTAGAAAGTTGGTATCAGTCAAAATATATGTACATAGGCACCCAAGTGCGTCTTTGTCTTTGAAGGGGTGTCCTAGATCTATTTTTTCAGTCCTTTGATATTGGGTCTAAGCTTCTGATTCTTACTTACAAACTTGTCGAATCATTATCAGATAATTCTATAAGTAAGTTTCTATGAGTTGACAAGGTGTAGGGATTTGAATGCAATAATAGATAAGTGATCTTCAAACTTCATTCAATCCTCTACAAACTTGAAATTTGCACATTCAAAGAGGGAAGAAATATTGTACCATTTAGGGGTTTGCCTTAGTCAAACCGCGTGTTAGTGTTTCCACTTCCACAATGGCAATTCCAATGATAGGAAAGATAAATGATAGGAAGGAAGGATGAACCAAAAAAGTGTTGCAACTCACCACCCTTCAGTAGCTTCCTTGAAGGTTTGAAGTCATGCACATCACCTCAAGGTCTTGGGTCTTGTTTTCTCGATTACTTGAATTGCATGGAGACATACAACAAGGGTTAGCCTTCACAACATAAAAATATGAAAAGGTGAACTCACATACACTTTAACATGATGCTTGGATCTTGAATTTTTTAAAAATATTCACAAATATTCCCTTGATTTCCCTTGATTGATCTTAGGATGTCCAATTTACTCTCCTTTCATGAATTTATTCCTTCATCATAAAATTTCTCTCTAATTGCTCAAAATGAGAGGAAAACATGCTTTTATATGTATTTTAAGTAATCCTTTTGGGTAGGGGTCGACTTGGGGTCATTTTCAAATCATAAAATCCCACCAATTATAATTTCAAACATTCAAAAAATTTCCTCAAGGACAGTTACACCATTGAATGTCGAAAAGTGTCAAAAAATGGCGTAAGTGTTTGAGACCTAATTTTAGCCCAAATTTATAGGGATGACGAGAAATTAAATATATTTTATTAATCTGATCGTAAAATTGGTAAATTGTCATGTTAGTTAAAGTTATGCGCAAAATAGGGTGTCAAGATAGTGTGAAATTGTCGAGGGTGATAATTTTTTATGCTACAATTTCTAACAAGTTCACCCAATGTTCTAAATGAAGTTGTAGTAATATGAGAAAAATCCTAAAGCTTAGGAGTTTTCTATTCCTTTTTGGTGTTTTTGCAAACTTAATTTTTTTAATGGATTATTAGACATTTCCTACTTGTCTAAAATCCACTTCCAACCTCCTTTCTTGCACAAAATATCCACAAAATATATTAGGCTCTTCCTTCTTACATTTTCCTTTATTTACATACTTATCTAAGACGTAGATGTTATCCATGATGTAGATGATGGTCAACTTGGTGGAAACCTACATCTTAGTCAAGCATATCTTCAAATCAACCCATATATTTTCTACCCATTGCAGTGTTGTTTCTTCTCACATCATATTTATCAAAACTTATTTGTCTCCTTATAAGAAATTAATCTACCAAATCATCAAAAGTATATTGATATTAGTCTCTTAGGTCAACAAAGGCATTGTCTCTGCCTAAGGTACTTGATCTTAGTTGTTCTCACTAGAAGAACCAACTCCATCCTTTGTCTTCCATTTAGTATGTTGATTCCTCATATTACATGTATTACCTCCATGTGCAAACTGATGAGCCCTAAGAATGTCCAATCCTTTGTTTTAGTTTCATGTTTTTATTTTATTTTTGCTATATTTGAAAAAATATTTTAAAACCTTTTTCATATAATTTAAACTATTTCAAAGCATTTGAGGATGATCTATTATATTAATGAATGGGCGTGTGAACTTTGAATGTCTATGAGATTTACAAGAATTTTATGATTAATTATAGTTGCTAATAATGAAAAATACCTTAAGGAATAAAACTAACCCTGGTAGTGAAGAACTTGTTAACCTGCAACAAAAGGATTCTCAACCCACAATAGAAGGATGATAGTTCAACATAGCCAGAGGAGCCAATTAGCTACAATACATGCATATTTCCATAATAATATGCAATTGATGGTTTGAGGATGTGAACATAGATATCCATGTGTCAGTCCATCTTTTCAATAAATCATGGAGGAAGAAGAAGTCTATTCTAAAAAGAGATAGAAATTATGATGAAGATTGTTATGTTGAGCATATTTTTATTATAATGGTCTTCTTGATTATTGTAGAGTCCTTATTGGATTCCAACACTTTTTCTTCCACCTGATTTTATATTTTTGTTGAGTTAAAGACCCGTTCCTCTTCTTGTTTTCTTGGAAGAGTTGACAATTTCTCTTAGTTTGTTTATAGTTTTTGGATAACAGGACTCTCATAGACCCTATATATGGGGATACTCTTATGAGATATTGATAGCTAGATTTTTGCATGAAACTAGATTGAATATCAAATTGGTTATATTATGTTCTAAGTTCTATGTATGTTGGATTACAATAAAGAAGAACATTTTTGTTGCATGATTTCCTGAGTTAGTAGTCAAAAGGAGATACTGTGGAATGCAACAACTCAAGAAAGTACCATTTGAGGTATTGCATAATCCATGTTAGCTTAGCTAGTTAGTTTTCATAAATTATATTTTCCATTATTGCTATGTTGTAATTTTTGAATTGAAGTCTCTCATTTATATTTTAATAAATTAGTAAAATTAGGTTACGTTGTAGGATAAAGATTCACTAGTTACAATCCATGAATAATAAGTACCCGTAGAAGTTATAGTAACTAGCATTTGCTTACCCTGTTCTATAATTAGAATTTATTTTCAGTAAGAAGCTTTTAATTGAGTTTATTTTTGTTTAGTCAATGTACTCAGTCGATTAAGGAGTCTAGGATTCTCAATTGTATATATAGTGCCAACATCATCTCAAGTTCACAATTCCCTAGTTGACAATTTAATGAAACCCCCTTTTGAACAATGAACTGCTTAATTTGGGGATCCTTAGGTTTGTTAAGCTGTATGTATGATTATCTACATCAGTTAATTAGACATTAGGGTAAGCTCTATACAGGCTAGTGTTTTCTTTGTCTTCTTCTATCAATTACAATGAATTTACATTTTTAAACAAAATCCTTACAACAAAGTTTTCACTCTCTATATGGAAGATAATATTTTCTTGAAAATAAAATTATTTTTGTAACCCAAAAGAAATTGTAAATATAATGATATTTTGAAATATGAAAATGTTGTTCCCTAGAAATGGTGCCAATTTTTTTGCTCCACTTACTAGTACTAAACTCACTCACAAGGCCAAGGTTGTCATCAAGTAAGAGAAATTTGTTCATCAACAAACCATGGAGAGTTGAATTTCACCTCAATGAGAGTGGGTACTCTCTCCTACTCTTTGAGCTCAACTTAAAGTTAGGAGGGTATTCTTAGAGGTTAAAAATATGAAAAGACTAATGACTTGGTAGCTAAACTTGAATATTGATTCAACCCAAAAAGCTATCATAGGGTTGAGAGAAAATAACTATCTTATTGCATCTATGTAGTTGATTCAACATTGCAATGAGTGCAAGGTGAAATCAAGATACACGATTCACAAAATTTCATGAAGACTTACCTCTAAAATGGTGAAACCATGAATTGCATTAACTAAAAAAACTAAAAATGGTTTTAGATTGTTTGTGTTGATTTAAATTGATTGAGCCTAATTAAACCTAAACTAGTGCCTATTTATGGGTAATAGAGTTAGGTTGATAGGAATGAGTAGTGAAAGTGAAAATACTAAGTTGTGACCATATCATGAAGATGTATCAAATTTAGTGTATTGTATAAAGAAACATGCTTAATTATCCACAATAAATTATGCAGATTCATATGTAATCATTGAATGATCATTACAATATTGTAACTCAATTAAACTACTACCACATTTTCAAACAAAGAAATCACATTCAGAACACTAAATATGTTGATGGGGACCTCAATAATGTTTTAGAGTACCCTAATTATGTACCTATGGCTATGGAGATATTACATCTACATCACACCTATCATAGTATCATAAAATATTATGTGACCTTCACTTTGGTCCTACAATTGAATTTTAATGATTGAAACCCCTAGAAAGCATTGACACTTTTTTTTGACTTGGGAAATCATTGAATCCTTAAAAAATGATTTAGAAACAACCAAAATACTCTCATGATAAAAACCCTATCCTTCACATTATAGCACCAAACAAAATCTATTGATTGAAAAGATCTCTTACCCAAAATAGAGGCTCCATATTGAAGGGAGGCATTCACATTAACTCTTGGAAGGTGAATGAACATTGGTAATCACTATAGGAAATTGGGACAACTACCTTTGTTAATGTGAGTAGGTGAAGTATAAACATAATGTCACTTCACTTGGGGTCAAAATGATTTTAAAAAATTATCCTTTTAAAACATCACGGGCCTCCAAAATAATTGCATGCCCATGCTTGGATAATCTTTGATTTTTTGAGCACCCATTAAGACTAGGTGTCGACCACACAACTAGTTCCTAAAACCTTGTCAAGACCCAACAAGGTCATGAGAAACTTGTTGGCCCTCGATAAAGGTTTGGAAAAATCTCAAGAAAACTAACAACCT